>JAAKBH010000123.1:0-326932 GCA_019776075.1 Amaranthus palmeri
AACAGCAATAATCACTATGGGCTATAAATAGTCTTCCATGCTTTCTATAGCGGTTTAAGAACCGCTATAAATTACTGTCAATGCTGTAGCTTTTATAACAACTATAAATAATAGAATCCACATAATTGCCACAATGGAATCCACGTAATTGCCACATAGACCCCCACATCAAGCCACGCAGGCCTACGCTGCCATCCATGCGTGCCAACTCCTATCTCCACAATCATGCGTCTAGCAGTGTTCGAAGTTGAGACCTCAAATTCCAAAGCACACCACTTCATCCACCAGACCAAGAGGTATTTCGTAATATATTTTGCAAGGCTATTATACTTATTAGCTAATGACTTGTACCTCAATTCTTTAGTTGTAAAAATTTTAGTCGTTAATCTATATTATTATTATTATTATTATTATTATTATTATTATTATTATTATTATTATTATTACCTTAAATTTCTGTGAAATTTCCTCTTTCTTGAATTTCACGTCTAGGTGATCTTGTTAATCTTAATTAATTTTTAGTGTAGGTGTGTTTGGCATGGATTTTTGATGAAACAAATGAGAATTTTTGTTTCTTGTTGAACAAGAGAGGATGCGCGTTTGATACTGCTTTCTATAACGGTCGAAATTGCAATAAATGAGAAAACTATATTTATAGCTGTTGGAAATGCTATAAATAGAATACTTTTTTTATAGCGGTTGCAACAGCTATAAATATGTAGCTATATTTAAACCTGTTGGAACCGCTATAAATAAGGTTCCCGTTTTTATAGCTGTTTTGACGGCTATAAATAATAATTTTTCTTTTACAGCGGTTTCAACGGCTATAGATTGATATTTTTTATAGCGCTTCGAAAAAAGCGCTATAAATCAAGCGCAATAGATAACTCTTTTTGGCGTAGTGCATATATATATATATATATATATATATATATATATATATATATATATATATATATATATATATATATATATATATATATATATATATATATATATATATATATATATATATATATATATATATATATATAAACAGGTGGAAATTATTATTGTATTGATTATACTAACTCAGAAAACTTTTCTTGTAAAACAATAATTTTTTTTTGAAGATCTTGTAAAACAATAATTAAAAAACTGTAATTTTACCTAGTTCAAAAGATGCAACGAAAATACACCCGAACAAAAACTAGTGGAGAATTTTGTCTAAACAAATACAGGTGGATAGAATACTTCTCAATCAATTTAAAGACTTTTAGATCTTGATTGTGTATCAAATGGCATAAGTACTACCACATGCATCCACCCAATTTATTACAATTTGTATTTTAAAAAATATAACTTATAAGAAACTACATTAAAACACATAAAAAATAAAATGAATATTTTTGATGATCTAGATTTGAAGATTGATGGATATATATAAAAATTCTAGTAATTTTTTAATAATTTCGTTATTGCTAAGTTTTTTGCATTTATGTAAGCGGTTCTTGAGAAAAGTACGTAATTAAAATAATACGAAGCTTCAAAATCTCAGTATAATTGATTTTATAATTTATAGACCAATTAAGGCAAATAAGATCATAAATCTATTGCCAAAATAGGCCCTCCCCACATGATAATAAATTATCCAATCCTCAATAATGGCATGTCTATTGTCCCCAACTGTTTTTATTTCGTGTTCTTAATTTTTTGTGCAACTATTAAGGTATTTATGAATCATCGATGCTCATCTTTTGAAAACTTTAATTTGACAACAAAAAAAAAATGGAATATAATAACTTTAAATTAATTTAACTTTAATTTGATTACAATATTGTAGGTTATATCATAATATATTGGTAGTTGTTTCCATTGATTTACAGCATGCATGTAGCACATTTTCTAGGTCATGTCGTGATCTAGTACATTAAGTCAATAATTAACAAACATGCATGTGCAGGTAGACAATTACAAGTTGATGAAATGAAATGCTACAAATTAAGTTACTTATAGTCTTGATCACATGTGTTCATTCGCGATATTGGGTCAGCTCGGTTTAGAATAAAATCATATTTTATTTTTTACATACTTTCAACATCGCTTTGAAGTCGGGTTTCGTTTTATATCGATTATCGGTTTATCGAGTCTATTTTAAATGAATATCAAACAAATTAAAATATATCCTTAATCTTGAAAGAAGTGTTTTACTTATTAATCATCCTACTATACTATTTATAAAATATATTTAATTTCAAAGGTACGCAAGAAAGAGTACGTGAAAGAATTATCTTTTTGAGAATCAAACCTTATCATACAGAACTAAATACCTTTAAAATAAAATGTAAATTATCATTTTCTAAGCCATCTATCATTTATTAAATTATAATTCAATGTTTGTACAAATTATCAAGTTGAATTTTCATATATAGATTTTTTTTTTATTTATATATAATTTTTTTTATCAAGTTGAATTTTTAGAAGCTTATTATAATGAATTAGATTAAAAAATAAGTTGTTAAATAAATAAAGAAATAAAAGAAGAACAAGCTTACCGTCCTTAAAAATCTTATCTTGAGCCAAAGCAGCAATCCTTTGCTTAAGAGCACTGTTGTCCACGTTAAGAATCAATCTTTGGTGGTCCAAAAACGCAACCCTCGGAGACAAGGCAGATACCTCCGTCTTCATTTTTTTTTTATTTATTGTTGATAGCAAAACAATAAAATAAATATTAATTATAACATCAAAATTATCAAAACCAGTCTAATTAAATATAGTTTCATTTATCGGTGAATTACTCGTTACTAATAGATATTAATAGCATAATTTAACGTACTAACAAAAATTAATTCTATTGAATGTAAAAATTAATTTTTGGCGCATTTTTTATGAAAAATAAAACCCCTCATCCGGACTCTCCCTTGTGCGGGATACTAAAAGTGTCTTTTATTAATAGTTAAACACTGGCGGGATCAATTATATTTCCTAAAATACTTTATTATTTTTTTTAAATAGAAAGAAAATTCGATAATAAGTACATAATTGGTTCATGCACGTAATATTAAGGAATAAATACCTGTAATGTAGTCACACTCCTTTCTAGCTCCGATATGTATTGCAATTTCCTCACCCTTGACCTTTGTGCTGATTGCCGGTTCGCCAGAATTCTGTTCAATATTCATTTACACTATTGCTCAATTTCTATAAATTAATCAAATTTGGTTTATAGTAATTACTCCATAATTCAGATCCAAAAATGCCATTAATTAATTAAAAATAGCCTTAAGTAGCTTAACTATGGATTATATAACAATGTAAATACATTTGTCAAATTAATTATCAATTTAGAGTATATAATATATTCTGGGACAACTATGCAGGTTCTTCAACATATTCGACCGCACATGGCTTCGAAAAATTGAGAGCCGTTATACTCCCTTTGATTCTATTTAGTTGTAACATTTTCTTATTTGGCAAATTCATATCAATTGTCAAATTTTTTTTTTGTGATTTTTTTTACCTAAATACCCTATGTTCACACAAATAATGTCCAATACACCCTCACTTTTGCTACTTACAATACCCCACTACCACCTTTACAATTAATATAATCATTTAAAATACCCTAACTACTCATGTTTTAATAGACCCCACACCACCCTTATTAACCGTGCCCAAACAAATGACACATCTAAATAGAATTAGAGGATTACACGTTAAGTGTTTATTATAGATACAAATTATTGGTACTCTGTCATAATTTTTAAAATTACACAAAGTTGTCAAATTTTACTCCGCTATTGACTAGCACATAAAAGATCACAAGTTCGAATCTCGTGGGTTGAATTGATTTTTTGACAATCAAGTAGTATAAGATGATTAAATTAAATTAAAGAATGCAATTATACTGAAAATTAGTTAAATTACCTCTTGACGCGCTTAGGATCAATGAAATTATCAGTACCAGATTGGTGATTATTATCAGAAACAGGAGAGATTTGATTATTATTATTATTACTATTATTGTCAGGTCCATTTTGGCACGCGCTTTCAACTTCCCCAGGCTCACTCTTAGGAAAACATTGAAGTAGCTGCTGTTGTTGAATCTCACCATCATTATTATTATTATTAGTGTTGTCAGTAGACATTGCTTTTTCCTCGTTATTGGAATTCTGATCTGACGGTGATGAAGGTGGGCCCACCATTCCCGGTAACCCTGCCGAGATCTCATCGGAAAACATCGACATTAACTGCTCATCGTCAAGTCGATCGAAACCACCACCACCGCCACCACCATTGCTAGCGTTCCGAATCTCGTCAACCACGAGATGAGGCCCTTCGAGGAAGGCAATGGAGTCGCTTACGGACCGGCGGTGGGTCCCACGTCGGGTCGATGTAAAATCGAGAAATTCATCGACCCACGAGGAGTTATTATTGGATTGTTGTTGGGAGGGGTTGTTTGTTAATGGTGGCATTTTTTGATGTGGAGGGAAAGATGGAGGCCAATTTTGTTGTGGAATGTTTGGGATCTTGGGAGGTAATTGTGCCATTTTAATTATTTTTTTGGGATTTTATGTGTATAAATTTAAATTAATGTAGTTTAAATTTATATATTTGGATTGGTTTGGAGTAGAGAATTGGGTGGTAGTTAGAGTTGAATAGGGAAAGGGTAGAAGGGAAGTGTAACTACTAAAACTGAAAAATGTTGTGGGAGGAGAAGAAATGGACCAACAAAATGGTGGATCCAATAAAACACAACTTCTCTTAAAAACTTGAACTTTGGAGAGGTGTGAGGAGGATAAGATATATTAAAGTGGATCGCAAAAAAGACATCATCATAAGCTCTCCCCTATGCTGTCTCTAGCTATCTTGTGTGTAGCGATTCATCTGTCTCATAAAATTTGCTACAAACAATTCGTAGAAAAATATTACAAAATTATACTCCCTTCCATAGAATAAAAACAAGGCCGCACCGCATCGCATCGGCCGCGTTGTAAAGGTTTTTAAAACAAACGAACCGATATTTCCCGCGTTGTAAAGGTGTAAAAAAATCGCGTTTTGGGCCGCATTAAAAGATATCTTATAGTTTTGACCGATATTTAGGCGATATGATAACCGCATCACTCCCGTTACCGCATCAGCGTTCCGTTACCGCGATCGCAACCGTTACCGCATTTTTACACTATGCTCCCTTCGTTTCCGAATGTGTTTTCTGCTTAAAATATTTTATTTTGGAGAGAGAAATTTGATTCAGATTTTTAAGACATTTTTTTTTATGAAAATTTGGAATAATATATTAATAGGAACCGAAAGGAAACAAACACCAACACTGAGACTTGGGGACCCCAAAACCTCCGGCATAAAAAAACCTCAAGAGGAAAAAAGCCATCGGAAGAGGGGGCCAAGAAACAGGCCACTCAGAAACAGCATAGGAGTGGACTATGCAACACCAAACAGTTTCCAAAAAACAGATGTTTACACCAAAAACACCAAAAACTATAAAGAACAAGAACTAGCACTACGCCTCCTCCAAGAAACACAGCAATGGCGGTCGATGATAAAATATATCCATACTTGTTAGATTCATCTTAATGTATACTTTTTATCATCTATTTTTTTTAATTTTTTATAACGCGTATTTAGAGATATATTAAGGCCATGGATTCTTTGATCTAGTCTCCTTTATGGGTATGAGTTGTGTCGTCGTTCTTCCCTCCCCGGACCCTAATCATAATTTCGTATGAAGAGCGGTATGATGATGATTATGATATGACTTAGAGATATTAAGGCTTAAAATTTACTTTGAAAACTGAAGGAGTATGATTAAGGCGAAAAGTTAACTCAAATATATAGATGATCAAAATCAAAGTACATATGTCTATCGTAATTATAAAGTAAAGAAAATTATACTGCTTTCATTTTGAAATACTTGCTACGTTATCAAAACTGTTTATCATTTAGGTTTATTTTATATTTTTGCGGTTTAATATGTAATAAAAAAATATAGTTAAGTGTGATCTATTTTGAATCATCTAATTGTTTATTTAAAATTAAAAGATTTTTATAATTTTGAGTTATGAATAACTGAAGATATAAATGATCAATTTAACATATTAAATATGTGAAAATGTAAAATTTATCAAGTATAATATAGCAGAGGAAATAGAAATAGAAGGGATGAGTAGTACTTCCTCTACTTGATTATAGTTGTTGTATTTGACTTTTTTGTACAATCTAATTTTATTATTTTGATTATTTATATATTGGATTATGCATATCTAAATATTATTAAAAATTAATATTATAAAATTATAATATTAGACTATTAAAACAAAATCTAAATTCACTATATCTTCTACACATCAACCGTAATATATAAAATAAGTTTGAAGGAAAAAGTAGTTGAAATGTGATGTATATAATGTTGCAAGTATAAATAGCAATAATTTCTCTATCCTCTTCTTTAGTGTGCAAACTGTAACATGCAAGGTTTTTCTTAGGGATATTAATAATATGACTCCACTATGTCAATATGTCGGGCTAAATTTTCATTTAGTTGCCAAAGTTGTTCAATTTGTTTGTATATAAAATAATTGCCTAATTCTTTTAATTGTTTATTCTGTTAGAGTATATAATATATTTTTAGTCTTCGGTCTTTTTTAACAGATTTAATAACTTTTGTTAGAAATATAACTCATGATCAACTCAAGTAAATTAAAAGAGTAAAAACTCTACGAGTAAGGGAAATAAATATATTGTATTTATGAAATAAAAAATTAAAAGCAATACGTAAGATAAGATTTAAAGAAAAAACATGCATGGAATATGATTAAAAAAGAAAATGTAAAATCTTATATTTGATTCGTCTCAATATTAAAATATTAATATTAAAATATTAATTTTAAGGAGGGAGACATTATTTTTTGTGCTTATATATTATACATAAGTTATAATATGTTTATCTAGAATCTTATGTTAGCTAGAGTGGTGTTGATGTATTGAGTTTTAATATATACTTATATAGTTTTATAGAATATTTTCAAAGATATTCAGACTTTAAATACGATATAAAAATTGTCAAAATAAAAATTGAATAAACTTTCAGAGACAAAAATGATAAATATATAGGAGTAGAATTGTAAAATTCTTAGTACAAATTTTTGCTTGATGAATAGTTTAAAAAAAAACTAATATATACTCCCTTCATACCAGAAACTAAATCGAGCTCCATGAATTTTGATTTTATTTATTTTTTTTCATGATCTATTTTTTTCATTATTTTTTCATCACTTTTACACATTTTTTGGTATAAAATACACATTTTTTGCACATGAAGATTGGGCCATGGAAACCTACATTTTTTCATCACTTTTACACATACCAGAAACTTACAATTGTATATGGTTTTTTCTGGTGAATGAAAAAGTTTTTTATTTGTCAAAAAAAACACATTTTTACTATTTTTTATCCCTTTTATTGGTTAACAAAAAATTTGTATTTAAGGCTAATTTTATGGGACACAAAGTTCATTATCAAAAACTAAGGCCAATATCTAGTTGAAATAAGAATGTAAAATTAAATGTGTGTTAGAGCAAGACCCAAATATCCATCACGTGAAAGGTCTTCGGCGAGCCGTGATGAAGGTGTGACCAAGAACAAGTGTGTTGTGCAAGTGAGGTGCTTGATCAAGGCTAGGAACGAAGATGGGGAGGCTTTGAAGATTGCTCGAGTGTGACCACGGACAAGTGTCTAGCCAAACTGCAGCAATGAACAAGGAGCTTCTGTGAAAACGCTCGATCGGTCGAGCCAATCTTCTCGCGTCGAGCAAAGCCCAGCTGCCCGCTTGCACGTGTTTTTAGTTTTAGTTTTCGATTTGTGGGCTTATTAAGCCACTTGTCCTAAGGCTTCCTAATATGACATGGGGTTATATAAGGGGTCTTAGAAGTGTATTAGGGTAAGAGGAGAGGCAAATACATGAGAGATACTAGGGCATAGGCCATAAGAGTGTTCACCTTGTATTAGTGTCTTTGTGTGGAGTTTTACCACTAAAGGTGAAGCCTTTATGGGTTAAGAGTGATCTCTTAACAATTGTAAGTTGAGTCATTAGTGTAATGTTGATTATATTAATGATAAGATACTTTATTTGAGAGGGAGGTATCCTTTGATACCTCATAAACACTTTGTTTGTTGTTTACTGTGTTCTCTTAATTATTACTCTGTTTTTTCTTCTCATTTGCTTCCATAGTTCTACCATCTAATGAAGGTCTTGTGAAGAATACCAAGGGTGATGATGAGGATGGTCATCTGGTATTGGCCAAGTGTGATGATGATGGTGATTGGGTGTTTGACTCCGTTCACCCATATCATATTTGTAGGGATAAGAGCTTGTTTACAAGGGTGATGTCTTGTGAGCATGAGAGGGTGACCTTGTCTGGTGGTGAGAAAGTTGTGATTGAGGCCATTGGTAAGGTACATTAGAGAATGCACAATGGCATTGTGAGGAAGTTTGGGAATGTGAGATACATTCCTAAGATGATGAGGAATCAAATATCATTGAGGAGATTAGAGAAGATTGGGTACACTATGAAGACTCAAAGTGATAGAGTCTTGAAGGTGGCAAAGGGGTGCTTGGTGCACTTGATGAGTGTGATGGGAAACAATGGGCATGTGTTGCTAATGAGTGAAGGTTTGCATCATGTTCAAAGGGGTGCAAGTCCTAGGTCACTAAGGAAAGTGACATTTATTGATGGTGTTCAAAATGATAAGTGGTGCATAAAGAGTGTTGATGATGAGTTTGGTCTTAAGGGGGAGTCAAGACCCAAAAACTATGTTGAGGTTGTGATTGGGACACCAAGAGTGGTGTCACAAATTGATGAAGGGAGATTTGGGCTTGAGGGGGAGATAGTTAGAGAAGACCCAAATCTCCAACACGTGAAGGGTCTTCGGAGAGTCGTGATGAAGGTGTGACGAAGAACAAGTGTTTGGTGCAAATGAGGTGCTTGATCAAGGCAAGGAACAAAGATGGGGAGGATTTGAAGATGGCTCGCGTGGTCGAGCATGATGGGCTCGGTCGAGCCAAACTGCAGCAATGAACTAGGAGCTTATGTGAAGACGCTCGACCTGTCGAGCCAACCTGCTCGTGTCAAGCAAAGCCTAGCTGCCCACTGCTTGCACGGGTTTTCTGTTTTAGTTTTCGGTTTGTGGGCTTATTAAGCCACTTGTCCTAAGGCTTCCTAATAAGACATGGGGTTATATAAGGGGTCTTAGAAGTTTATTAGGGTAAGAGGAGAGGCAAATACATGAGAGATATTAGGGCAAAAGCCATAAGAGTGTTCTTCTTGTATTAGTGTCTTTTTGCGTAGTTTCACCTTTAATTAAGGTGTAACCTTTATGGGTTAAGAGTGATCTCTTAACAATTGTAAGTTGAGTCATTAGTGTAATGTTGATTATATTAATGATAAGATACTTTATTTGAGGGGGAGGTATCCTTTAATATCTCATAAACACTTTGTTTGTGGTTTATTGTGTTCTCTTGGTTATTACTCTGCTTTTGTTCTCATCTTCTTCCATAGTTCTTCCATTTGAGGGTCCTAGACCTTCTCTTTCAGTGTGGATAATGAAAAGAAAGTCTAAGGTCATAACTAAAAATAGAATTGTAATTTTATAGGATGGGTCAAAAGTAAAATATTTAAAATTTTATCAAATGAGGAAGTAAATATTATAGAGTTATATACTTAATCTGTTTTTTTATTTGCATCCACTCTATCTTTTCCATTACTTATTATATACTTAATGTTGATTATATTTAAAAGTAAATAAATATAGTTATGTTAGGTCTTACTTTATTCGCTTCATATGCACTAGGGAGAAAAAATTGTTTATATCATCTTAAAAATGTTAAGGAATTTGATTTTTGATTATCTATCATATATGTACTTCCTTTAATTTATTTCCAATAGATTGTAACAACCCTTCTTCACTCGCCTATTAAGTAAAAGCAGGGGACTAATAAATTGTATGGGTCAAATTATAATTAAGAGAAAACGAGAAAAAAAATGTGGATAAGAAATACACAAAAGTGATGAAGCCACACTACAATATAATTTGCTTTTAGTGGGGTATATTTAGTGACATTTAATTTAAATGTCGCTATTTTAAATTTCTTACAGTGTATATAGATGATTTAGTGACATTTATTTGACCCTTTAACAACATATTAAAAAGTCTAAAGCCACAATAGACTATATTGACAGTTACATATGTCACTAAAGACCAAATTAAATGTCGCTAAATCACTTTATGGTGGAACGTAAAATGAAAAACAATAATTACTACACTAAAAATATAAATCAGTGGCATTTTTCTAATGCATCTAACTTCAATGTCGCAAAAGGCTAAATTTGTTGTAGTGTCATTACTTAATATACAGTTAAAAAGGACTAATAAAAAAATATAAAGTGTTGCATTCTATTGAAACCAAAAAGAGTAAAAATTGTTATCGTGAAAGCCATACGATTAACTTAAATTTTTAATTTCTTTAACATAAGATCAAAAGGCCAATATAACAAAAATAAAATTAGGGATTAATTTCCATTTAATCCTGATTTCAAGTGATGTATTTTATCTAACTATAGAAAGGATAGGTCATAGGTGTTCCATATTCATACTTATTCTAGCCCAAAGGGTGTCAAGTGGATGTATCAAGCAGCGATGTAGAAGAGGATTTTCAGAATTGTCAGATCTCATATACAACGATCGTAGTTTTGTTATTTTTGAATTATATTTGGTTTTAGTTGCTATGTACTTGCTAATTTTTATCTCTGATGTAGATGTCGTATGACTCTTTATTAATGAATCATGTATTATTCAAAAAAAGGGTGTCAAGTGGATCAATTAAACAAAATTATTACAAAATTTGAGAGCGCTGTTGAATTAAATAAAAGGGAAATTCCACGTGGTAACCCTGAGGTTTTGGGTTTTCCACGTGGTAACCAAAACTTTTGAAAAATCCATATGGTAACCCCGAGGTTTACCAAATTGATCCACCATGACCTTTTGACACATAAAATGTTAGCAAAACGTTAGAAAACATTAATTTTGAAGCTTTAAAGCTCTTGTACGCCTATCTATGCGACTCACCACTGCAAATATCATCATTTTCAACCTTTTCACTCAATATATAAACCCAAACGCTACAATCTTTGGATTTGGAGGAAAAAATATGATTTGGATGAAAGATGGTAGAGTTGAGGTTTATATTTTGGGAAAGAAAGTTGAAACTGATGGCATTTGAAATGGTGAGTCGCATAAATAGGCATACAACATCCATAAAGCTTCAAAATTAACGTTTACTAACATTTTTATGTGCAAAAAGGTCACGATGGAACAATTACGTAAACCTCAGGGTTACCGCGTGGATTTTTAAAAAGTTTTGGTTACCACGTGGAAAACCCAAAACCTTAGGATTACCACATGGAATTTCCCTAAATAAAATTATAATTCCATTTTAAACATTATATGGCTTATATTCCATATTAAAAATGACAACAATTTGAATGAAACAAATTCATTACAAATTTACAACATTTGAGAGCGTTGATGAAATAATTGTAAATTAAATGTTAAAATGGTGAATTAAACATTTAAGAGTATAAAAATGATTTAGGGTAAATTATAAAGACAACAATGGACACTTAATAAGGGTAGAAACATCAAAATGGTGAATTGAATAGATATTGAGAAGAATTTAAGGGAAAATGCTATGATAGTTAGATAAGGTATACACAAATTCTTGCTATAGACCGTCTATAGCATATAGACGGATGAATATGGGTCAGCCCATTTGTTAGATGAGTAATAGAACAGTCATGTCAGTCATTGAGCTGGACTATTGAGAGAGCGTCTTTGCCATAGACGGTCTCTCAGGAGACCTTCTGTAAGGTATAAACTGGATGTTATTAGGTGGAACAATCTTACTAAAGTGCTACCACTGACATTTCATGAAAGTTCGATGCTACTATGTGGAATTTCCCTAAAATTATTAATAAATTGAATTTTAAGTAATTTTTTGGGCTATTTTCAATTTTAATTTCAATTATGTTATTTTATGCTTGCATTCCAATTTTATAGTTTTAAAATTCACTAGTCTAAAATGAAAACTTTTATTAAAACATTTAATTCCAAACTATTTATTTTGATTTATTATTTTTTATTTCTATTATTTTCTAGCTAATAAATACAATATTTGCAAAATTCGTCTTACGTAATGTTCCAGCTATTGTTTTTTTTTTTTTTTGTAAACTTTGTCGAATACTTAACTAACTAAATTATCTAGAAAAAAAAACTAGCTAAATATGAAACTTTTGAGTAATTCATCACAATGAGATGAAGTCTTTGATGGATATATGTTTTTACATTTTAATTTTTTGCTATTCAGACCTAAATCATAGTTTTTTATAGGTAAGATACACTGAATATGATGATGAAAAATTTTCATATTAAAAAGTTTATTTTGTTGTTTTCATTTGTTTTCTCATTTGCACTTACATTATATTTTTATTTAAATTAATTATTTTATCTTGAATGGATTACGTATGATTGTAACATCGGTGTTTGGAAATATGGTTGCAAAAGAACGTACTTTCAAATGTTTCTTGTTATCATGAAAATTAAGTTATATGGTCTTGTATCGAAAAAAAAACTCAAGTCTTGTTAATCAATTTATTATTGTCAAAAATTCTTAATGAACAATCGTGATTTGTAAATCATCATAAAAAGACAAAATAATATTAATAAATAAATAAAACAAAAAAGATAAATTAAATAATAAAACTCTTATCCTATCGAATCCTACCACATAAGAGTAATTTGTTAACCTCATAAATATCCGTTATTTACTAAAACTTCAACTATTATTGTTAGTATAAACAAAATATGCAATCATATAAATTTTTTTCCACAATTAATTTTAATGTATTAAATTTTGTTGTCATTGCCTTTTAGTGTTTTCATTTTCTTTTTTAATTTTTTGGCACATTTTCACTATATATTTGAGATTTAACAATTCTAAACGCATTTTAAATAATACTATTAAAATCACAATACGAAATTTACTACATTAAGACGAATTTACAAAATTAATGTAGATATAATTTTGGATAATCAGGAAAGTTCACAAATTAGTATTCCCTTCTTTTTTTTTTCAAACGACTCATTTAGTTTTTGACACTATATATTCATTTTTAATTTGTGTTTGTTTTTTAATCTATAAGTTAAAATATAGTCAAATGAGATCTTATTTGACTCTTATATTAAGATTTATTAATATCTAATTTATAAAATCTTTAATTATGCATATTACAGATATTAAGGATAGTATTAGTACATTGGCAAACATGCCCAAACTGAATGAGACATTTGAAAGAAAGGGGTATTTGTAAATTTTATTCATTAATATAAATTTAATAGAACTTCACATGAAACTATTCCAACTTATAAATATTCATAAAAAATCATGGAAAAATTTCTGAAAAAAATTCCCAATGGAAATCTATATGGGTGTTCAAAAGAAAAAAAATCCCCGTGATTTAATTGACTTTTAAATCGAATTACATTTGACATTTCAATTACAAAAAAGTGAATTTACAAAGAGCTAAAACAAAATCAAACTCTAATTTTAAATTAATTAAAATACTTTACTAAAAATGGACCCAATAAATTAAGTGGATACCTCTAAACAATCATTTCTTTTAGTGGATCTAAACAATCATTTATATGAAGAATAAACAAGTAGAAGTAATAAAAATACGTAACTTGAACTAGAAAATTGAGTGGTATTAAAAAAATAAAAGAAAAGGGGAGCTACTAGCTAGGGAGGGGTGGGGTCACATGGGGGAGGGATTAAGAGACAGCTAGCTACAGCTGGGAAACTCAACTGTTTAATTTACTCTATATTCTTCATTCTCTTGTAGGGTCTGATCGCAGAGGTGCCCATTCAAATTATCAGGTTAATTTCGGATAAGTATTTTGAATTTGTTTAAGTTGAAATTTTGAGTTTATATTGATTTTTTACATAATTGTAATTTAGTTTTAAAGTCATTCGAAATTAAATTTAATTATAAAATTGATTAAATTTTAGATTATCTTTTCTGTTTTTTACACGTATAAATTTAGATCAATATTACTCCCTCACTTTTAAGATTGGCAAAGACGATTACAAGAAGTATATTTTTTTGTTGGAGAATAAAAAATGAAATCAGTATATGTAAAAAGAAAGTACTCTATAAATCTTGTGACGAGAGATAAAGGGTTATGACATGAGTGACACAAAAAGAACACTTGTATAAGATTATGAAGTAGTATTTCATTTAAAAACAAAGTTTAAAAGTTAAAAGAACATGATAAAGAAAAAGGCCATTATGTTTATTAATATCTTTTCTTTAAGAAAATTCTACATTGTAGCATTTAATTTGTGTCATATCTAACTGCCATCGGATTTTCCGTTTAATTCTTGTCAATTTCGTTTAATTCACCATTATGATGATTCTATCCTTATTAGGTGTTGATTGTTGTTTTTATAATTTTCCTTAAACCATTTTATGCTCTCAATTTCTATTTAATTCATCATTTTAATGTTTAATCAACCGTTTAATTCATGAAAGCTATCAAATGTTGTAATTTTGTTTTCCTTTAAATTGTTGTCTTTAAAAATAACTCTTATTAAGTACATATGTATTAGTGCTTTAAATGCACCTTTTGAATTTTATAATCCTAGTTAAGTTTATTAAGTAAACATTATGACTTGTATAATAGTGGTTAAGGCACCTTTTGTCAAAAATGCCAACAATTTGAATGAAAATAAAATTGTTACAACATTTGAGAGCGTTGATGAGTTAAACGTCAAATTGGTGAATTAAACCTTTTAAGAGAATAAAAATATATTATGAAAAATTTTAAAGACAACAACTAGCACTTAATAAGGATAAAGACGTCAAAATGACAAATTAAATGAAATTTGACAATAATTTAACGGAAATGCTCCGGTATTAAGATAAGGCATAAATTGGATGCTACCATGTGGAAAAATCTTACAAAAGTGCTACCACTAGCATTTCATAAAAGATCGATGCCACCATGTGGAATTTTCCTTTATTTAATTCTGCATACTTATTAATATACACCATTTCAATACTCCCTTTGTGTTCTAAAGAGATTGATATAAAGAGAAATGAATTGAATTTTAACGAACATATATATGGGAATTGCGAAAAGGGAATATTAAACGAAAAGATAGAATAAATTGTTTTGGTGATATTAAAAGATAGTTAAATGTGTGTTTGCCATTAAAAGTAGGCGATGGTGTCTATATTGAAATAAGAAAATGATGCAAAATGGGAGGGGCAATCCAAAATAAAAATCAATGCAAATTGAATGAGGCAAAGGAAAGTAATAAATATTTCTGATTGTGCATTATTTATAAAATTTTAAAAAATAATATTAGTAAATTTTACATTATTAAAATTAACAAGATTTTACTTGAATATGTTAGACTTATAAATCTTAGAATAATACTCTAGTAAAAGTGATCGATAAATAATAAAAAAAAATTAAACTCATAAAATCAATAATTGGAAGTGTGGTTTTTCTTAATGAAAAAGGGAGCAAGTTAAATAATACGATTTGTTTGATAAATAAATTGTTTTTAAGAAAAAGGTGAATATTTTGTAATATAGAATGAGATCAGTTGAACTGCATAGATGACATTATATAGAGTTATGATTAAGGAAAAATTACCCAGATTAGTTCAATCTTTTTTCTGGTTTTATACAATAATTCCATCTATTGATTAAACATGAGTAATTTTAATTATATGGGATGCTTGTTAAATATGCACCAAAGTAACCTCTAATATATAGAATAAGTTATTTTACATGAAAAATAAAAAAAGTAAATACAAAATTAATTTAAAAAATTGAAAAATAAAAAAAGGGATATCAATTAAGTTTATTTTTAATTTTAACTTTAAAATTTTTTTTTAATATTTTATTTTATTTTATAGTAATTAACCTGCAAAAACTGATTACCATTTGGACAACAATTTTCTTGGGTAATTAATCCTTAAACTGGGATTATTAATGTTTAATAAAAAATTAAGAGTATTATAGAAAAATCAATAAAAAATTCCGTCTTTCTAAGTAAATTTTTCTTAAAATTTATGTACAAGAATTAATTTGAAAGTTAGTGGTAGGTCCATTTTCAAAGAAAAAATTAAATTAATAACGCAAATTAACTAATATACAATTTATAAGGAGTAAAAACTAACGTAAATTGAGTGATAATTGTACGATACTCCGTCATATTTCGCCTAACTAATCCTATTTACTTTTCGCTTACTATTTACTTATTATTTTTAATTTGTATTTTATTTTAATTAAAAAGTTCAAGCAGCGGAAAAAGTTAAATCTTATACTATAATTGATCTGTATTTAAGTATCGTTAATAATTATTTTCTATAATTGTTAATCATAAACAATTTAAAATATTTAGAATTTTTTGTTAAATATGTAAATATAAATGAGTACTAGTAGTAAATTGAATAGAATGACACTGAGATTGAGTTAGAGTACTTGGGGGAAATGGATACCCCTCCACGTGCCGATGTGACCTCTTTAACAGTTGGACCATCCATTCTCTCTTTCCTCATTGCAGTATGATGTTCTCACGCGGTAGCTAGGCCTACTATTAGTGTTTCATTGGTTTTGCCTTGTTTTCTATACGTTTCAATACAAATATTTCTAAGGCTAGAAAAAATAACGATTATTTGTAATGTTAATAAATCACTGTTATGTAGTAGAATGTTATTGTGTAAGAGTTTTGTTATTTTAATTAATTTTTTTTGGTTTTGTTTATTTTAATATTATTTAATTTGTCTTTTTTTGTGGTAATTTGCAAATTACGATTATTGATTACGAATTTTTGTATTTCTATGAGAGATTGTTATTTAATACTCCCTCCTATTCAGCACAATTGTCCCATTTGACTTTTGGCACTATTCATTCATCACTCTTAATTTGTATTTTACTCTTAATCTATAAGTTAAAACAAAGTCATGTGGGATCTTGTTTGATTCGTCTCAATACAACGATTATTAATATCAAATTTTTATAATTTTTAATTAACAATAATTGGATATATTAAGGGTTAAAATGTTGCCTCGGCATGTGTGAAAAGTCAAATGGGACAATTGTGCTGAATAGGAGAGAGTAGAATGATATTAACATATAAATTTTATATTTTTATAATTTGTATAAATTGGGTTATTTAACACATAATTAAAGTACGTCTTACGATGAAATCGCCTCTTATTATAATCTGTTTTAACTATATTTTCATGTTACGATCATAATCGACACTCTCTTTTTACTTCTACTCACACTTACTTATTATTTCATCTTGACATTTTTCTCGTTTTTCTATGAAATATTTGTTTTCTAACTTATCTTGAGTTGCTCACAAATTGTACTAGTAGCAAGAGTTAGTGTCAAAGACAAGGAGCGAGACCACGAGAGAAAGTAAGTTTTCTCTGTCTCTAGTATAGATATATAATTCGTACACTAGTGGATAAAAAGCTATTGGCTGCGTGATGTGCTCGATTTTGAGCACATTTATATCCCTATTATGGTGTCGAGTCTCGTCATTTCTCATTGGTTTTATATATTTTACACTCGATTTTACCTTGTTTTTGTCTCCACGGTGTTTTGAGGTTATTTTAGGTATTTTTGGAGATTTCGAGGTGAAACGGATCGAGTTCGAGGCTTAGGCATCATAATCGAAGAAAAATGCGCGTTCCGAGACATTCGCGAAGGCTTCGTTAAAGCTCGACGAGCATTTCGAGACATTCGCGGAGCCCTCGTGAAAATTTAGAGTTTATATATATATATATATATATATATATATATATATATATATATATATATATATATATATATATATATATATATATATATATATATAAACAAAAGTTAGGCACACTTGTTATTTAGTAATGTTAGGCGTGCAAAGCAAAGCAAAAAAAAACATTAGGCTTGCTTATTGCTTGCCTGGGCTTTGTACCGGCCCAATTTCGGTGCCGCATAAATCAAGCAAGCAGCGAAGGAAGCAGGGGGGCAGCAATTAAGAACGGGCAATTAGACAGTAGCCGATTTTTATTATTTTAGTTTTCTTTCTCTTTTTCCCTTTTTATTAGAATAAAACCCTAAATTTATTTCTTTAATTTTTCTTAAGTTTAATTTAGTTTCTTCCAACAACATTTCATTTTTTTAGTTTAGTTTAGTTAGATTTTGTAATTTTTATCTTTTGTTGGTATTTTATTTGAAGCCACATGGATTATTTTAATGGAGCATGGATGATGGAGTTTTATGGGTTTTTGTCATTTGTCCTTGAATCTTCCTCATATCTTATGGGTAAATTCTAGTCTCATTTATATTTAGTATTTTATTATCTATTTATTAGTTTTAGTTGATTTTGATATTTTTTTTTATTGCTATTAGTTATTTGTTCTTGTCTTTGTTCTTATTTTTTTGTCATGGATGTTTGTTTGAGATTTTAGTTTATTTGTTATTAATGTTTTTGATGTTGATGATTTTGTTAGTTGTGATGTGTATTAGTGAGTAGTTAGTTGGGTTTGGGGTTAGCTCAACCCTTGTTGATGGCTTGATAATGATGGAATATTGGTTGATAGTGGTTTGAATGGAGACTTAGTAGAAGGGTAGCCTCATCGCTTGAGGGTTGCCATGGTTGCTTTTGGGAGGCCAACGAGGGTTGGATCCCGGAGTAACCTAAACCCTTGCTCAATGAATGGAGCCGAGTGCAAGGGATCGACGAGAGTTGAACCTTGCAATCACCCCTTCAACTAGGAGTTTTCCCCTTCGCCTACGAGAGTAGGGAAGGATTGACGGATAGTGGACTTTTGTTGCCCGATTATCTTGTCTTTACTCATGAGAGTGAGAAGGATGAGATTTTCGGAGGTGATCCCAAGCCCGATCCAGGATCGGATCACTCTTTGTATTGTGTTCCACTTCTCTCTAATCAAACTAAAGGAAATCAAAACATCTACCAAAGGATAGTCGTCACAAGTGAGCTAACCCCCACCCCATTGTTTCTTTGTTTGTTATTTTCATAGTTGTAGTTGTAGTTTAGCCCTCACCAATCTCTATTACATGTTCCCCCAACACCTAAAGAGGCCCTAAGTCTCATAACTCATCTCCCTGTGGATCGACCCCCTACTTGCCACTACACTTGTGTAGTTTAAGTTCAGGGTGTTTATAAATTTTGTTTGATTAGAGGCTTTAGCAAACGACCGAAAAGTCCTCTATCACTGCGGCTAATTGGCTGCGGTTTTAGTAAAAAAAAATCAATAAAGGCTGCGGTTATGAAGGCTGTCCGCAGCCAATAGTCCATGACACACACAATGGCTGCGATTCTTTGTGTTTCCGCAACCAATAGCCCTTTGTATGACAATAGCCAATAGTCCAAGCCCAGCCCAAAAAAACCCTATTAGTTCACCTCTGTCTCTTCTTCGTACATAAAACGAAATAAAACCCTAATTCTAAAACCAAGCTCAGATTTCGTCTCTGATTTGCGCCTCTTCACTCCGTTCTCTGCGCCTCTCTTCTTTCTCTCTTCTTTGCGCCTCTTCGTCTCTGATAAAACCAAGCTCAGATTTCTGGAATCGTCTCTTCGTCTCTGATTTTCGTCTCTTCGTTCTCTGACTTCCCTAAGTCCTCTTAGTATTTGTTCCGCCTAAGTCAAATTCCGCCTCATTTTCGTTTGGGATTTGGAATCGACACTCAGATATGGCTGAGGTACCATTTTCGTTTTTCAATAATTTTCGTTTTCCTTGGTTTTCATTTTCTTTTTCTCATTTCTGGAATCTTCTCTTCATCTCTGATTTTCGTTTTCTCATTCCCTAAGTCTCTTTTTTTCGTTTGCAATTATTTTTTTCAATTTTTTTCTTTTTGGTTTTCATTTTTGTTTTCTCATTTTTGGGTTGAAGATTTCGTTTTTCAATTTTTTTTCTTTTTGGTTGAAGATTTCTCCAATTGTTGCATGGTAAGATCTACTTCCATTCTGGGTTTATTTCTATAAATTGTAACTAGGTTTTTTTTGTTATTTCGAAGGGTTTGATAAAGATTTCGATTCAAGATTCACGGATGAAGAATTCGATTCAAGATTCACGGATGAACATTCAAATACTGTCGTTTTTGTTTAATCATTTTTTGTTTCTTTTTTGTTCTTTCATTTGTTTGATTTCAATGTATTAGTTTGTTCTTTCCACTACAAGAAATTTTATATTGGGCGACAAAAAAGTCTTCTTTTCGGCGACAAACATAAAGTTGTAGCACATATAAATTTTGGGCGATAAAATTAAAATGTGAGGCACAATCATACAACTTGGGCGACAAATTTTAAATATCTGGCACAATAGTACTGCTTGGGCGACAATTTAAAGTATGTGGCACAATAGTATTGCTTGGGGTGACAAATTTAAACTATATGGCACAATAGTAATGCTTGGACGACAATTTATAATGTGTAGTACAATGACTTTGCTTGGACAACAAATTTGTAACGTGTGGTATAATAGTATGCGTGGGCCACAAATATTTAACTTCATTTAAATCACAAGTTTATCAAATAAATAAATACTTACATATCTAAAATAATAGCTTAATAAAAACATAAATTTTTATTTTATTATACACATTCAACTTTTCAAATTTCCAAGTTCTTAATCTAATTTATTCTTATAATGATTTTTTTTATATAAGAACAAATTCTGAAATTAATTCTTGACTGCCTCCACATTCGGTCGAGACGCAACTTAGCATCGGTCGAAGCTTCAAACAAATTGGTCCAGAAGCTATTTGTGGGTTTTATTCAGTTCGGTCCAATCTTTAAAACTCCAATTGCTTATTAAGGTTGCGGATGAATTCTTGATTATTCAATTAAATTTGTTTATACAATTCTTAGGTATTGTTTGCTATTTTCAATTGCTTAAATCTTTTTTGTTGATTCAATGAATTCTTAAATCTCAATTTTCATTAATAATTTATTTGTTGATTCAATGGATTCTTTGTTGATGGAAACTCTTTTCTATTACCCATTTGCATAACTCTTTTTTGTATTCTTTTGAAATCAAGATTACAAATTAAGATCTGTTGTTGAGGTTCTTGTGAAATTAGAGTTTGTTTTTGATGTTTTAATTGCTTAAAATTGTAGTTATTATTTTTTGTTTACACAAATAATTGTTAATGACAATCGTTTGTTCTTTTTATTTTTTATTTTGAATTATCTTTCTTTTCCTCATATTTTTTATGATATTATTGTCAAATGTGTTTCATTGATTTTGGGAAGAACAATGTACTTTTTTATTGGAGAATTCTTTGAATTTTGATTAATGAAATGGTAAAATAATTGGAACATTGTTACTAAATTTCAATTTATATGTTCAAGAAAAAGGCAAAGATTTTGTCATGAAGTATATTTGAATATAAAGAATTGATCATTTAAGAAATAATGAAGATATTCAATCTTTTTTATTTTTTCAATCTTTAAATTTATGTATGAGATGATGTCTGTGGTTAAAGAATATGACAAAGATAAGAGTTTATTTCAAGTTAATTACCATAAGAATATGACAAAGTTAAAAGATTATTATATTTTTTTGATGAAACATTTTTCTCACCATGTTTATGCATATTCTAATAAATTTGTGTTCTTTTCAGGTTGAGGTGGCAATATTTAAAGTTTGCATAAGAATGTTCAAGTTCGTTTGGAAGAAAGTTTATGTCGCGCATAGATAAATTTTTAGTTAAAACATGACCCTCATGTATATAGTTTTAGTTTATTAGGATTTTCCGAGAAGTGCAAGATATTCAATTTGTAGGCTAAGTAATTTGTGCACAACTTATTGCCAATATATTGGCCACTTTTCATTGATTGTCAAAATGTAATATTCTCCAGTTTTTATGGTTAAAATATTTTATATTATTCCAAGAAAATCAAAGCAAATATGCAATGAAAATGTCAACAAAAAGCATGATGATTAATCTTTGACTTCCGACAACAACAACAAAGATGCAGCCCAAAGTGTACTTGTCCAACAAGGAAATTTGATGTCCATATTGGAGTTACGTTCAATAGTTGATATTAGGCCACAAAAATTTTTGAAGCCTAAAGCACGTTTGGGCGACGACGAATAAACATGAAGCCCCAGATCAATACTCTTGGGCGATAAATTAGTATGGCGCCCAAAGAAATAACTTGGGCGACAAATATAATATGAAGCCCAAACTTAAATTTATGGGCCACAAACACAATTGACGCCCAAATCTTATTCTTGGGCGACAACTATTAAATGTGGCTCGATGAATTTATACATGGGCAACACCAATTGGGCGACACACGTGGTGACAAAAATAATTTTGTCGCCCATCCCTTGGGTGACAAGTTTTGGTACAATGGGCCACAATAATGGTTGTCGACCAAAACTACTTTTCTTGTAGTGTTCATTTTTTTTTGATATTTTTTCTGTTTCATTTCAATGTATTAAACAAAGAAAAAATGAAATAAAAAAATAGTATTTGAATTAGTATTTCTTCTGGGTAATGTTTGATTTTTTCTGGGTAATGTTTGAATTAGTATTTGAATTTGTATTAAACAAAATAAAATGAAAATAATTTGTTTTTTTATTGCACTCAAAAGGCTGCGGTTCCTTCAAATGATCGCAGCCAATAGTACTCTTTTTTTGTTCTGAAAATGGAGTATAGGCTGCGGTTTTTAGGACCGCAGCCAATATTTTTTCTCATTTGCTGCTACAACAAAGGCTGTGAGTCAAAACCGCAGCCTATACCCCCAAAAAAAACCGCAGTCAATGTGCTTTTTTTCCACTAGTGGTATCTGATAGGTTTTGGGTACGATGTTGATATGGTTTGGTTAATTTGAAAGTTGTATATCAAAATATCTTTCCAATTTTATTTTCATTTTTAGATATCGATTATTTTCATTTTCTTTTTGAAATGATATCGATTATTCTCATAATATCAAGTGGAGTCATACTCGATTTTGATAAATCATATTATTCTTGAACATCTATTATAAGTTTGATATAAAAATAAGCATCAATTTTCAACTACAGCTTTGAAGTTTTTAGTCATTTTAGAATAAACAACCTCGAAGTTGTTTTTTTTTTTTTTTTTTTACAAACAGCAGCCTTTAAATTACCAAACATGACATCGAAATAACCACTTAACGGGATAACTACCTAAATGATTGTTGACCAAGGTAAGTGACCTTTGACTTTCTATTATTTTTATTAATCTTAACTAATTACCCAATTACCCCCAATTAAACCCCTCTTTTCCAACCCTCTCCAATCACCACCATTCTATCACCTTCAACATCAACACAAACTCCTGCTCTAATAACAACCCATTAGATTTCATCAGCTTCACCGAATCAAATTTCGATACAAATTCTAACACTCTAGACATTCTGTGATTTGTTTTAGTAAAATTCTAATCCCACCAAGGGAATCCATGGCTACAATTATGTAAGAATTAGTAATAGTATTTATTGGTGAAGATACACACCCTTTAAAGTAAGACATTTATCTATCAATTTATTCTCTCCTGATAGTCGTTCTCAACTGTCAAATTATCAGATGTAAAAAAGAGGTTTTTAGGGATTTTAAGAATTTTAGAAATTGAGAAATTTATTCCCTTAATCCTAACCTTAGAAGGCACAATTTAGGGATAGAGGGTTTCAATTTAAAAATGGATAATTGAGGAGAGAATCAGAAACTTGCTTCATTAAAGAAGGGGTTTTAGAAAAACCCATTAGAGAGAATCTGAAAGTGAGGAAAGAATAAAAAATTGAGGGTTTAGAAATTGAAATTCTCATGTAAGTTTTGTTTGTCTACTCTTGCATAATTTTCACCAAAATGAAAGATCTGAATAACTCTCAAAGATTTGGATACTCTTTCTCCAATGGCGATTGACAAAATTATAAGAAATTTGAGTGCATTGGAGAGTGATAAGAACAACTTGTTACTAACTAAATTCCTCCATCATTTACTTAAGAAATACTCATTAATTCAAGATGAACACCCATTAAAGGAAGGGTTCTAATGACGGTGGTGATAGTGGTGGTGGTGTTGAAATGGGAAAGTGGTGGTGATTAAGGAGGGTTAGAGAAAAGTTGGCCAAGAAGAATTTAATTGGGTTTAATAGGTTAATTAGATTTGATTAATGAATTTAAGTGAAAGTCAAAGGTCACATACCTTGGTCAACGGTCATTTAGGGAGTTATCTGGTAAAATGGTTGTTTCGATGTCATGTTTGGTAATTTGAAGTTTTTGTTTGTAATAAAAAAAACACCTTCGAGGCTGTTTATTCTAAAATGACAAAATTTCAAAGATGTAGTTGGTAATTGATCATAAAAATAAAGGACAAGATATCAATGAGAATTTAAAAAATATGATGGGCATCAACTTTAGAAAAAAATATAACAAATAAATTAAGCAAATGAAATTATAATCATAAATCATGTGTAAAGAGACGGTGTCTCTGAGAGATCGTCCTTAATGAGTCAGACCATTATATTTAAAAAAAGAAAATGTAAAGAAAAGAAACAAAATAAAATACACGCTTTTACTCTCATACGATCATCATCTCTAACAGTTTCTCAATCTTACTCATACAAATCCATTCATCTTCCTAAATCGTCCTTTAAAACTTTCTCATTATTCTTCGTTTCGAAATCATTTAAATTTTTCAAGTTTCTTCTCCTTCATAATACACGTAATATACATTATCTTTTATTAATGTTGTATTGATTTTAAATTTAGTCAAAAATAAAATTTAGGATCTTTTTTCGTCATTTTTTTGATATATTTTGTTAAATTAGGGTTTGGTGTTGAATTTTGTATTGTTTACAGTCATGGATTCTTCTAATAAGAAGATGAGTTTAATAGGTAATTAATGATGAACCCCTACCATTGGTATTTTTAAAAAATTGTTTTGGTTATGTTTGTGGCTTGTTTGTTTACTTTGTGCTTGTGAAGTTGGGATTTAAGCATCCTCAGGTAGGCATTAGGGTCTCTACAAATTTGATAGTTATTTATCGTAGAAAGAAGGAGAGTCACTCTCCGCATATCTCTAGCGATTTCTCGATGGAGTCTTGGTTGTGACTAACTTGGAAGATTAAATTGAAGTTTCTGCCTTAATAAACGAC
The DNA here is from genome assembly GCA_019776075.1 of Amaranthus palmeri. NCBI lineage: Eukaryota > Viridiplantae > Streptophyta > Magnoliopsida > Caryophyllales > Amaranthaceae > Amaranthus > Amaranthus palmeri. The sequence continues at coordinate 25,272 of JAAKBH010000123.1, forward strand.
ATGAGAACCCAAAAGCTGAAGTTCAACCTTTTGGAACACCAAGTAAAACATACGTGGAGGAAATGAAACAAGCTAGGAGTTACATCACTACTTCTGATATCTGTTATCAATTAGACCATTATGGAAACAAGGAGAAAAATGACAAGACGGGAGAATCTCAAAAGGAGAGAACATCCCAAATTCATAATCAATAGCCTAGAAACAGAGGGCATGTTCGTCTAGAGGATGAAAGGAGATATCACCCTAAAGAACTATGTGATTATGGGTATGATCCAAGGTTCAATCGCAATAGACGAGACATATGCCATCCGAGACGAGTTGCCTAGACCTCCAGCATGCCCTACACGGCTACACCTCTAGATGATAAGTGCAATTATTTGCACTCATTGCTTGCATTTCTATGCCCATTTCCGATGTTTAGAGGCAGTTTAGGGTCGTTTTGTGTGTTTTCACTCCATTTCGGTGTTCCATTGTCGTATTATGGAAAAATGGGTGAATTGTGCAATCTTGAGTCATTTTTGTGGGTTTTTGGTGCTAACCATGTTTGCAGTGCTCAAAGAACGTATCAAGCTATCAATTTTGTCAAGCCATGAAGAGTAAAAGAGTAAAAAAGTAGAAAAGTGTTGTTAATGCAAAAGTTTTGAGGTGAAATTTGGTACATGTCTACTCTTTTCTCCATAACTTTTTATAGGAAGATCACATTGATGCAAGGTTTGCGGCATTAGAAGCTAGACTTCAAGGGCTTTTCAAAGGTATATTATATGTTCGATTCGATAACCGAGTAAGAAATGACGAACGTTTGATGTTTGCTGAAGCTGTCAGCCAAAACCGCCGACTCAGCTTCCTTGGCGTAGAAGTGGACGCCGAGTCAGCTTATGCTTCTGTTTTTTACGGGCAATCTTTTCTAATTGCTTCAATTTTATTATATTTTCTTTTATCTTTATTTTAATTAACCTCTTAGGGTATATTTAGTGGGTATTTAGAGTCATTTTAGGTTAAGCCTCCTTGAGGGAGCATGAGGGAGGGAGATTGGAACACTCTTCTTCTTCCTCTTTCCTCGTTAATCTTTCTCCATTAGAGACCATTTTAATTCCTTGTAAGCTTTTAATTTCTTGTCTTTCTTATTAGTTGTTTAATCTTTCTTTATCAATTTTTTATTAGTTTAATCTTTCTTTGTCAAATTTTGATTATTTTCTTAGAAATTGTCATTCATTAAACGTAGTATTGTTCTTCACATTTCTTGGCTCTTGGATCTTTTTTTTTTTTGTCTCATAGTTTAATTATTGTTTTTCCTTGCAAATTTCATTATTATCATATCTTATCATGCTTAGTTTCATTCTAGGGTTTTTATTTATTGTTTTTATCATGATTAGTGAATAGATCCATATTCTAGGGTTAGGGTTTTGAACCTATAAGTTGAGTATGATTTAATTCTTGGATGTGTCTATAAAACTAAGGATTAATGTGGTTAAATTGTGCTGATTAACCATAAATTAAATATGCTTTGTCGAACCAATCAATAGAACTAACGTGTGAGATTGCGATCGACTTTGCTTTAGGGTAAATTTTAGTTAAATTAATTCGTTCAATAAAACTAGCGTGTGAGAATCGAATTAATAGGGTCTAAATCTAATAGTTAATTAAAAGAGCGAGAGTTTGAGATTAACAAGATCTCGTTTAACCACAAATTTAATCCGGATCTTCATGGACATTGTTGAGAATTCAATCATACAAGACTTTTGGGGATTTCCGACACCCTAGATGCTTTCATCATATAGTTAAACCACATTTTTATTATTGCATTCTTGGTTATTAGCTCACAACCAATCAATCATTTTTCTCCCTAAGCAATATAATCAATCGAAATTACCATGTTTCTTGTCCTAGCTTCATTGTGTTCGACCCGCGACTACACGTACACCGTGCGTTTGCGGTTAAATTAAAATTTGCACATGACTAGACTACAGAAAATTGAAACTCTGGTGTGAGTATCACAAGGAGCATGGGCATACATTAAATCATTTCCGAGAATTGAAGAGAATCCTTGACCAGTACGTCGATGAAGGAAAACTTAGTTGGTTCGCGGGTTATCAAGAAGGAGTAGGGATGGTCATGGGCCTAGGACCCTATTGGACTCGCCTCATACACGCCCTTGTTTAGGAGTCTAAATCTCATTTTTTAAGACCCATTGGATCCAGGTCGATCATTTTAGATCTCTAAAAGAAATAACGGGTCTGTGTTCGGATCCAGACCCTTGACCCAAACCTTGACCCAAACCTGCAATAACATACATTACTCCCACGTACAACTTTGTTTAAATTTATCTTCTCTCACTATATGTTTTTCCGTCTCTTATTACATTTGTAACATAACAGCTTACATTTATGAAACTTGCTCATGTACTCTTAATAATTCTACTAGTATTACGAACAAAATTATAAACTTAATTTAAAAGAATGGAGAACTCTTTATGGCTTTTATCATTTTAGCTTAAAACTAAGAATAATATGCAAAAAACGAACTAGGCTATAAAAAGATTGAAGATGTGTATATAATATATTTCATGGAACATGGAACATGTAATTTTCCTGTTCTATATAATTAGCTTAACTTTGCTAATAAGAGACCTATTTTCTTGTATCTGACCTTTAAAGTGAAAGAATTACAACAAAATTCTACTAAAGGAGATTAAGAAATACACATATAGTAAGAGTTAAATGAGTAACAACCTGACTTACTTATAAACTAAGCAAGTGAAATTGTTACGGGCTATATACCCAAAAAGATGACTAGGTCCAACAAACTCCTATGAATTTGGGTCGAATAACAGATTCTTCGATCATGACTACTGTACACAATACAAAAACTATACAAAAACCCTATATGATATACACAAAAGCAAAAAAAGCCACAAATCTACATAATTCATATTAACAAGTAGTTCAACAAAACTTCAACTAGCCTACTATATAAGTTATCTCGAAATTAAATCATGAAAGTCTCTTCTTCATATTCTCATCACCTTAACTTCCCATCTTCCCGGCTGGTACCGGTTTAAAAGCAACATCAAGCCTAGATCTTTGTGCGCACTAAGAGTCTAGCTAAGAGGAACATACATAGCTCTAAAGCTATGTCACTCTCGGGTGAAGCTGTTCAATATTTGAATGACAACTCACTTCAAAAAGGGGAGTAGGGAAACTGTGCCTTTCTACTCCTTCGATGACAAACTCGTGAGCCCGATTCATTAACCATTTAACAATCTCAATTCTTAACATAATTAGTTAATCACAAATATGTTTTAGTAATTAATAATTTTCATAACAACTTTTGATAGAACATTTTAAAAGAATAGTCCGGTCATAACCTTTTTAAGGGACTACTACTACTTACCGCAAATGACGCTTCAAGGAGTTGAACCTAGACTAATGCTTTTAACTAGAAGGGTTCCACAATGATGTTTCCTCCTAAAGCATAGCAAAATCACAACATCGCCAATTAGAGTTCGATGCTAGTATCTAACATATAACTTGCTACATTTCCTCCTAAAATTGTATCTTAACCAAGCTTCTATTCTAGCAACACAACATCATTTGGATAACAATTACTATATCCTAAAGGAAACCAAAAATCCATTCAATATTCATCATCTTATGTTGTGCCTCAACATAAGCCCTATAAGCTCTTATTCTTTTATCAATTAAGTCATTTTGTTATGCGTACACTACTTTAATCCAATCATATGAAAACAAAGATTTATATCCAACATTTACAATTGTCCAATTTTCCAATTTTCCAAGATTTATCCACCATCAACGATTTCACAAGAACTCCTAATCCTAATTCATCAAAAAACACCAAATATCTTTAATCATTCACTAACAACCATTATATCCCATTCTAATCTTCAAAAATTTCATACTAGTCAACCAATCCAACAATTTATTGCACCATTCGTCAATTTACCATTTATTCATCATTTAGCCAAAGTTACAATGATAAACATTTTAAAAATATTCGAAAAGGCAACTAATCCATCCAAGGACACTAAACTATTCACCTGAAATCATTAGAATAATCTCCCTATTTAACATGATATATAATCCCACATTTAGGTTCTCCACATCACATTGACCCATATTTACCAATAACAAACATTTATTAACAATTCTTTAATCTCAGAGTCTTGTCTATGTACACACTCGAATATCCAGCTATAATACATACCACGTAAGAACTATGTTACTCAACTAAGCATATTCAGCACAAAAGAAGAAACTATGCTAACCAACTAACCATGTTAACCAATTAACCTTAAGGTTTCTATCGAGATCTAGCATTGCTAAGATTTAGTATTCTCTGAAATCTTAAGGTTCTACCCTACTTAAAATAAAGTTTGTTCTCAAACTTACCTCTCACAGACTAAAGAGATGCGATAGTTATAAAACGATTTAACATAGAATTACCTAGCACCTTATTTGAGGTTGATTCTAAGAACCAAAATTTTTTAGTTTATTTTGATAAAAGGGCTTGTAACTGTTTTAGATGGCAATTGACAGGTATTCCATGTCATCATGCTTATGCTACCATAATGAATAGTAGAGGAAATTATAGAAAGTTTATAGATGAGTCAGATGACTACTACCACAGAGCTAGTTATACTAAGACTTATGATCCAATAATTAAACCGTGTTTGGTGCTTCGGATTGGAAAAAAACACCTCATATATCCCACCAGACCCTCCACCATACAGAAGGCTACCTAGAAGGCCTTCAAAGAAACAAAGAAGATTGGAGCCTGGTGATAAGAGTAAAGGAAAGATGAAGAAAGGAAGTGCAAGTGTTGATTAAATAGGTAAGGAGATTGGTATAAGCAAGCCAAATGCTCTTTTTGTCAGCAACTAGGGCAAACCAAAAGGAAGTGTAAAGAGTATTGAACCTGCACCACCTGAACCTAAGAAAAAAGGTGCATGGAAGGCCACCATTGACTGATGACTGACCTGTTAATTTACGGGCACGAAATACGCGGCAAGAAGAAATAGCAACACAAGCATCTCAAGCATCTACTATTTTAGATGTTACCAAGCACCCTGATAGCCCAACACCAGAAGGAGTTTAGCTTCAATATGTAACGTATTTTGCTAGAACATTGTTAGCTTTATAAGTGTTTAGGTCTTTTAACTCTTAAAATTGACATTTTAATTTGTAAAATTAGCATATATATATATATATATATATATATATATATATATATATATATATATATATATATATATATATATATATATATATATATATATATATATATATATATATATATATATATATATATATATATATATATATATATATATATATATATATATATATATATATATATAATTGGGCCAACCTAATAAGACATCTTACAATTGACACGGTCTTACCCAAGTTTTTTGTGTACTTTTAAACAACCAACTTGTGCCAATGAGTACAGTTCATGCCAAAGGTCTTTCAAGTAAATCCCATACTTTGTAACGATTAAATTCATAGAGTATAAATCCTATACTTTATTATGCTCAAATTCACTGAGTTCACTTCGCATTGTAATAGTCCAATCGGGTTCTTGTATAGATTCTTTATGATTTAAGGGTCCGACTCCTTATTTGTCCATTAAACAATTTTAAATATTTTTCACTCCGATTTTTATAAACTAGAAAGTAGAAACATTATTGCTACCATGTGGAAAAATTAAAAAGAATTGCTATATCACTATTCGTTTTATCAAAAAATATGACTACCATGTAGAATTTCGCAAATATTATTACATTTTAGTAATTTCGTAGTATTGTACGATCATACAATTCAATCCTACCTTATTCGACGATCTAAAATAGGATAGTGATCTTGACATCTTTGACTGTTGTTTCATAATGTATACTTTCTCCATTCTGAAATACTTACTACATTTCCATTTTAGGCACTATTCATCGTTCAATCTTATTTTATATACTGCGACTAATATGCAAGTAAGAATATAGTCAAGTGGGATCTTATTTGAATCGTCTAATCGCATACTTTCGTAATATTAACTTTTTATGATTTTTAGATGTGTATAATTCGACATATAAATGAACAAAATAACACATTAGATTGCGTAAAAAGTTAAATGGAATGGTGGAAGTATATATGTTATTAACAATGTAATTTGTACACTCAATTTTTTAATAAGGAGCAATTGTTTTTTTTCAACTATTACTCTCAAAATCCAACCTAACATAATACTAAAAACAATTATAAAAAGCCTCTAAACAAAAAAGAAAAAAAAAAGAAATGATGAAAGCATGTCATAGCGCGTAAAAACATTCATCCCACCAGAGCAAGTACGAAAAGATAGTAAAGTTCCTAATTAATTAAGGAATTTCGATCAAATATCACATGGGTTATGTCCTAATCTAATGCAATCTTCATCACATTCACAAACAAAGCAAGAGTAGTAATACGTACGTACAACAAGCATCTCTCATCTTTATTTAGGACATAAACAAGAATATATTATATATATCCTTTATTATTTTTCAGCATTTATGCGTCGTAGAATTAATGCGCCTCATCCAAATCAAGTTTAGTGCGAGCCTGCTAGCTAGTTTATGTGTATCAAATACTTCAATACTTCATATACAAAAAATAAATAATAGATTGTGAGCTGTATGGTAATCTATTAATCTTTATTCGTAGGCTATGATCTGAATCATTTGATTAAAAACTATATTAATATTAAATTGTATCATATAAAAAAACCACATTTAATAAAGTTGATTTAGTACAAATACATAGACAAGCTGGGCCAGTCCTAAGCATTGGCAAGAGGGGTCGTTGCCCAGGACCCCATATCAAAAAAGTAAAATTAATGGCTGTAAAAGATCCATATAGGTTATAATTTGCAAAGAAAAAGGGTCCGAATGTGCTATTTCGCCCAAAGCCCCAAAATATCTAGGACCGGCCCTGTACACGAGTGATCGATCTATTGTCCTTTATTAGCTTTCTGGTGGTGAGCTGTGTTAAGGAACCAACACAATCAAAAGGACCCATTTTCATAACTCGCTAACAAATGAATTTCATTATGGGTTGGTTCAATTTATACAAGTTGATCTACAAGGTAATTATGTGACGAATTGTCACGATTTAACATGATATCAGAGCCCAATTTACTATTAGGTCTTTATGAATGAACATTTGAACAAGCTGTTATCACGAGAGGAAGGGGGTAGAGACATAAAAGAATAAGAAATAAGAATAGTAGTAAAGCATAAGAGCATCGATGGCCATCATCCCATGTGCAGTGTTTAAAAGCCCCCACAACCCACCTATGTCTGTTTATGCTTTGCCTTCCCACTAAATCAGACTCACATGATGTCTTATTACATGAACTTTATTTTATGGTTTGTATATTCGTATTTTATTATTATAAATAAATTATATATCCTTCTTTCTATTTCTTGGTAGCTTCCATTTAACCTTTCATACATACATGCATTGCCCATAATAACTAACTCTGGTTTTATTAATATTTGCCGTACTTAGGAGACACTAACAATGATTAGGGAGACTATCTTTATTTTTCTATTACATGTCCTTCCTCCATCCAACTTCTATTTTTCTACGTAAAATTTATATTTCCTTCTATTTACTCAAGTTGTTTTATTTGTTTTTTGGGCACTATTCGCTTATAATTTTTAATTTGTATTTTATTCTTAATCTAAAAGTTAAAACATAGTCATGTGTGATCTTGTTTGATTTTTCTCAATACAAATATTATTAATATCAACTTTTATAATTTTTAATTAACAATAATTTGAGATATTAAAGGTTAAAATTTTGTCTCGATAAGTGTGAAAAACTAAATAGGTCAACTTGAGTGAATAGGAGTGAGTATATGTTACTCTTAATTTATTTATAAGAGACTCAAATAAATAATAATCTATAATAAAAAGAATGTAAAAGATTTATGTGAAAGTTATCAAAGAATTAACCAATTCAACCAGGGTTGGGTCGTAGCATAATCTGGATAATAAAGTGCTTTGGGCCCTCAAAAGTAAGGGGACACTATAAAAAAAATTCAACTGTGAGGCAGTATTTTTAACACTTTATTAAAATGTCATCATTCTTAAAGTATTTAGGTGTTCTCTTGAGGGACCGTCTTTTGTAAAGACGACTCTCAAGAGTCCAACCCAAATCTATATTTAGAGTTGTAACAATATATATTTAGAATTGGACTGGGCTTTTGAGAATCGCCTTTACAAAAGACGGTCTCAAGTAAGAATTTGTGTAAAGTAATATTCTAATATATTTTAATTTTAATTTATAACACTTTCTACAAGTGTCACTAAATAATTTGATGACATTTAATAAATTAAATAATTTGATATTTAAATGTCATAATTGACACTATTTTTGTAGTGGGACCAAATATTAAATGGTGCTATTCAAGCTCTAATCTAGGTAATACTTTTTAAGTGAGTGTAATTTTTTTTATATTTGAAGTAATTTTAGAATACAATGTTACAAGACATTTTTTCTTGAATTATTATTTTTCAAGTGGATAATTTTTATCTTTTGATATACTGAAGGGCCTCATTTGGAAAGACATTGTAAAAATAAAAAAGTCACTACAACATAATTTGCTTTTAGTGGGATATATTTATCGACATTTAATTTAAATGTCGCTATTTCAAATTGTTAATAGTATATATAGAAGATTTAATGACATTTATTATACCATTTAACAACTTATTAAAAAAACACTCAAAATTAAAGCTTTTTGCGACATAGGATCTAGTGACATTTCTCACAAATGCAACAATAGACTATATTAACAATTACATATGCCACTAAAGACCAAATAAATTGTTGCTAAATCACATTATGGAGAAACACTAAATAAAAACCAATAATTATAGCATTTAAAATATGAATTAGTAGTGACATTTTTTTAATGGCACTAAATTGAATGTGGCAAAAAGTTAAATTTGTTGTAGTGGGTCCTTAAAACTGTTGCTCCATCCCGAAACTCAACCAAAGGCTTAAGCTAATGGTTGAGACCTTATGATAAGTTAATATACTCTAACACGCCCCCTAACACAAGGCCCTTTGGACAGAAGAGTGGATCAAACAGGCCCTCCTCATAAAATGTCTTTAGGTTGCCTTTGGGAACGTCCATTTCATTTTGAATTGTAGATTTTAATTAAGGATTCATTAATTAAGAATTCGAGAATGACAAGGTTTGAGAAGTAATTCTCAATTTTCATTTTTAACCACTTTTATAACCATAATGGATTGACTCAAATTCAAATTTCAAAATTTTTGATTTGTCAAATAATAAATTTGAGTCAATTATAAATTTCTAAATGAAATTCTTTTTCCCAAATATGGCTTTAAATTGATTAAAATTACTTAAGCATATGTGTAATAACGTCGTCTTACCTTGATTTGAGTTTATACGTCCAATAACTAAATCAATCCAACAATACCGACTACTATTTGATTTAAATTGGGTATGTTTTCTCAATGGTATATATAATCATTGCTTAATGGTTGTGCCCAACTAAATTTTGGTCTTAGATCGATCCTAATAATTAAACAAGAATTTAAGGTATGCTGCTGTTCAAAAGTGACCCGACCCAAAACCCGAATCGAAACCGAAAGTAAATCGAACCGAAAATGTATTTCTTTTTTAGGTTTATCGAACCGACAATACCCGAATCGAAGTTGTACCTGAATCGGTTGACAACCGAAAACGGGAAAGTCGAACCCAAACTGTAACCGATTTTTGTAACCGTCACATAATCGTCAATCGAGATTACCCGAAACTAAAAATGATTGTCCGAGTCATATCCGACCCGAATCATGCTCGAAATTGAACTCAATCCGGCTAAAACCGACTTAACCCGAACGAATTTTGGATCGAATTGCTTGAAATCTAAACCAATTTTCACTAGTGGAAAAAAAGACATTGGCTGCAAGACATAGGCTGCGGTTGTTCAAAGACGCAGCTTAAAATAGAAGAAAATTATCGCGAAAAAAAAATTATATATAGGCTGCGGTTTTTAACCCCAAAAAACATATAGGCTGCGGTTATTCTCTTGGATCGCAGCCAATGGACATTAAAAAAAAATTTAGAATAAAATAAGCCCAGCCCAAAAAGAAAAAACCCTAGTTTAAGCTCCTCTAAATCAGAAATATACCCAGCCGTATTTCTTACTGTAAATCTGAAATATACCCAGCCCTTTATCTCTCTCAATCTCTCTCTAAATTTCTTACTCTCAATCTTTGTAAAACTTCCAATTGAAGCATTGTTCATGGTTAACACATTCTTCCTTCATCTCTATTTCTTACTCTAAATCCTTCATCTCTTTCCTTTCCGTACTAAGAAATAAGAATGTAGAACAACACCTATAAAATAAAACAACTCTATAAATCGCTAAATCAATCTGCCGGGTGTCATATACTGCTGGTGTCCCCTACCGTTGGTGCCGCCACCTGCACTGTTAGTGACGCTTTTAAGAACCCGTTGCAATTTGATGATCTTGAAGGTTTTGTAAAGTAGATTTTAGTCCCATAAAGTAAAACAACTCTATAAATCGCCAAATAGGTTTTAGCTTTTTTATTTCATTTGTTTCTTTTGTTAATTTTTATTGTAAGAGAATAAAAATCAGAGGTTAAAATTTTCAAATCTTGGTCGAGTCCCTACTCTCTCTAGAGTTAGGGTTTTCCCTCTAGTCTTGTACTAGCCGTTATTCTTCTTTTGGGAGTTTTTTTCCGGTGACTTTTCCGGCAGTGTTTTCGTTCTATCATCTTTTCTTTTTCTTCCCTTCTCTGATTCTCTTCTTCTCTCTTTCTTTTCTTTGAGATATCAGTTACTATGGTATCTCCCATTAAAAATGGGTCTTCGACAGCCATATCTGTCAACCCTAAAAATAATGAGTCTGAATTTAATAATAATGACCCGGATCCCGAGAGTATTTCTCCCGAGGTAGATCCTATTGGTCTGGAAAAAGGAGGCTGTGATAATCAGGATGAGCAGGAGGAGATTTGCGAGTGGATTGAGGAAGGCACGGAAGAGGAGGAGGACCGGTTATCACTTTGTCTTATTGGAAAGCTATGGTCTGACAGAACCCTGAATTCGACGGCTTTCATGACGACAATTAAGAATGTGTGGGTTCTACAGAAAGGCGTCGACATCAATATGATCGGTAAGAATTTATTCCAATTTCAATTTTATCATTGAAGAGATAAGGAGAATGTTTTGAGTGGACAACCATGGCCTTTTGATAAAATTGCTTTATTACTGACGAACATTGACGTGGCCCAAAAACCTTCGGATCTTCATTTCTATGCTTTGCCTATTTGGGTCAGAATTTATAATGTGCCTTTTAGGGGTCGATATAATGAAACTAATGCCCGGGTTCTTGGGGATAAGGTAGGCGAATTCATGGAATTGGATAAGACAGAGAATATGGGACTGGATAAATCTCTTCGCTTGAGGGTCAATATTGATGTTAGGAAGGCCTTGAAGAAGCATGTTACATTGAAATTGCGTGGAGGAGAGTTATGTTCTTGCCCGGTTAAATATGAAAAACTCCCTCTTATATGCTTTTATTGTGGGAAACTTGGTCATGGTACGAATGAATGTAAAGATGTTTTTGGGGTTAATTCTCCAGTGAAGCAGTACGGTACGTGGCTTAAAGCGTCTCCTTGGAGACCTATGAAATCTGAGAATAATGAGGAAGGGGATAAGCCAAAAAATTATGGAAGACGACTTTTCTTCCCGAAGAAGTTAGTGGAAGAAGAAACCCTAGAGGTACCTACTTCTAATATTATGTCTGTTACTTCTCTCCTCAATAAAGTAGACATAGGGAAAGATGGGGCTGATATTGTGAAGCAATCTGAGAAAGTGAAGCAGTCGTTGGCTTTAGAGCCCACCCATTCTGACACGTCACAGGTTCCTCATGATGAGACAGGGGACAAGAATGATAGTACTGCTGATTTTGTCGGGTACAAAAGTAATAATGGCAAGGAGGTTTTTTGTTCGAATCCTGGGAAGGGTAATGATAGTGTTTTATGCGAAGAGGAGGGGGTTTCAACAGAAATTCCCATTTTTTCAGAGAAAAGTCAGTTAGTAAATACAAAAAGGCGTGTGCAAAAATGGAAAAATTAGCTCGTGTGCGTCCTACTGATAGTCCCCAGCTTCCTTCTGTTTAATCTGTCGGGGGAAAGAGACCACAAAAGGAGTTGCCTTATGATGAACCTATGGAGGATTTGGAAGAGAGAGGCAACTTTAAGAAGAGGGTTGTACCAATGGAAACTGAATATGTGCGTGATGCTTCATCGGAAAACGTGGCGAGCCCCACAAAATGGGCTCTCGGTTGTCAATGAAAGCCACGATCTTTTGGAATTGTCGAGGTCTAGGGAGCTCCTCGGCAGTTCATTCGCTCCATTCGTTGGTGCGTAAATACTCCCCAAGAATTTTATTCTTGAGTGAAATGAAAAGTAATGCTACTGAGATAAGGAGGTTGAAATAAAAGCTTAAGTTTGGGAACTGTGTTTGGGTTGAGGCAGTAGGTCATGCTGGAGGCCTTGCTTTATTCTGGGAGGATGATATTGATGTTAGAATAAGGAGTCAGGATAGTCATCACATTGACTGTTCGGTTCACAATGAAGATGGCCCGAAAGTAATCAAAAGTGTCTAACGTGGGATCTCATTCGTTCTCTGGGTAATGATTCTTCCATTCCATGGCTTCTTGGGGGTGACTTCAATGAAGTTCTTCGTGAATCCGAGAAACGAGGTGGGTCGTCTTGCGATTTCAATAATATTTGTGCTTTTAGAGATAGTCTGGATGCTAATGGGCTTAGTGAGGTTGATGGTTTGGGGAGTTCTTTCACGTGGCGAAATAATAGGACGACAGGGTTTATTGAGGAGAAACTGGATAGATTTGTTGCTAATGATAGTTGGAAGGCTCTTTTCCCTATGGCTTCTGCAGAGATTATTTCCTGGGGTGGTTCTGACCATGTTCCAATTATGGTGCTTTTGAGGGGTTTCGATGACATTGAGGATTACGATATTGAGGATCAGGCTAAACCTTTCCGTTTCGAGGCTCGTTGGTTACAACATGAAGAGTTCGACTCTTGTGTGCGCAATTTCTGGGTTTCTTCGAGAACGAGATACAGAGGGGAGTGGAATGGGATGGTGGAGGAATGTGGTCTTAGTTTGAAGAAATGGGATAAAGAAGTATATAAAGTTTCTCAGAATAGAATGTCGTGGCTCTTGAAAAGACTGAAGAAGGTTCGCAAGATGAATCCTACACCGGTTGTGATCGAGGAGTACAGAAATGTGGAAAAGGAGTTGCGTCTTTTGAGGCAACAATAGGAGACCGCAGCTTGGTAACGATGTAGGCCTTTTGTGCTACGTGATGGAGACAAAAACACCTCTTATTTCCATACTAAGGCGTCGAACAGAAGAAGAAGGAATCGGCTTAAAGGTCTTGAGGATGCTCATGGTGTTTTGCAGAAAAGCAAGGAAGGTATGAAGTCAGTTGTTCTTGATTATTTTTCTAATATCTTTTCTTCTTCACGTCCTGAGATTACTGTTGATGAGGTTGATTTTATTGAGCATAAGATTTCTGATACTATGGCTAATATGTTAGTTCGGCCCTATTCTCGTGAGGACATCGAAGCAGCCCTTGCTGAGATGCACCCTTGCAAGTCTCCTGGGCCGGATGGGCTTCCTGCGCCCTTTTTTATAAAAAGTATTGGGATCTTGTTGGTGATGATATTTGTGATGTGGTGTTGGATTTTCTGAATGATGGTCATATGCCTGCTGATTTGAATTATACTCATGTGGCTCTCATCCCTAAGAAGAAGAATCCGACTAAAATGACGGACCTTAGACCGATTAGCCTTTGCAATGTTTCTTATAAGCTTATTTCTAAAGTGCTGGCTAATAAACTGAAGATTATTCTCTCTGATATTATTGATGAGAATCAGAGTGCTTTTGTGCCTGGTCATCTTATTACTGATAATATTCTTCTGTCGTCTGAAGTCTTTCACTATATGCACCATAATCATGCGAAGAAACGGGGTTACATGGCTCTTAAGCTGGATATGAGCAAGGCTTATGATAGGATGGAATGGGATTATATTGCTTGTGTCATGATTAAAATGGGCTTTCCTGCAGTGTGGATTGATAGGGTCATGAAATGTGTCAAACTGTGCGGTATTCTTTTCTGATTAATGGGGCAGTTTTTGAGATGTTGACCCCCAAAAGAGGCCTTCGCCAAGGCGATCCTATTTCACCTTATTTGTTTCTTATCTGTGCTGAAGGTCTTCGTAGTTTGATTAAGAGGGCCCATGTTGATGATCTCATCCACGGTGTTGCTATTTCCCGCAATGCTCCCATGATTTCTCATTTATTTTTTGCGGATGACAGCATCGTTTTTTCTAGGGCTAATGTTGGTGAGGTTGAAGTTATTCTGGGGATTCTGAAAAAATATGAGGCCCTGTCTGGCCAAATGGTGAACCTTGACAAATGTGAAGTTTCTTTCAGTGGAAGTCTTTCTAATGAGGTTCGATGTCGTGTTAGTGCTGCTTTGGGTTTTAAGGAGGTCCTCAGTCATGATAAATACTTAGGGCTTCCTACTCTGTTTAATAGGTCCAAGAAGATTTCTTTTACTGGCATCAAAGATCGTATTTGGAAGAAACTGAAAGGCTGGAAGGAGAAACTTTTATCTAAGGCGGGTAAAGAGGTTTTAATTAAGGCGGTCGCTCAATCAATCCCTACTTATGCTATGAGTTGTTTTAAGCTGCCTTCTTCTTTTTGTGATGATGTGGAGCGGATAATCCGTAACTTTTTGTGGGGTAGTTCCAGTTTTGAGAGAGGGATTCCCTGAAAAGCTTGGAAGGCGCTTTGTCGGCCGAAATCTGAAGGTGGTTTGGGTTTTCGCGATTTGCAGACTTTTAATTTGTCCCTTCTAGCTAAACAGATGTGGATGATTCATTGCTTGCCTAATTCCCTTCTAGCTAGATCTCTAAAAGCTAGGTATTTTCCTTCTTCTTCTGTTTGGGAAGCGAAGGCGGGTCAAACTTCGAGCTATGCTTGGAGGAGTATTTGGAGCTCACGGCCTATCCTGGAGCTTGGAGTTAGATGGAAAGTTAGTGATGGAAAATCTATTAATCTGTGGAAAGATGCGTGGCTTGGTGATTCAGGCACGGGGAAGCTTATTACTCCAGTTCGTTTATTGGACGAACATGCTACTGTCGAGGCTATTCTGGATCCAGTAACACATATGTGGCGTAGAGATGTCATTGAGGAGGTTTTCTTTCCCATTGACGTGGAGCGCATTTTGCAAGTTCCTATCAATATTGCTCATGGTCCTGACGAGAGAGTGTGGACATGGAGTATCAATGGTCTGTTCAATGTTCGAGATGCTTATAATCTGGCGATGAGGCAGTATACTGAGGGGTCAAGCTCGATTGGATGTGACCCGGTGTGGAAGCAGCTTTGGAGTCTTCATATCCACCCTAAAGCTAAGATGTTTTTATGGAGAGCTATGTGGGACATTCTTCCACACAGTTCTAATTTGATGAGGAAGGGAGTTGATGTAGATGGTAGGTGTGCTCGTTGTGGTATGACTGAATCGAATAACCATGTTCTTCGGGATTGTGGATGGGCTAATCAAGTATGGCAACAGTCGCATTTTCCAAGTGTAAACCAGCAGCACATCACAAATTTCAGAGAATGGTTTAGTCTCATTATGCAGCAGCGAAATCAGGCTGACCTCGAGCTTTTTGGTGTTATAGCGTGGCAGATATGGTGTGCTCGCAATGATCTCTTGTTCGAAAAGGTAACTATCAGTCCTGACCTGTGCTTCAAGAAAGCTCATGATATGTTGGAAGAATTTAAGAAAGCTACTGCTGGTATGTTGATGAACCGTGTTAGCAGCAGGAATGCCAAATGGTCTCCTCTGGATCGTGAAACTGTTAAGATCAATGTGGACGCCGCCGTCAATACTCAAGATGATAAGTTTGGTCTAGGAGTGGTGATTCGAAATGCAGATGGTGAAGTCCTTGTTGCTGCGTCAAAAACGAAATGGCCTTTCATATCTGTTGAACGTTCGGAGATTGAAGCGATCCAATGGGCCATAGAAATTATTAAGGATCATCAGTGGAAGAATATAGTTATTGAAGGTGATGCTTAGAATGTGATCAAAGCTCTTCAAAGGCAGATTTCTCGTAGCTTTCATAATCAAGTCATGGTTGATAACATCCTTGCTGCCACGGCTGAGTTTGATAAAGTCTCTTTTAATTTTTGTTTTAGAGAAGCCAATGATGTTGCTCATAGATTAGCTAAATGGGCTTCCTCAGGCTTTTGTTCGAGTGTATGGCTTAATGGCGGTCCGACTTGGATTGCGGACTCTATTTCCTCCGATTTGCGTTAATTAATATAAGCCTCACTTTGATCTTCAAAAAAAAAAAATTTTATTGTAAATATATTGTAAAGTAATTGTAAAGGAGATTTTAGATTTTGTTAGATGTTAGATTTCATTTGTTCTAGGTTTCTTTAATGTGTTTAAGATGTTTATATATCAAATGTTTATATATTTGTTCTGGGTTTCTTTAATGTTTATATATTTCGTTTAAGATGTTTATATATTTCGAGGTGTTTATATTAGTTTGTTTTGGGTTATGTTCATCTGTATTTTAGATCTGAATTTCTTTAATGTTTAATGTGTTTAATGGGTTTCTTAAATATATGGGTTAGAAGGGTTAGATGAAACAATTGAAAAAAAAAAATTTAAAGCCTCTCAAAGGCTGCGGTTCTATATGGACCGCAACAAATTGTGTTTTTTTCATTTTAAAAAATGACTATAGGCTGCGGTTTTTAGGACCGCAGCCAATAAAAAAAATCTCATTTGCTGCTACACCAAGGGCTGCGAGTCAAAACCGCAGCCTATTATGGCAAAAAAACCGCAACAATTGGCGATTTTTCCACTAGTGTTTTAACATAGAAGTATGATAGACTCATATTCAATCATCTCGTTAGTTAATCTAATAATATGATAAATATTTTAATAAATTAAATTTTATAAATACATGGTTTCATATATTTAGGGTTAATAATCAAAGGTAAATGTTTATCTAACTACATTTAATCGTGTTTCGGTAATGAAACGAGGAAGTGCAAAAGACACTTAAAATACCTGGAGATAGGTGTCATCGGAGACGATTGTAAATATGCTTGATCCTTCCGATGATGAGACCTCAAATCCTACAATACAATGTTAGCCTTGCCCGGGGGGTGGTTTTCCAGAAAATCCCTCCGATGCTCAAGTCAGATTGGAAAACCGAAAGTAATGAATATATGATAATTAATGAAAATTGAATAACGGATTGTAGGATGAGTTCAGATCATCAAGGGATATTTGGTTGAATATCAATCGTAAGGAGGGCGATGTATTTTTTTGGAGTATTGGTAGGAATATTAAAGCTTCTTTTTCAAATGATATAAGTAACATTTATTTATAAGGGTAGAATGGAGGTTATAGGAGGAGTGGAGGTCATTATAGATAATAGTTATTTTAGGAAGTTGTGGCGGTTTATGGTTTGACTAGATAAATTACGGGATAATAATTGACGCCGTAACATTAGCCCCACGCATGAAGAGTGATAGAGGAGGTAATTTTATGTAGGGAGGACATCATTCTTTATACCTTGTGATGCGAACCGATTGAATCTATGGAAGAAACTATACAACTAGATCCAAATAAAATAAACTTTAACATCTTGCCTCGATGAGTCCATGCTTGGTTGAAGCCCCATGAATAATAAATATTTGGCCTTAGAGCCCGATAAGATGATTCGGTAGTTGAGCGTGATATAACGATATGGCCTAGCAGTCAATCACTTGGGACTTAGATAAGGAGTCATATCATGTGAATCTTTCGAAGATGTGATCGGACATAGATCCGCATTGATGAATATGGGTCGGACATAGGTCCGCATTGCCCAGCCGTCAATCACCCGGGACTTAGATAAGGAATCAAACTAGGTGAATCGTCCTTTAAACATTGATGAATATTGAATACTGAATATTGAATATTGAATACTGAATACTGAATATTGAATACTGAATACTGAATATTGAATATTGAATACTGATTGGTTGCCAAGTACGTCTGACAAGCTGTTAGTGTTGAAACATCAAGTACGTCTGATGTTTAGACTGACTGATCGGAAATAATAGACTGTAAATGCTTACATTAAATGAAAACGCAATATGAAAGTACTGACAATGCTGAAAATACTGAAAACACTGATACTATGACCGATGATATGACTAAGCATGATAGAGTATGGATTGTGATGGTACGGATAATGATGATACTAGCCTCTTGCATATCTTGTTAAATGAAGAACTTTTTCAAATGATCCCCATTAGTCCGGTTATCAAACTAAGTGACATTCGCAAGGATCCCACTTTCAAACAAGGTGAAAGTTTAATAATGAAGATGAGTTTTAAGAAAATATCGCCCAAAATCAATCATTTTAGGACTTAAATAATAATATGACTTTCAAACTAAGTGAAAGCTTTGATGATTCCATAATATGATAAATAAAGCCCCCGTTTTGGGACTTCAATAATAATAATGACTTTCATACAAGGTGAAAGTTTAGATGACTTTATATATTCATCATTGATAACTTTATATAAGTAAGACCCAATATAATAATAATGGTGAAGTATTGAATCCCCACGTAGAAACAATGTAATATTCTTCCAATGTGTGTCGATATCATACTTGATCACTGACCCATGAATACAACTAAAGAATCACCCGATATGCGTTGATAAATAAAAGCAAGAATAACCATATGATCATCATCAGATTGATACAATATATTCTTCACTCGGCAATACTGGTCAAAGATTTGCATCCTTTATGTGTTTCATTAGAAGGCGACGGTGATGATTTTTCTCCATATATAGATTCAACTAAGATGGTTCTTTCACGGGTGGATGGTTTGAACCATCATCAGATCATACCCGGATCCAGCCAATACAGTCGTCACTGTAGGTGTATTTCGGGGATCCGATGTAGAGGGTTTGAACCATAATCAGATCGTACCCGGATCCAACCACTACAGTCGTCACTATGGGTTGTTTTCCAGGGATCCGATGTATAAAGTTTGAACCATTATCCGATCATACATGGTTCCAGCAAATACATTAAATTTGGTTAGATATCACTGATCGTTTAGATCGAAACCACCAGTTAGTTGGGAAACGTTCTAAGGGTCATCTAATCCTTTAGATAGTACATCAAACCGAACTTCAAAACAAGGACTAAAATTTTTAGTCAGTTAAAGTTGGTTTGGAAACATTCTACGGATCTAATAACCCTTTAAGAAGGTGCATCAAACCAAACTCCAATATTGGATGAATAAAAGTAATAAAATTCAACTTTTATATTCATGAATAATGAAAAATACTTGAAACAATGAGTGTAATTTTCATTTCTTTGTTCGAGGGCGGATAGCGATAATAATAATAATTAAAGATGAAAATACTAGTTCATCACCAACAACACATTCAAGATAAATAAATTAATAACTTTCTAATAACTTCTCCCTAACTATCATTAAACTAAAGAAATATCCTATAATATCCCTTAATCAAAATAATCGCCCACTAAAAAATTATGTAAAATTATGTGGTCAGTTGGATCAAAAAATGAGGCGGTTAACATGCATGATGCAGCAAGTGCACTAACTTCCTAGTCAATGATCATACTGTGCAAATATGCACAATAATGGTATATGAGTAAGGTTTTTTTTATTTATTTTTATTTTTTAAATAAACAAAAACGCCATCAAAATCTCTAACATCCTCTGTAAAAGAAGCAGTAAAATAACCATGTACTTGAGCAACACCTCACTCTATAATAAACCTGCACACTTTCCCATTTGGGAGATTTTACTCCTACAACCCTTATTTTTCGATAAGCCTTAATGCAAGTGCAATGATTAGAAAATTTGGGTAGATATTAATGTCCAACAACAAGGGATTTATCTTTTATGTTGGACCATAATATCATCATCGTGAATATCATAACCGAAATCAAACACAATAGCAAGATCTCACTTCTTTATACTGATTTTGTATATGAATTGATAGAATAACAAAATTGTACGGGTTTATTTATTTATTTTTAGAATTTTGGATTCGTAGTTAGGGTAGGCACACACGACTTTTGTGTTTGATCCCCACAGACGGCGCCAAACTGTTTCGGTAATGAAACGAGGAAGTGCAAAAGACACTTAACATACCTGGAGATAGGTGTAATCGGGGACGATTGTTAATATGCTTGATCCTTCCGATGATGAGACCTCAAATCCTGCAATACAACGTTAGCCTTGCCCGGGGTGGTTTCCCGGAAAACCCCTCCGACGCTCAAGTCAGATCGAAAAACCGAAAGTAATGAATATATGATAATTAATGAAAATTGAATAACGGATTGTAGGATGAGTTCAGATCATCAAGGGATATTTGGTTGAATATCGATCGTAAGGAGGGCGGTGTATTTTTTTGGAGTATTGGTATTAGGAATATTAAAGCTTCTTTTTCAAATGATATAAGTAACATTTATTTATAAGGGTAGAATGGAGGTTATAGGAGGAGTGGAGGTTATTATAGATAATAGTTATTTTAGGAAGTTGTGGCGGTTTATGGTTTGACTAGATAAATTACGGGATAATAATTGACCCTGTAACAAATCGTATTAGATGAAAATTGATAAAACTTTATAATTTTAATTTTCGGTCAAACAAGTAAAAGTAACAAAGTAATAATGATCACTAATTGATTTGCATTTTAACTATATTTTGCTTTAAGTAGAGGAAATCTTGTCATCAATTAAAAAATGACTAACAACTTAATTTGATATTGACTCGATCAATAGTAATTTGTAATATGTAGCCGAATTCTGTTTTGAAAAAAAAAACCCGAACCCGATCTGTAGCTGACAAAATCGAACCAATGACAACCCGACATCGATTAACACTTGACACGAACTTCAGCCCTCACCAAACCGATGTTAACCCGATAGCTCGAATAACCGATCTTCAACTGACCCAACCCGAGTGTGACCCGTCTTAACAAGCAACCAAAAATAACCAATCTAAAATACAATCGAACCGAATGACACCCATCCGAAACCGACCCAATCACCCGAATGAACACCTCTATGTATGCTAAACTGTGAATGTGCTATAAATACTTGTGATACACACCTTGATTTGTTACATATCCAAATAAGTAGTTTTAGGGTTTGGATTGAGCTCGAACTTAAATTTATAGAAAGTTTAATATCAAGGCAAAATCACTACAAAAACACGAAAAAATAGCGACAAGACTTGTTGCCCGTTTGGTATGTGGTTATAAATGGTGGTAATGAGAATGAAAAATTAGTGTAATTTTGGTTGAAAAATTTCTTGGTTACCTTGATGGTCATGTTTGTCCAAGTTCAATTATCTCATTGGAAGAGGTGTTATTAGATGGTAATGGAAATTTGTAAACAAAAATTTTTTTTAGTGATTGAAGTTTCATTACCATGGGAATGATACGAAACTTTTGACGAAATTTTACATTATAAGTTATTTCCATTACCACCATTTAGTACTATTAACCAAAGGGGCCATTGATATCGCTCAGAGGACGCTAAATAACTCGGATGACAACTTTTTATGATACGCACCATTATATCATCTCATATAAGTGCCTTGTACATAAAATAATATTGTGTAAATAATTGGTTTGTTAGCTTCTTGCCAGCTCATAGTATTCTGTTATAACAAACCATGAGACACATGTATATAAGGGAGTACCATTACCCTTTTATCTCTTGTACAATATCATTACACAAATTAATAAAAAGTTTCTCTCTCTTCTTCTTGTTTTGTATTCTTCCATGGAGTGTGGCAGAGGGTCTAATGCTTAGACTCTTACATGGTATCAGATTTAGGTTCTGACCTGCAAAATTTTTTGTTCTTTTTCGTCTTCTTGCATATTGTACTGAATCTTCTCAAACTCGGTTTTCACCGTCCATGCATCTCGATTTGACTCAGAATCCGGCATCTGTTTACTATCTTCATCCATCTGATCACGCGAGTACCAAATTGGTTAATACTCCGTTCGACGGCAATGGATTTGGCGACTGGAAACGGTCTGTTTTGATCGGTCTCACAGCTAAGAATAAGCTATGCTTTGTTGATGGAACATTACCTAAACCTACTGATGATATTGCTACCATGAAAGCTTGGGACAGGTGTAATAACATGGTCTTGGGATGGCTCATTGCCTCTCTCGATCGTGTTGTGGCTAAGAGCGTCTTATATAATAAATACGCATCCGAAGTTTGGTCTGATCTCATTTGGTGTATCAACTTCTGCTCAAATTTACTCATTTCATGAAGAGCTTTCTAATGTCTCACAGGCGACCATGAGTATTACGGAGTATTTTACTAAGTGAAGTCAATTTGGGATGAAATTGACAACCTCAGTCCTCTACCTACTTGTGTGTGCAATGGCTGTAGTTGTAGCTTGACAAAGAAGGTCTTGAAACTCCAACAAGATCAACGTCTTATGAGCTTCCTTATGAAGGTTGATGAACAGTATGGTCCTGTGAAGACTAACATTCTTATGCTCCCTGAATTACCACATGTGTCCACGGCTTACCGTATGCTTTACCAAGAGCAGAAGCACAAAGAGTTGTCTCGTTTGGCTGCTCCGTCTTCTTCTTCTGAGTCCATGGCTTTTGCGGCTAACAAAAGGTATTATTCTGAAAAATCTAATACTGCTACTCGTTTCTATAGGCATCCAAATTCTTAGGCTCCTGTTTTTAACAAAAGCAAGTCTAATGTTGGTTCCAAGCGTAGTTCCAATTATTTCTGTGAGCATTGTAAGGTTCATGGCCATTCTATGGAGAGGTGTTTCAAATTACACGGTTATCCTCCCGATTTTAAGCCGAAAAAGTTTGCTAGATGTGTTCCTAATGGTGATTCTAAAGTTCCCATTGATAATCTTGGTCTTACTGCTAATCAAATTGATACTCTAATGGCTCTATTGAACAAACCACAAGAACCTACTGTTGACTCTCCAATGGCTCTTGATACTGTTCCTAGTTCCGCCAATCTCGCAGGTACATTTTGTTTTTTTATCTAAGACCTCTTCATCTCGTTGGATTATCGATAGTGGTGCTACGGACCACATGTGTAATTCTTTGGATTTCTTTACCAATACGCGTCCGATTCATGGTGCCAAGCATCACATTGTTATTCCTGATGGCCGCAAAGTTTTGGTCGAAATTTGTGGAGATATTACGTTGCTGGATGATATTGTTCTTCGGAATGTACTATACGTTCCTGAATTCCATTTTAATTTGATATCTGTACCTCAACTTTGTGCAGCTGGTGATATTTCTGTTGTTTTTACTAATGTTGATTGTGTGCTTCAGGGCCTTTCCAGGACAAAAATTCTTGGTAGATTCATCCATGGCCTATACTATGCTGATATTCCTTCTCTACATTCATCTTCAAAATACAATGCAACCTGTGTAGCAGCTGAATCTTCTAATAAGACACACTATGACCTAGCTAAGTTGTGGCACCTTAGACTAGGACACTTGCCTTTTGCTCAAATCAAGACTTTGTTACCTTCTATTAATGTAAATAAAATTAGTGATGACTTTTTTTGTACTATTTGTCCTATTGCAAGACAAAAGCGACAACCCTTTCCCCATAGTTCCATTAAAACGACTTGTTGTTTTCAATTAATACATGTTGACGTTTGGGGTCCTTTTCGTCATGCTACTCATAATGGTTGTCGTTTCTTTCTAACCATTGTTGATGATTTTTCTCGAGCTACTTGGCTATACTTAATGACGACCAAGAACCAATATGTCTCTTTTCTTGAACATTTTTATGCCTACGTTACCACGCAATTCCACACTACCATTCAAACTATTCGCACTGACAATGCGAAGGAATTGTGCGATGGCGCTTCTAAAGTTTTTTATCTTAAACATGGCATTCTTCACCAAACGTCTTGTCGCGACACCCCTCAACAAAACGGGGTCGTCGAGCGTAAACATCGCCATTTGTTGGAAATGGCTCGTGCCCTCTATTTTCAATCTAATTTACCCATTACCTTTTGGGGCGAGTGCGTTCAAACCGCTGCTTATCTTATTAATCGCTCCCCTTTACCCGTTTTGGGTCATATTTCTCCTTACGAGAAATTACATGGCACGCCTCCTTCCCTCTCTCACCTCAAGGCTTTTGGTTGTCTTTGTTTTGTTTCTTCTCTCAAACATAATCGCTCAAAATTCGCTCCTCGGGCTGATATTTCTATCTTTATCGGGTATTCACTCAGTCAAAAAGCTTACAAAACTTTTAATCCTCGCACCAACTCTATTGTCTTTTCTCGTGATGTTGTCTTTCATGAGCATCACTTCCCATATCATTCTACCACTCCTCCTAATTCACCTTTATTTCATTTTTATCTTCCTGCACAAACCCCTATACCACCTTATGATGATTCTTACCTTGTCTCTAGCCTTCCTTTTCTGCCTAATACTATTCCTGACCCCACATGCCATGTCCCATCTTCTTTATCACCACACTCTCCTGCCACGCCTACTACTACCTTTCCTACTCCTAATTCTTCCTCTACTACTTCCTCTCAAACACATTCTATCTCTCCTCCTGAAATTTCTTTAGTAGTTGATATTACCAATCCTACTCCTGTGCCGCCTATACCCACTCGAAAATCAGCTCGTCTCTCTAAACCTCCCTCTCACTTGCAAGACTTTATTTGCAATTCTACACACTGGTGCAATTTAGTTTCTTTTGACTCTTTACCCTCTGATCAGCAATCTATTTTAAACACCCATGGCCAATGGATTGAACCCAAGAATTATAAACAGGCCGCCAAGGATCCTTTATGGGTCCAAGCTATGCACACCGAACTTCAGGCTCTCCAAGCTAATCATACATGGGACCTAGTCCCTTTACCTCCGGGCAAATAGACGGTTGGTTGTAAGTGGGTTTACAAGGTCAAATTAAAGGCCGATGGTTCTCTTGAGCGGTATAAGGCTCGTTTAGTGGCCAAGGGTTACACCCAAGAATACGGGATTGATTTTCTTGAAACTTTTTCCCAGGTTGTTCGGTTAACTACTATTCGATGTATATTAGCTATTGCCGCTTCTAAAAATTGGTTTTTGCACCAACTTGATGTTAACAATGCTTTTTTACATGGGGATCTCCATGAGGACGTTTATATGGTTGTTCCCGATGGGCTATCTTCTTCCCCTAACATGGTTTGTAAGCTTCGTAAAGCGCTTTATGGTCTAAAACAAGCCTCGCGTCAATGGTTCGCCAAGCTTACTAGTGCTCTCTTATCACAAGGTTTTCAACAATCCAAACTGGACTACTCTCTTTTTACTCACAAGTCTTCCGGTCTCATTACTATTATAGCTGTGTATGTCGATGATATTGTGATCACGGGTGATAATACTACTTTCATTGCTCATATTAAGCATCATCTTCATAGTGTGTTCAGTATTAAAGAATTAGGGCGCCTTAGTTTTTTCTCGGCCTTGAGTTGACTTATGCTACCACTGGAATAATTGTCACCTAACAACAGTTTAGTAAAGAGCTACTACGTGATTCTGCTCTTACCAACATCAAACACCATGTCACTCCTCTTCCTATCAATCATAAGCTGGCAGCAAATGACTCTCCTCCATATTCGAATCCCAATCTTTACCGTAGCTTAGTTGGTAAGCTTAATTTTCTTACCCAAACACGCCCCGATCTCTCTTATTCAGTACAAGCATTAAGTCAACATATGCAGCGTCCTACCGTGGCTCATTTTGATGCTCTCGTTCATACTCTTGGTTACTTGTCTGCTACTTTGGGTCAAGGCATTCTCCTCTCCGCTTCTGATCATCTCACTTTACAAGCATACTCTGACTCTGATTGGGGCGCCTGTCCCGATACACGACGTTCCATCTCTGGGTTTATTCTTCTACTTGGAAAATCTCCTATTAGTTGGAAGTCAAAGAAGCAAGCCACCGTCTCCAAATCATCGTCCGAAGCCGAATATAGGTCCATGGCTAGTGCCTCCTCTGAAGTTGTATGGGTTGTTCGCCTTCTTGAGGAACTCGGTCTTTCTTCCCTCCGGCCTGTTACATTGCATTGTGATAGTATGTCCGCTCTTCATATAGCTCACAATCCGGTTTTTCATGAACGTACTAAACACTTGGAAATTGATTGCCACTTCACACGAGAGAAGGTTTTAGAAGGTCTTCTTCAACTGACTTATCTTCCTACTTCGTCCCAGCTCGCCGATGTCTTCACCAAAATTTTACCTTCGGCTCAGTTTCGCCAGTTATTAGCCAAACTTGGCATGCACGACACTACCCAGTTTGCGGGGGGGTGATACGCACCATTATATCATCTCATATAAGTGCCTTGTACATAAAATAATATTGTGTAAATAATTGGTTTGTTAGCTTCTTGCCAGCTCATAGTATTCTGTTATAACAAACCATGAGACACATGTATATAAGGGAGTACCATTACCCTTTTATCTCTTGTACAATATCATTACACAAATTAATAAAAAGTTTCTCTCTCTTCTTCTTGTTTTGTATTCTTCCATGGAGTGTGGCAGAGGGTCTAATGCTTAGACTCTTACATTTTATCTTATTGCTATGTTAATGGACGCAAACAAAAATGCGATGTCAGGGTGTTTTTACTTGATTTTCTCAAGAACTTTTTCCCTATAAAGTGTTTTTTTTTTTTTTATTTTTTTTATGTTGGAGAGGTAAATGAGATGTCCCTTTATTTGTTGTTGGCCTCATCTTTTTCAAACTAATAAGATTTTCCAAATTAAAAAAAAAAAAACAAATAGCGACGAAAAGGCTACTATCATATGTGATCGCCAATTTCAACTTAGGTTGTGTTTGGCAACTTGCATTTCATTTCAAATTAATGATTTCAGTTATGAAATCATGAATGTAAAATTTGAGAATGACAAGGTTTGGGAGGTCATTCTCAAATCCTCATCTTTAAACCATTTTGATAACAATTGTGGATTTGACTCAAAACCAAATTTGAAATTCTAGTATTTGTCAAACACTAATTTTGAGTCAAATCTATAGTTTCAAATGAAATCCTCATTCCCAAACATATCATTATTGTTTTTACCCATTTAAGAAAGGTGACATTCTATTGCGCGTCGCCGTTAGTGAACAAAATTTCATTTAAAATTGTTTCAAGTTCTATTCAAGCTTTCATTTGAAAAATAAGATCCAATACATTCTAAATCATGTGAACAAAATTAATATATAATATTAATTTAGATATTGTTGTTAAATTAATACAAATGTTATTCAGAACAGGTATATCTAAAAAGTTTTCACCTAACCAAAACAATATCAAATAATTATGATACAAATTTAATTTATGTTAAGTTTATCAAATAACCTAATATTTATATTTTTAATTAAAAATATTTACTAACCCTTAAAAAGAAGTGATACTTAAAACAAAATCTATTCATATGCTTACTAAACTTGATAATCATCATCATAACAACATATATTTGATTATTATGACATCTATAACTACACAAAAATGTCAACAACTAATTAAACATCATCTTCATCAATATCTTCTTTCCCTTTGCTTCCATTTCATCTCCACTCAATTCTTCAAAATTTAATCTCAATTTATAAACCTTATTTCATCCCACATCACACCCATAAAATTTCTAAGATAAAATTAGGTATACATATAGCAACGAATCAAAAACTCATATCTATCTCCAGTTTTATCTTAAATTTCATACTAAATGAAATATAATCAATAAACTTAACTCTTAAAACATCATCTACTAATTCTTAAGTATGTGTGATGCACTAAATGAAGACTTTGAGATTTAATCATATAAATAAGGTAAACTTTGTATGTGGCACTAACAAAAAAGCTTAATGTTTTGTCTTTTCATCTTCAATATAATTAAATTTAGAAGACAAAGAGTTTTATCTTCTATCATATGTAAGTTTATACAGAGAAAAGATGAACTAAATTGGTGAAGACTAAGAGTTGCAATATAATTATATTTAATTGATATTTAAGAGTTTCAATATAATTTAATTTAATTGATATTTATGAGTTTCAATGCAAAAAAAAATAGAAAAATGAAAATTGTATTCATTTGAGTGACAAATTGTGTTGTGAAGAAATGCCACATGGCACATAATATTGAAGAACAGAATAATTGACGATATATTTCGGATTCTCTGTATATTTGCATATCCCATAATTAGCTTGATTGATATATTATAGGAGATATTTTAGGGATTCATAATATTGTAATTAGGGAAACATTGTATCTTTATATAGCTGCCTCTGTAATTATTTTGTGATTAAGCAATAATAATCAAACACATTAAACCCTAATCAGAGAGTATTCTAACTCTTATGGTATCAGAGCCGACGGCGATCTAAGATCAGACACCGTTTTTGGCTTCATCATTTACCCCAAACCTTACCTGAAAACATGTCGGAGACCGGCGAAAACAAACCTCTAGTCGAAATGACTGAGCAACCCGTAACCATGAGTCAATTACTGACTCTTTTACAACAATTAAACACACCCAAACCACAAACTGAAATTGTATCAAACCAAACCGTAAATCTCACAGAAAAATTGAATCACAGCAATTATACCATGTGGTCCAAGCGAATGTATCTAGCCATCAGTGGGCGGAGTAAGCTCAAGCATATCATCGCTTTACCACCAACACCAGACGACCCAGATTATGACAAATGGACTCAACAGGATGCTATTGTAATATCATGGATTATCGAGAACATTGAGACCAACTTGGTCAATCAATTTCTCGATTATCCTACTGCGAGAGACTTATGGAAAGGGATTGAGTCCATTTACAGTAGTGGCCAAGATGGTCTGCAGATCTATGACCTAACGGTCAAGGCGAACTCAGTGAAGCAAAATGGAGACACCATTGAAGATTATTACGGCAAAATGATTGCCATATGGAAGGAGATAGATCGTAGGGTCCCAAACCCTATGAGGCACCCAGAGGACATAACAATTTACAATGAAATTGCTCAAAGACAGAAGCTTTACCAATTTCTCGCCGGCATAAATGAAACATACGACAAGGAGCGAAGGGATATCCTCAATAAAATCCCTTTGCCATCAGTTGAAGAAGCATATGCACAGATCAGGAGAGAAATCACAAGAAGGGAGATCTTTACTGGAACCACATCATTGGGTAATGAACCCTCAGGGATTGGAAGTGGATTAATCATAAAAAACCAAACATCTGAACCGAAAATGGAGAAACCATCACCGGATTACCAAGAATCCTCAGGAATCGGAGGGGGATTCGTCACAAAATACCGGCCAAACAGGGGGCAAATCAGAAGGGAAGAAGAAGACAAGTCTCACCTCCATTGTACTCACTGTGGAGGAAACAAACATACCAAAGAGACTTGCTTCAAATTGGTAGGATTTCCAGAATGGTGGGATGAGTATCAAACTCGCCGGAAAAAGGAGGGAGGAAGGCCTGACCACCGACGGTATGATGACCGGAAAAAGAATGGAGCACAAGCTTACATGGGTATAGATCCAGTGCCCAAGAGAAGTGAAGAGACAGCCATGGGAAACAAGCAAAGAACCGAAAAAGAAGGAGGAAGGACAGCCCACAGTAATGATGGTAACGTGGGAAGTGATGAAGGAAATGACTCCTCATCTTTCCTTTCTCACTCTCACTCTTTAAATACTAGTTCTTTTGTCCTTACTTGCAAAAATCCGAAACTCACTTGGTTTAATAAATTAAAATGGGTCCTTGACTGTGGTGCCACTGACACGATGTCGTATGATCGAGATGATTTTGTTTCAATTGGAACGACCCATAAAAAATTTATTCAAACCGCTAGTGGAGAGTGCATTAAAGTTGATGGTGCTGGAACGATTAATATCTCGGGAAATATCCAATTAAAAAATTGTCTTTTTGTGCCTCAGCTGTCTCATAAACTCCTTTCTGTTAGTCAACTGACTGAGCAATTGAACTGTACTGTGCTAATGCGATCTCAATATTGTGTGATACAGGATTTGCAGACAGGGATCACCATTGGGCGTGGTACTGAGAAAGGTGGCTTATACTACGTGGAGGAGGATTCTCAAAAAGGTTGTGCAACGCTTGCTCACGACTCCGTAGAACAACAACTTTGGCGATGGCATCGACGACTTGGTCATCCATCACTAGAGTATTTAGAACACTTATTTCCTTCTCTTCGTGGTTCTAAGCTTAGATTTAATTGCGAGTCCTGTATTTTGGCAAAAAGTCATAAACATTCGTACTATCCTAGTTCGAGTCAGTCCAGTGAACCTTTTGTTATGATACATTCTGATGTTTGGGGTCCTGCTCCTGATGAGGGGACTTCTGTTTTTTCGTACTATGTTTTATTTATTGATGATTGCACGAGAATGAGTTGGGTGTACTTTCTTAAGAATAAATCTGAGGTTTATGATGTGTTTGTGAAATTCCATAAAATGATTGTTACCCAATTCCAGAAACATATTCGTATTTTGAGATCTGATAATGGTGGAGAGTATATTAATAACAGGATGAGTCTTTATTGTTCTGATCATGGGATTATTCATCAAACTTCTTGTGTCTATACACCCCAACAAAATGGCATTGCTGAAAGAAAAAACCGAACCCTCTTAAACATGGCCCGATCTCTTATGTTTGAATCATCTGTTCCCTTGAAATTTTGGCCCGAAGCCATTGCTACTGCAAACTATGTCACAAACCGCTTACCCACAAAAGCCCTAAAACACAAAACCCCCTTAGACACACTTTCATCCCACAACCCTAACCTATCTCTCCATTCCCTGCCACCTAAAATTTTTGGGTGCCTAGCCTTTGTTCATCTACCCCCTCAAAACCGAACCAAACTTGAACCCCGGGCAGTCAAATGTGTCTTCTTAGGTTATGGGACGAACCAAAAGGGCTATCGGTGTTATGATCCTGTTACTAAGCATATGTATGTTACTATGGACTGTGACTTTCATGAGGACTCCTACTACTTCACCCAGCTTCGATGTCAGGGGGAGAGTAGTAGTACTATTAGAGACGATCTAAGCTGGCTGATATCACCTACGAGTCAAAATGAGCAAGCTGGCTATACCGATGAGAACTCCGAAACAGCAGTGCAACCATCTCCTCAGGCATCACAACCAACCCTGTCTACTGATCCTAATGAGGTAATGGTTCCTACTAGATCTTGTGATTTTGATGATTATGCTAGCAGTCCTATGTCTGGAGTATCGCAGGAAGAAGATAGGGGGAGTTATGAAAAAAGAGAAGAGCCAGTTGAATATGTGTTGCCTCCTAGGAGAACCAGGGGTGTTCCCCCCAAGAGATATGATCCCGAGTTTGAGGATCAGAGATCGAAGTATCCAGTTCAGGTTGATAATCCAGGAAATATGTCAGAACCTGCTATTGCCTTCAGTGCTGCTCTCTATCAAAATGAAATCCCGAAGTCAGTAGATGAAGCTCTTAGAAGCAACGAATGGAGATCAGCCATGCAGACGGAAATTGATGCACTACTCAAAAATAACACATGGGAGAAGTGTATCATTCCAAAAGGGAAGAAAGTGGTCGGATGCAAGTGGGTCTACACCATCAAGTACAAAAGTGATGGCACGATCGAAAGGTACAAGGCCAGATTGGTCGCAAAGGGGTACACTCAGACATACGGTATTGATTACTCAGAGACGTTTTCTCCTGTTGCAAAAATTGACACAATCAGGATTATTTTCTCAATAGCTGCTATCAAAGATTGGCCCTTGCATCAGTTCGACGTCAAGAATGCTTTTCTACATGGTGAAATTAAGGAGGAAGTGTACATGGAAGCACCACCAGGGTTCAGAGGGAACTTCAGGGAGAACGAAGGGTGTAGATTACAGAAAGCCCTCTATGGTTTGAAGCAGTCACCTAGGGCTTGGTTCGGAAAATTCACTCTTGCTATGAGGAAATTTGGATACCGTCAAAGCAATTCTGACCACACTTTGTTCTTGAAGAAGAGGGGAAATTTGATAACTTGCCTAATTATCTATGTTGATGATATGATCATTACAGGAAGTGATAAGGAGGAAATCCAGAGGCTTAAGGAGAGATTGTTTGGAGAATTCGAAATGAAAGATTTGGGACAGCTGAAGTATTTCCTTGGTATTGAAGTGATGAGATCGAGAAAGGGAATATTTATATGTCAGAAGAAATACATCCTAGACCTTCTTGCAGAAACTGGAATGTTAGGGTGCAAACCTGCAGACACACCGATAGTTGTGAACCATGGGCTACAGACACTTGAAGAAGGAGAAGCTGCTAATCGAGAACAGTATCAGAAACTGGTAGGCAAACTGATTTACCTATCACACACTCGACCTGACATTGCATACGCAGTAGGGGTTATGAGTCGATTTATGCATCAGCCACAGACTCAACATATGGAAGCAGCTTTGAGAATTCTCAGATACCTTAAGGGAACACCGGGGAAAGGAATACTATTTGGGCGACATGGGCATCTCGATATTCATGCCTTTACCGATGCAGACTGGGCAGGAGACAGAGATAGTAGGAAGTCAACATCTGGATATTTTACTTTGGTTGGTGGAAATCTTGTTACATGGAAGAGTAAGAAACAAAAAGTTGTGGCTTTATCAAGTGCTGAGGCAGAGTTTCGAGGCATAGCGAAAGGCATCACTGAAGTTCTTTGGATAAGGAAATTACTAGATGAGATTGGGTTCCCACAGGATAAGAGCAGTGAACTCTATTGTGATAACAAGGCAGCGATAAGTATTTCAGAGAATCCCGTACAGCATGACAGAACAAAACATGTTGAAGTTGATCGACACTTTATCAAAGAGAAACTTGATGCAGAGATCATTGATATTCCTTTTGTTAGATCGAAAGATCAACTGGCTGATATTTTGACAAAAGCTGTAGGAGCAGAACAGTTTGAAGAAACATTGTGCAAGTTGGGTGTTCGAGATCCCACGACCCAACTTGAGGGGGAGTGAAGAACAGAATAATTGACGATATATTTCGGATTCTCTGTATATTTGCATATCCCATAATTAGCTTGATTGATATATTATAGGAGATATTTTAGGGATTCATAATATTGTAATTAGGGAAACATTGTATCTTTATATAGCTGCCTCTGTAATTATTTTGTGATTAAGCAATAATAATCAAACACATTAAACCCTAATCAGAGAGTATTCTAACTCTTAAATATGTATATGATTACAATATGTATATGATTAAATTTAGTTTAAACTATTTAAGTTTAAACAATGTTTTTAAAATGCTTGACTTTCTTAAGCCCTTATACTTGATCTACAACTCATAGAAAGGAAAAACAACCCAAGCATTAACCACACAAATTTAAATGAACTAATTTCAACGCTTGACAAGAACTTGCCCGTTAGTCTCATAAAATTTTCTCTCCTTTTGAACCTACGTAACGCTTATGTTAATGTGTTTCTAGATAAAATTAAGTCCAACTAAAACTTTTCAAATTCAAGTCAGTTTAAAACCACTCAACCGAATCGATCTCAAACTGTCTGTTAGTACTGTTAGTGTTAATGGTGACTTACGTGCACCAAATAAATTATATGCATTATGAGAGCATAGAGAGAGAATCATCTGAATGAATTAATAGCTAGGTGAGTTAAGTATGTAACTTAATGTGTGATTGGTGATGGTGTGTAAGTGCTTGAATTAATTCATGCAGTTATGGAGGAATTAAAGAGTGACTTAAACATAAGAATTATGGCATGATAAATGATAATTAAAGAGAAGACTAAAAGGTGAAGATTCTTGTACGAGGCATCCAAGTAAAAAGCGTTGCCTTGATCGAGCATTGGATTCAGTTTTTTGACTCTTGATGTTCTTTGAAGTTGTTTATTATGCATTAATCATTAGCCTTAATTATATAATAGTCATTAACGTATAAAGCTCCATAAATAGAGATCTCATATGCCATGGTAACTGATCCACAAAATACCAAAGCCTATATCTATTCTCTATTGTAATTCTCAGAGTTCTTTGAAATCTTTTGTAATAATATAAGTGAAATATTACACAACGAAGGACGTAGCCTTAATTGGGTGAATCATTGTTAAATTTTTGTGTTATTTTTATTGCATTATTATCTCCTACAAACATTATTTTCATTGAAAACGTCATTTGTTTGTCACAAGATTTCATATAGTCGATCATGATAATATTAGAGTTTGAAACACATCATTTGAACTCTAATAACATTGTTTTCACTATCTTAGTATTATTTTGAATTGTACCTATTTGGGACAAGGTTCAAATCGTCACGTTAGGTAGTTCCATAAAGATTCTAACATCTCAACTAAAAAAACTATAGAACCATCGACAAGATTCGAACCGAAAGTGCCTAGAGGAACCGATCGAATCAAACAATTCGAGGGTATATGGAACTTTTAATTATGAATTTATGGATTTCCAAAAAAAATTATGAATTTATGACTTTGTTTTACTAGTATCGATTTGTTTTCCTTCTTGAAGTACAAAAGTTAGAAAAGTGGTATAACCATTTAAAAGGATCATTAAACATTAAGTATATAGAACTTTTATATTACAAACCTTTTTTTCATCCTAAATGGTAGATTATTACATACATATTATGTGCTCGTCTAATTAACTTATCTTGTAGAGACGATGTGAAAAATTAACTAAAGCTAGTTAAATTCCTCCAAAAATATAGTTAAGTGACTTAGATTAAGACGAGTAAAAGAAAGTCCAAACGATTATGTGAGCAATATATATTAAACAAGGTATATTGAGTTATTGACTACATACTCCGACCCATTGGAGCTTCACCTATTATTTGTTAAAACATCTATCAAATATTCTCCTGCCATAACACATTTATAAACTGAATTTGTGGAGCAAGGTATAAAAAATTAAGTATGAAAACATTTTAGGTGTACAAAGAAATTAGAAGTGCATGTTTATGCTATTTACTTGGTAGTCAGTGAATGCATTACAACTTTTTACTATCTAGTTAAATACAACAATGACACACTAATGAATTCTTAGAGACGATACTAAATAGCATAAATATGGATAATTGGACGACATATTTTACATATTTTATTTATCTTTATGGAATGATAGTAATTTTATACTTAGGTCTTGAGACTGAAAATTTATCCAATCCGCAAGTTGAACCGTCAAAAAAACAAATTAAACCTACTATAATCAAAATCGAATTAAACCTACTATAATCAAGTATCATGTATGACGAACTGAAATCAAATGAAAACGAAATCGGACCAAATCGAATTCGAATGAAAGTGAAACCTAAACCGACCCGACTAAGACAAAAATAAAAAAGAGATAGATTATCCATAAAAAGTAAGTAACCAACTACCCGAAAAGCAATGACCTATTAATATGACCTACGGATCCGAATAAGAAGTCGACTGCATAAAGACATCAACCGGTGTGTAGGTTCATACACGTGATAGCGTAAATCATAGTCTAATAAAAAAAATATAAATATTGTTGGATAAGAGACACTTTTCAATGCATTATTGATTTTCGAAATATACTCTAGCTCTTAGTTCCTAATAGCAATTATATTAGAGGCGAAGTCAGGATTTTAAATTAGGGGTTAATTGTCGATATACTAGAAAACCTTTTTACTATATAAAAATTAGTGGTGTTAAAAATAGACAGGATTACTTGAAATTTACACGACATTGCAACCGAATCCGATTTGACTTGACTTCAAAAATGATTTATAGTTATGTAAAAACAATATGGACACAAATCCGATTTCAAGCCCACCCGAAATACGTAATCTAAAATCAATGATGAACCAAACTAACACCATTAGACACTAGCTAAGCTATGAAAATATTAAAATCATACAGACTGGAATAGACTTGAATCATTGCAAAGTTTATATTTAATAAGAAATAGAGTTGAAATTTGCCTAAAATTATTATTTTTGAAAAAACTAAGCGTTTTTGACTCTATATATTTGCTTAATAATCTCTTAAAAAGCACTATTAAAATTAAGATAGAAAAACATAAACACACACTAGAAACGATGAATGTTAGATTATAAAAGATAAATAGTAATGACATTATAATATGAATCTATTGTCTATAAAAAAATAATTGTTTAAATGAGAGTTTAATCCTTAACCTTTGATTACAAATGTGTTACTTTAACTATTGAGCTACAATAATTTTTGTTATATTTTTACTCTCTTTAAACTATAAATCATATTCGTAGATAGGTAGCAAAGCCAACATTTCAAAGGATGCATTGTCGGCAAGGAAGGTCAGGCCTCCATCGGCCCCCATGTGGGTTCGCCCATGATTGTATATTGTATTGATAGAAAAGATAAGAAAAGTGAACAAATAATATTTCATTTGAAAATAAAGAAAAATAAGGATAATATGAAAAAAATAAACTTAAGGGAAAATTATCAAAAAAAAAAACCTAACTATTCTATACACCATTTGTAAAAAAGCTACCTATTCTAATTTTCTTTTTTTTTTTTTTTTTTTTTTTTTTTTTTTGCAAAAACTACCTTATATGACCCAAATGTGTGCAAAACACTATCAGGTGATATAATTTGTTTGTTGACCGTTAAGTTTTAGTTTGACCATACACGTTTTTTGCACATGATGTTACTAATTGCTATTAAGTGACGATTCATCAGCTTTTTACAACTTATTCCTTCCTTTTTAAAATCATAGCATTGCGCCCATCATAGGTCACACCAACAAAAGGAGGTAGGAAGAAATCTTGTGCAACAGAGACTAAAAAGCGTGGTGCCAAAGCAGTTGCACCAAGGGTCATTTTAAGCCAAAACTCGGCAAGCAGATCACATAATGTAGTGGCTCAAAGTAATTAAATTTAAATTTGTTTTCATATTCTATGTTTATGTAGTCAAATTTATATTTGTTGTTCTCAAGTTCTATGGTTATGTAGTAAATTAGTATTTAAGTGGATTCTTTTATAACCTTTATTGTATTCTCAAACTTGCATGCAATATAAATCTTTAATCGGTATTCAAGTGCTACAATGCTCAAATTTGTTTCAAAACATGGATAAGGGGCTGAAATTTGTTTAGCAAAATGGCAAAAAGGCTCAATTAATAAGGGACAGAAAAGGGAGAAGAACAAGAATTGGAGGGAAAAATAGAAGAAATATAGAGGGAAAGGAGCATTTAGTAACATCACGTGGAAAATACATGTTTGGCCAAACCAAAATTTATCGGTCAACGAACGGATTCGGTCACCTGGTATAGTTTTGCACACGTTTGAGTAATACAAGCTAGTTTTTCGCAAAAATAAATTAGAATACGTAATTTCTTGCTAAATGTTGTATAAAATAGGTAGTTTATTTTTTTTTTAATTATTTTCCCTAATTTTAAAGTGTAGATGAGAATTAATAATGTGTAGATTATGACTGAAAATAAAAACACAAATTATGCAAACTTAATGCAACAGAATAAGGAAAAAAGTTGTTGCAATTTGGAGTGTATAATGGTCATCGAAAAAGTTTAATCAATTAAATTAATTAATTAAGTTTAATTAAATTAATTAAGTACATCCCAAGGTTGTAAAGTATATGTTTTAAGGAAAAATAAAAGTCGAGGATTGCAAAAATACTCGCGGCTCGTGAGAACAAACAGAAAAGTTTCTGTTTAGTAGAACGCACAGTCGCGGCCTGCAACCTTTTACGCAGCCCGTGAATTAACTGAATTTTGTGTATATTAAACAAAGGTCTGAACTTGTCATCATATGTTTTTTATAACCTACTAAATTTGTGTAACTTTATTTTATTGTTTATTTATAAAATTAAATTCAAAATTTCTAACAAAAGTAAGGCCAATTTTATGAGAAAAATATATAAAATTCGAAAAAAATATAAAAAAATGGAAAGAATATTGAAAGAGCACCGTAGGCAAGAGGGAAAAGTAAGAGGTGTTCGAAAGATGGGCATCATTGCACGTGCAAAGAGCAAAGAATGCCCTACCTCTTCAATTGTGGCTTTTGGCCTTTCATTTAGAGGGCTAATTTACCAAATAATACCCGAAAGTTGTGCTCTAATTGCATAATTAAGTGTCAATGTTATATTACCACATATTCAGTGGCGGACCTATATAAAAAAACGACTGATGTCAATGTAATTTAAATATGTTTACGAGTTTTGTTTCATAATCGTATATGTGGAAGGTTGTACACTAAACAACTCATCTATGTATATTTATATATAAAATTTGATTTTCTTTTGAATTTAAGTGATGTCAACTGACCTATATAATATTACATCAGATTCGCCAATGGCCATATTAATAGAGTATTAATGAGTTGACAACGATAATAGGAGATAATCCCATACACTTTTGAATAAATCTTATTGAATAAGTCTTCTTCTTCTATTGAATAAGTGATTATAATATGATTAAAGGATGTACGTTCAAACAAAATTAGCAGGAATTTTAGTGTATGTTACTTGTTAGTGTTTAAGAAAAGAGTTTTTGTAGATTCTTAGGCATTTAATTTGATTTTTTTTTTTTGCAATAGTCCTAAAATTTATACTGTTCTTTAAAAACATAAATCAAATACTAATATACTAGGATAGAAACCCGTGCAATACACAGATTTTTAAATACATTTGCGTTAATTTTCCATGTCTCCTTTACAGCTCGGGTTATTATTGAAAATATTATTCACCAACACTTAACTTTGAGTAAAGAGAAATGGTATGAGCAAATAATTAAGTTGGTCAAATGGTCTATTTGTATTGTAATTCATCCCTTGAAGTGAAACCAAATTTTTATTTTTGAAGGAATAACTATGTTATATAAAAATTGATTGCTTCACACATTCCAATTTGGATGATTTATTAACTGATTTTATATTCTTGTCACTAAAATGAATCCAAATTTTTATTTTTGTAAAGGAGTAATTATTGACTGATTTAAAATTCCTATCTTTCAAATGAAATCAAATTAGATGATTTATTTATCATTATTTTAAAATTCGTGCCATTAAAGTAAATTTCCGCCATTAAATAGTCGTTGTTTATTATTGTAAATATGGCAAGTGTGTAACTGTTTATAAATCAAATTCTAATAATACTAACCAATAAAAAATGACAAATGACACTCTATTATTCAATCTACTTTTTTCTATTATTATACAACAAAATAAATATTATGTATGATACTAATAGTCATTTCAATATTTAATTCTACAAAAACAAACCAATAAATCTCGCATAAATTTAAACATTAAAAAACACATAAAAAATACTCCCGTCGTTTCTTTTTGTATGTCCACTTTACCTTTTGCACGCGTTTTTTTAGCATATTTTAAGCTTTAATATCTCTAAGTATGCATCATAAAAAATTATAAAAGTTATATATTAAAAAACTTTACATCAAGATAAATCTAACAAGATCTCATATGAATATTTTTTATATTTAATATATACTTTATAAATCTAATTTAAATTTCTCTCTCTTAAAGTGGACACACTTAAATTGGACAAACAAAAATAAACGGAGGGAGTACCCTTTATTAATATTAATGTATAATAACTAGTGGCAGATCATAAAATCTATTAAAAGGATTGAGAATAATGACACGTGGCATTCTCAAAAGAGCCAACTTTATTGCATTATAATTTAAAAAAAAATAATCATAGGCTAATAATTGCAATGTATGGTAAAACTTTTTAAAAGACAATTTTAATTTTCACGTATGGTAAGTATAATTTTAAATTCATCTTTCTCAAAAGAGTCAACTTTATTGCATTTTAATTTTAAAAAAAATAATCATAGGCTAATTATTGCAATGTATGGTAAAACTTTTTTAGAGGCAATTTTAATTTTCACGTATGGTAAGTATAATTTTAATACTACATAGGCTAATTATTGCATTATAATTTTTTTAAAAAAAATTATTGCAATGTATGGTAAAACTTTTTAAAAGGCAATTTTAATTTTCACGTATGGTAAGTATAATTTTAAATTCATCTTTCTCAAAAGAGACAACTTTATTGCATTTTAATTTAAAAAAAATAATCATAGGCTAATTATTGCAATGTTATGTATGGTAAAACTTTTTTAGAGGCAATTTTAATTTTCACGTATGGTAAGTATAATTTTAAATTCATCTTTCTCAAAAGAGACAACTTTATTGCATTTTAATTTAAAAAAAAATAATCATAGGCTAATTATTGCAATGTATGGTAAAACTTTTTTAGAGACAATTTTAATTTTCACGTATGGTAAGTATAATTTTAAATTCATCTTGATCAAAAAAGGCAACTTTATTGCATTTTAATTCAAAACAAAAAATTAATCATAGGCTAATTATTGCAATATATGGTAAAACTTTTTTAGAGGCAATTTTAATTTTCACGTATGGTAAGTATAATTTTAAATTCATCTTGATCAAAAGAGGCAACTTTGTTGCATTTTAATTTAAAAAAAATTAATTATAGGCTAATTATTGCAATGTATGGTAAAACTTTTTAAAAGTCAATTTTAATTTTCAACGTATGGTAAATATAATTTTATATTCATCTTGATCAAAAGAGGCAACTATATTGCATTTTAATTTAAAAAAAAAAACTTAATCATAGGCTAATTATTGCAATGTATGGTAAAACTTTTTAAAAGGCAATTTTAATTTTCAACGTATGGTAAGTATAATTTTAAATTCATCTTGATCAAGAGAGGCAACTTTGTTGCATTTTAATTTTAAAAAAAATTAATCATAGGCTAATTATTGCAATGTATGGTAAAACTTTTTAAGAGGCAATTTTAATTTTCAACGTATGGTAAGTATAATATACAAAAATGGTCAATGGTCAATTTATTAGAGGCAAATTCATAGATCATACAAATCATAGCCTAAATAATATTTTTCATATTTTCAAAGTATGGTAATTATTCATAGAAAAATGCATTAATATTACAGCATCTTTTTAATTGAATAATTGAGAGAAAATTTTGTCCATATTTAAATCAGATTACATTTAACCTTCATAACCCTATATATATGCATCTTTTTAATTGAATAATTGCATTCTAATCAACCTTTTATACAGTTCAAATTAAGGCCTAGGTGCAATAAAAATGAGTTTGAATTATTTTGATGAATTATTTTGAGTAAATTAGAAAATGTCTTAGATATACTGCATAATATATATGTGACAATTTATAAAACTACAAAGTTCATTTATACATATAACTGTCAAAATTAACTTTTTATGCTGCGTAATATCCTTGACTTTTTTAATATCACATGTATTTAGTTATCGATGCTAATAGAATCGTGCATTGCACGGGTTTCTACACTAGTTTAAGATAATTGTGTTGTTTGTCATTTTATGAAGAGATTAATAATGTGTATATTGCAATTTTTTAGTTAAGGACATAGTTAATGATTATATCAATTAAATATTTACACAATTTAATCATATCCGTCTATACTACAGAACCTCAATGAAAAAAATACAAGTAAATAAACTAATATTTAAAGGCTGTCAATCACAATGTGTGAACTACCATCAGTATGACAAATACTTTTACTTACACCCATAATAAATCTCCATTTAAGAAAAATAAGTTAATACTCCCTCTGTTATTTTAAGTTTGTCCATATCACTATAACGGACAGTTTCATAAGTTTTTTTTTTTTTTGTCAATTGATTTGTATTATATACCAAAAAAATAGATACAGAGGGGGAAAAGCGCTCAGTCTGTAAATTAACTGCAGACCAAGCCTCCAAAAACGCTATCACTCACAACAAAAAAAGGAGCGATAACCCAAAAAGAAACCTACCAAAAGCTACATAGATACAAGCATATCAGCCATTCTACTACTAACCCTCCCTGCAACTCTAAAGATAATGAGATCAACTATCTCTTTCAGACTAAAGACTCGATTCTCAAAAATTTTTGTATTGCGTTGCTTCCAGATGCAATATATCATTTCGGTCCAAACAGCAACAATTAGCTTGGCTCTGTCAGTCTTCTTCCTATTGATCTTGGTCATGAAACTAATTTCAGCCTGAAAATCAGCTTCATCAAGATTCTCGCGAAGGAAACTGAAAACCTGGGTGCGGATGTTCTTGGCATTTTGGCAATCAAAAGTAAGATGCTGGATCGATTCAGTAGCCCCATTGCAAAGAACACAATTATCATCTGTAGCATCAATCCATTTCTCAATGCGGTCTTTCGTTGCTAGCCTATTTTGAATAGCTAACCAAGTGATGAACTTTGCGCTTGGGCTGGCATAGTTCTTTATCATGATGTTACCCCATGTTACTCTAGGTGCCTCTTCAATCAACCGATTGTATACCCCGCCAATGGAAAAATTAGGATCATTTATGAACTGATCCCACCCCCCTAATTTATCCACCAGATAGCTATTCTTGATGATCTTCTTGAAAACCCACGAGGCATGGATGGAGACTCGTATATTTCTTATATCTTGCTTACTCATATAATGGCTATGCACCCATTTTACCCAGAGGTTGTCTTTCTTCCGAGCCAAGTTCCAAAGATGTTTCAACATGGCGGCTTTGCTCCACGTGTGCATGTCTTTGAGGTTCAGGCCTCCTTTAGAAAGAGGTAAGGTCATCTGTTTCCAAGCCACAGCAGCTTTCCTAGAAATACCCTCTTTTCCGGTCCAGATGAAGGATCTGCAGATGCTTTCTACCATTTTAATCACCTTCTTTGGGAGGCAAAAGATTTGGGCCCAAAAATTCTGAATCCCCCCAATAACACTACGGACAAGCTGGATTCTCCCTACATATGAAAGAAGGCGCGAAGACCAGTAGCTGATACGCCCCACAATTTTCTCTACCAGTGGCCGACAATCCCGGGAATTGAGCTTTTTAGAGTGCAGGGGAACCCCCAGGTATCGAAAGGGGAAAGTACCTTCAGCCATTTGGAGGAAGTGCAGAAGTCTGTTTTTGGTCTGGCTATCCACTCCTGAG
Organism: Amaranthus palmeri; assembly: GCA_019776075.1. Taxonomy (NCBI): domain Eukaryota; kingdom Viridiplantae; phylum Streptophyta; class Magnoliopsida; order Caryophyllales; family Amaranthaceae; genus Amaranthus; species Amaranthus palmeri. Next base: position 68,488 of record JAAKBH010000123.1, read on the forward strand.
AAGTACACATTGCTTTTGTTGACATTGGCTTCTAGACCTGAAGCTCTAGAGAACTTGTTGAAAGTGCTCATACTACTCTGAATAGACATCTTATCTGCCCGACAAAACAAAAGAAGATCATCTGCAAAAAGGAGGTGGGTGATATTCTCTTCTTTGCATTTGGGGTGATAGTGGAAATTCCCATTTTGTCTCTGATCCTGCATGAGTCTGGACAAATACTCCATAGCTATAGCGAAGAGGTACGGAGAGATGGGATCGCCCTATCGGAGACCTCTCTTAGCTGCAAACGGCTTGGTGGGAGAACCATTAACCAACACAGAGAAAGAAACAGTGGTGACGCAAGTTTTAATCCAATTCACGAACAAGGGAGGAAACCCCATTTCGGCCATGACTGAGAAAAGGAAGTTCCAGCAAATCGAGTCATAAGCTTTCCTGAGATCCATCTTGATCATACACCGCGGGCTGTTATTCTTGCGTGAGTACCCTTTGATGAGCTCAGCAGCTAGGAGAATGTTGTCTGCCATTTGTCTACCTGGGATGAACCCCAACTGCGCCTGATCAATTACTTTACCCATAACTTTCTGTAGTCTCCCTGCGAGGATTCTAGAGATGATCTTGAAGAGGACATTACAGCAGGCAATAGGTCTGAAATCTCCAACTTTGTTCGCATTTGTCACTTTAGGAATGAGGGTGACAGCTGTGCAATTGAGCGGGGGAAATATCTCACTCTGATCAAAGAAATCTTTAATGGCACTGATTAGATCCTCCTTTATAATGTCCCAAGTCTTCTTGTAAAAGCAAGCATTGAAACCATCAATCCCTGGAGCCTTGTTGTCATTCATGCCAAAAACCGCCTCTTTGATCTCCTCCTCATCGATCCTCTGAATAAGCATCTGAGTATTATGGTTGTCTAACTGGGGCCCCTTCCGCATGATGTTTAAGTCTATCCCCTCCAGATTCATTGATTCTGTGCCTTGGAGGTTCTGATAGAAACTAGTGATTTCATCTTGTATGCCTTTTGTGGAATTGACCTAGTTGCCCTCTGCATTCTGTAACTCTGTGATACTGTTTGTAGCTCGTCTTTCCTTCATAGAAGCGTGAAAGTAAGCTGAGCTTTCATCTCCTTGTTTAAGCCAATTGATTCTAGCCTTTTGGAGCAAAGCTTTTTCATCTATTTTCCTCCACTTGCGAATCTGGGTTGTCGCTTCTTTCTCCTTATGATGATAAATTACATTGGAAGGATCATCTCGAAGCTGATTTTGCACTTGATCAAGGGTTTCCTCCCAATTTCTGATTCTATCTTCTATCCCAGCAAATTCCCGAACATGAAGTTTTTTCAGAGCTGTTTTCACATTATTCAACTGATGCCAGATCTTATGAAGCCCTGACCCTTTGACTTTCAAATTCCATGCCTCTCTCACAATCTTGAGGAAATCTTTGTGCTCACACAGGTAGTTAAAGAAACGGAAGGGGCTTTTCTGCTGATGAGAATGGCTATCAAGCTTCAGGATAAGTGGAGTATGGTCTGAGGTCTGGTGGTTGGCATAGTTGACGGTAGCATGGCTATAAGTTGGCATAGTTAGAAAACCCTTTAAAATAGAGGCCCCATATTTGCTATAAAAATTGCAATAAAACTAAAAAAATACATGAAATTCATAAATAAAAATACATGCGGAATATTTTTTAACTTTTCTTTATTGTCACAATTCAATGAATTACATGTATTCTCTTTTAAAAATTGAAAGAGGATTATAATTTATAATTTTGTGTTATCTTAGTAATATTGTGTTAATTTTGTTAAAATTTTTGAAGTTATAGGTTTCCATTGATGTCATATCATTACAGTTTCAGTAAGAGTAATAGTTTATAAGAGGAGTCTCTAATATAATTTTTTAATTTACTGAGAATCAATAAGATGATGCCAGAACGTTGAAGATATTAAAAAATTACTTAAAATCGTCAATTTCACAAGAACGCTTGAATGGTCTTGCTATGCTGTGGATTGAGAAAAATATGACTAAGTCTCTTGATTTCGACACTGTTATTAGTGATTTTTTGCATCAAAAAATGCTCGTAGGAATATTTTTATCTGATTTTATATTATATATTCTATATTAATTCATATACATTTTTCTTTCGTGACATTAAACTTTTTATATATAATTAGGGCCCCACAAAATATATTTCGCCCCGGGCCCCCAAAAACTCAGGGCCGGCCCTGCTTGTTAGATAAGCGCTTCATAAAAGTTAAAGTTGTAATGTTAGATAAAAATGACTTTAAATATCTTCTCATTTACTCATAAAAAATATTTTCACCATTTTCATGTTGGAAAAATATAAAAATAACTAAGTACTTATTTCGACTTATATGATACACGTTTTATAATTTAGGTTAGCGACATTCTTTTTCTGAAAACGTTGTTATAAATTATACTCCCTTCATTCCTATTTGTTTGTCCACTTTACTATTTCACGTATATTTCAACGCAAATTTCACGCCTCGATATTTCATAGTACGCATAATACAAAATTGTAAAAAATATATATTAAAATTTTTTGCATCAAGACGGATCCGACAAGAATCCACATGAATATGTTTTGTCTTGAATACATACTTCAATAATCAAATATAAACTTCTCTCTAATAAAGTGGAAAAACATAAAATGGATAAAAATAAGGAACGGAGGGAGTATCGATTTGCTTACTGAAATGTAGAAGAATTAAAAACTCATTTGACTAATTCAACAAAATAAAGGTATTCAATTAAGATGATTATAACACTTTTTCTTAAAGATAAATAATTATGATGGATAAAAAGACGCTAAATGTGTGTTTTTTGAGATCTATTAATGATTTTTAGGGTTCAAGTGGTATACTCAATATGTGGAGATACATTGGAATCTAAAATTTTGTTTAAAACTCGAGCTTCAAGGTCAGCTGTACCTTCTCTAACTTCTTTTGCGGCCATAAAGACGAAATTCACCCGAATTAAGCGAGATACCATTTTAAAACGGTAAAATCGGTCGATTTGCGTGTTGATGGGCCATTTTCTTATACAACGTTACGAATCGCGAGATTAACGGTGAACTGAAAATCCGTGTTAACTCGCCCGTTCCGAGTTGACTTGTCCGAGTTTTCATACTATGTCGGAAGGTAATTGTATAGAGAGCTATAGTAGAGTGGATGGTAGGAGTGTTCATAACAACCCGATCCGAAAATTCCGATCCGAATTATCCGGTACCCGATTTCTAAAACTAGATAATTTACCCGGTTTCCGCAAACCGGATAATCCGGATCGGTGCTCGGTTTTAAAACCGGATACTGGATCCGGATCCGGATCATGAATTTTTGAAAACCGAGTATCCGGTATCCGGTTTTCTTAGTTATTTTTTTTACCTTTTTCGTAAATAAAATGATCATGATATCTCTTAAGCTAACTTTGGATTGAATATTATTGAAGAGTTAGTATTTGAATTTTATAATTGTTCTTACTTAAGCCCATACAATAATATTATTCTTTCATTTTCTTAATTAATCTTTTATGACTAATTAACTTAAAGATTTTTAGGGAGTTTGTATTTGAATTTTATATAAAAAAATATTTTAAGTGAAAATAGAGATAAAAAAACGTATGGTTGACTGACAAAACGACAAAAAAATTAAAAATTAAAAACATTCTAATAAAACTTGGTATCCGGTTTCCGACTCGCTTTAAACCGGGTATTCGGATTCTGGGTACCTGATAACCATTTTTAGGGTCGCACGATAAAATCTGGTTACACAAACTATATTTATAATACCCTAACCTTGCACAAGTATAGTAGAGGTAAGGGTCGAACCACAGGGGCAACGTCAGTTAAACAAATGGTCACAATATAGGGATTTGGGGGTGTTAAGATGTTCGAAACTAATTAAACTAAGATTGAATGCAAGGCTACAACTAGTATAAATCAAGGGGAGAAAAGGCGTGAGTGATTGGTTCCACCCTAGAGAAGTACCACAATCCTTCATGCATTAAGGTTGGTTAATGACCTTCAATCATCAACTAATTCAACGAATAGAGGAAGTTGACGGCTCTAAGATCGAACGAACGACCTATAATCACCCTATGTCTCCTTGGGAGTGGCAGGACGAGAATCAAGGTTGAACCATTATGATGATTGAATAGGTTGAACCAAGCCCTAACTCATGAATAAGAGTTTCAACTCTAGGGTTTCCCCAATCAAACTCTAAGGGACTACTCATACATCATAAAGGAGAAAATAAGCATAATATCCCACATGAACAAGTAATTAGACATGGAAGACTTCTATGTAAACAATGAAAATAATAATAGGCAATAACAAAGAAAACAAGAGAAACAAGAACTTAAAAGAAGTAAACTTATTCTTGATATTCAAACAACCCAAATACAATAACCACAAAGAGAAAAGAATCATTAATAGCATTTAAGAGTAACTACTAACAACATTAAATGATTCTAGAAATAAATAAAATAAAGATATTCATACCATAAATAAAACCTCAAAAGGTGTAGAAGATAGCATCAACAAAAGTAGCTAAGAGTTACATCCAAAATCCAATGGCTTGGTTGATTTAGGAGAAATAACAAACTAGATGTGAAATCAAGCGACCCAACACAAAAGAACCATAAACATCTCGTGAAAACCCGATATAAATCCAACCCATTAGTGATATCAACCTAAAAACCTCAATTAAGAACGGATGATCTCTACCATAAAACTCCTTATCTTATCATGATTTTTCACTTTGTGTATTAAGCTCATCTCCCTTTCTATGATTTATTTCCTCTCTCAAGTGGGTAAACATATGCAAATCTCTTAATGATCAAGAGGAGGGTTTCCTCACTCAAATGAATGTATATATATGCATTACAATAATAAGCACATGAGGAAGAAGGGAGTGATAAAAGGAGTGATGTGAAAATGAGAATAGTCAACACAACCAATTCTCACTATAATAACCAAAAGGCCTACAACACCGCGCAACACACACCAATACATCCATCACTTAGCTATCCTCTGGGTTAAAAGAGGGATCATTTGGCTAAAGTGGAGCTAAATAGCGCGGCTACGAAAGAAAAAGGAAAAGGCAAAAATTTGGCTTATCCTAAAGTCAGTTATATGTCAATTGTAGGCAATTTAGCTAGGTAGCTTGAATCTAACAAGCGTGTTATCATCCTTGGGCCTAAGAAAAGCGGACTAAGCTGGAGGAGAACAAACACAAAACATAGACCCTCTAACTAGCACTCAAAATGAATGGGAGTCATGAGGAGTCCCAAAAAGACTCAATCCTAACCGGCTAGTCGAAATGTGCCTCAATAGGTAGTCATCCAAGCCACAAACCCAACAAGCTCAAGTCCCCTCAATCCCAACATAGGCACAGGGCTAGTCGAAAATAATCAGACACCTCAATCCCAAGACAGGCACAGGGCTAAGAAAAGCACGAGTTTGCATAAAACCAATGAATATGTACACATCAGAAGCTTGCAAGTTTGTTTCCAAAGAGGTTTCATTTTCAAAAGCGTTTTTTTTTTGTTTGTTTGTTCGACACAACAATGCAACTACCAAATATATTCAAAAAGCAAATAGAACGAAAGAACAATACTAAAAGACTAAGCTATATACACATGCAACTTTGGATTTAGCGAGCGGGAGCAGACATTCATACCATAATACCGGTGAGAAGCACAATACTCACCAAAACACTTGTACTACCAACAGAAACGGCATGATACTAATCGCAAGGATGAGAATTGAAGAACTTTGGATCATCATATTGAAACTCACCGCGAGGATGAGAGTAGAGAGCCTGCAAAACATTAGAGCAAACCAACCAACCAAACACACAGCACCAGCAGAAGAACAGAACCAACCAACCATCCAAAAAGATCGACTATAAACAGAATGAGGCGATGAGTAGAGGACGAAGGATATACCTCCCCAAGCTAGCATGAAAACCTTCCTCGGTGCTAGGGGAGGCCTACAAAAAATAACACTACTCATCGTCGAAGAAACCCCCATCCCCAGGGTCAAACTGCTCGTCATCCCCCCCTTGCTCCTCGTCTAAATCCATCCCATAATCACCCTCCATCGGTGCACGAGGGGCAGGAGGGGTAATTGTTGAAGCGACTTCGTCCCACCCTAAGCTGATCAAAACTATGACTCAAAGATACTTCGTAATAGTTGTCATGGCGGGGGCACCAAGAAGGTGTGGCCATGCCTTCACTAACCATCCCAGAACGGTAAGCGAAGTCATACCACGGGTATGACGCCCTTTGAAAGTCTTGCTCGAGGTGGTCGAGCCGGGCAGTATGATGGCCTTGGGTTGTGACAACCTGCTGTAAGCTAGACTCGATACGCCCTAAGGAAGACATGATCTCGGACTCCTCTTCCGAGTCCTCATCGTCAGGGTCTAGTGATGGGGCGGCCCCCGATCTAGGACGGTCACGAGTGAAGAGTCCACGAGGGCGGGGAGGGGGGTGGGGGGAGGGTCAGCCATATATTGCGGCACATCGTCGTCAATCAGATAAGAACCGACGTTAAGAGCAAGGGGAGGCAAGAGGTTAGACGGGAATGGAATGATGCGGTCCTTAAGGTACCGCCATTGCAGAGGGTTGGTATATATGAACCCCGCTCGCACGAGGCATGGCTCGTGGAGGATGGTGGTAGTGGCAAAACGGTCACTGAACTCGACCTGGTTTATCACTCCAAGGTATTGTGCGATGCGACCGAAATGCCATCTGACACATAGTTTGGTGTTGGAATGGAGGGTGGCGGTGTGATTAAGGTACTTCCACAAGGTCATGGGAATGCTAATCGGTGATGCAACCTGGGGGGGTAAGGAACCGGTCCAGAATATGCACCTCCTAGGTCCTAACAAGGTGTGGGCTAGGGGAGGGGAACAACATCTCACGGGAAAACTTAAAGAACCTTCTCAAGACGGGGTGCTGCACATCAGAAGCATATATATTCTTATTCGGAAAGACAAGCCGGACAACTATTTTAGGCCACAATTCGAAAACACGTGTGATGTCCGACTATCGTTCTTGAATAGGTTAACAGTCAAAACCAATTATATCACAAAAAGTAGCATAATCAATCATGTGCGCGGCATTCCGCAAGCGGAAAGATAAATGAAGTTGTCCCTCCTGCACGCAAGGCTTAGAGAACTGAGAAACTCGAAGGTTAAAAGTTTGTGAGTGGGATGCCACATAGTTGCCCAGTTCTGTAAGCCGCTAGCCCGCAGGAGTGCCACGAAATCATCATATACCCATACATCGCAAGAAAGAAGCATCTAAATAGCGAATAGCGTTGATCGTGCGTACCTTTAAGCGTTGAAAACGCTTAAATTGCTCTAGCAATGTGAACACCACCGTCGGGTGATCCTCGTTAATCCAAAATCTTGGCCCGGCAACCGTTGTGGTCTTTCTTGTTGTGCCTCTTCCTCGGAGCGTTCCTCATCTCTATGCTCTTCTTCCTCCCTCCTCTCGGGCCTTGAGGAGGAACCCTCACCTTGTTTGCGAGATCTCTTGAAAGGGTTTAGCCTTAGGCTTCTTTTAGGGGCCATGAGAGGTGGTGGGTGGTGGTGGTGAAGAATGTTGGCTAGTGGAGTGGTTGTGAAAGGTGTAGGGTAGAGTTGAAGGGAGAGGGAGACGGGGTGAGAAAAGAGAGAATGAAGGGTTTCGCGAAAAACCGGAGAAAATGAGGGGGTATATAGAAAATTGTCACACTCGCCCGAATGCATTGCCCCATTCGCCCGAAGGCACCCATTCTCCCGAATTCGGTGCCCTCTTCGCTCAATTCGAAAATTTTCAACCCCGGGTGCGGAAGAACAATTCGCCGAATGCCTTAAAATGTTCGCCCGAATGCACTCATTCGCCCGAATGTGATCTCACTCGGTATTTCCATAAGCTTTTCAACATATTTCACCAAGACCACATTCGCCCGAATCCCACCATACATTCGACCGAATACCCCTTATTTGCCCGACTCCTATTCCATTCGGTATTACCAGAGACCAAGAATTGCAACTCACATTGTGCCTTGATGTCATTCGCCCGAATGGGCCGTTTCCTTCAACCGAATGGAATCTTTTTCCCTGATTACGACCCTTTTTTCAACAAGGGTTCTAAATAACCCCTCATAGCCAAGACAACTCTTATCCTCCATTCAATGAGAATATACTCACACTCAAATCAAGATACAAAAGCCAAAGATGACCGGGTTACCTCCCGTAAGTGCTTTGTTTAACGTCGTTGAGGTCGACGAAGCTGGGCCAACACCCAAAACACACAACACCAAACTACCACACAAAAACCCATTAACAACTAACCACAAGAATTCAATTAGTAAACATCCTAGGAAAAACTCAACTCAAAAACTCTTCAACATCATAGAAACGGATCTTTTCAATAGTGTATACCTCATGGAGTTTGCTTTCATGTAATATCTTGATCCTTTTCCCATTTGCAATGAAACTACCACCACTTGGATCTTTTAGCTCGACGGTGCCGTAGGGAAAGACTTGCAAGATCTCATAGGGGCTCGACCATCTTGACTTCAACTTTCCGGGAAACAATTTGGCTCTTGAGTTGAAAAGTAGCACCTTGTCTCCTACACGGAACTCTCTCTTCAAAATTTGTTGGTCATGCCAACGCTTAGTTCGCTCCTTGTGGAACGCATCAAGTCTCAACTTCTCCAACTCCCTCAACTATGCGGCTCTCTTCTCTTGGGATAGGGTAGGGTCGAGATTGAGAGCTTGAATAGCCCACCAAGATTTACACTCCAACTCAACCGGCAAGTGGCATGATTATTTCCCATATAGAAGTCAAAATGGCGTGGTGCCAATGGGCGTTTTGTAGCAAGTCCGGTGTGCCCAGAGAGCGTTAACAAGTTTGAGTGACCAATCCTTCCTACTTGGGTTCACCACCTTCTCCATCATACGCTTGATTTCCCTATTGGCTACCTCCACTTGCCCTTGGGTTTGTGGATGGTACGGAGCACCGACCTTACGCACGAATCCATACTTCCTTAACAACTTGTTGAACTCATTTTTCGCAAAATGGGAGCCTCCGCCACTTATAACGATCTTAGGAACACCAAACCTAGGGAAGATCACGCTCTTAAACAACTTCATTACGACTTCATGATCATTTGTGGGCGTCGCGATGACCTCCACCCACTTAGACACGTAATCTACCCCCACTAAGATGTATTGATTTCCACAAGAGGATACGAAAGGACCCATGAAGTCGACACCCCAACAATCGAATATCTCGCACTCAAGGATGTAGTTTTGAGGCATCTCATTCCTCAGGGAAATATTACCCACCTTTTGGCACCTCTCACAGCTCTTCACAAACTCTTCCACATCATTATGTAATGTAGGCCAATAGAAGCCCGACGTGTGAACCTTGGTGGCGGTATTAGTGATTCCATGATGTCCCCCACAAACATAAGAATGGCAATGAGCAAGAATCTTGGGGACTTCTTCCTCAGTTATACAGCGACGGACCACACCATCTGTGTAGAGATGGAAAAGATATAGATCATCTCAAAAGAAGTTACCAACCTTCCCAAAAAAATGCCTTCTTCATCGCTCTAGACTCAAACTCGGGTAACTCCCCACAAGCCAAGAAGTTGGCAATGTCAGCAAACCATGGAGCCTTCCCAACAATTAAAGTCATCATCAAGGAATCCTCAATTGACTCGTCTTGTAGCTAGGGGCGAGGAGTTGTGGGGGTACGTCGGTATGCGGGACAAGTGATCAGCAACAACATTTTCTGTCCCCGTTCTATCTTGCATCTCAAAATCAAATTCTTGGAGTAAGAGCACCCAATGGAGCAACCTCGGCTTGGCATCCTTCTTCGCCATCAAAAACTTTAGTGCCGAGTGGTCCATGTATACAACAACCATCGAACATATGAGATATTGGCGTAGTTTCTCAAAAGCATAAACCACCGCCAACATCTCCTTCTCAGTAGTGGTGTAGTTTCTTTGCGCTTGATCTAGAGTCTTGCTAATGTAGCATATGACGTGATGCCTTCCTTTGTTTTTCTGACCAAGCACTGCACCTACAGAAACATCACTGGCATCGAACATTAGTGCAAAAGGCAAGCTACATTCAGGAGGTTGCTCGATAGGGGCGGAGATCAAGACTTGCTTTAATTGATTGAAGGCATCGAGACAACGTTCATTAAAGAAAAATTCAACCTCTTTTTGGAGCAATTTATTCAAAGGTTTAGCAATAGTTGAAAATCCTTTGATGAGCCATCAATAGAATCCCGCGTGCCCAAGGAAAGACCTAACCCCAGTGACCGTGGTGGGTACGGGTAGGTTCCTAATAACATCAATCTTGGCGGGATCTACCTCGATGCCACAAGAGGACACTTTATGGTCAAGGACCATCCCTTCTTGCACCATAAGTGGCACTTCTCCCAATTCAAGACGAGGTTTGTCTCTTGACATCTTCTTAAAACTTTTTCAAGGTGAACCAAACAACTGTCAAAAGTCGAACCCCCCCCCCCCCCCAACAGAAAAATCATCTATGAATACCTCCATAAAATCTTCTAAAATATCAGAAAAGATAGAAGACATGCACCTTTGGAAAGTAGATGGTGCATTGCACAATCCAAAGGGCATCCATCAATAAGCAAAGGTCCCAAAAGGACAAGTAAATGTTGTTTTTTGTTGGTCATCCGGGTGAATGGCTATTTGAAAGAACCTCGAGTAACCATCCAAAAAGCAAAAGGACTTGTGCCTTGCTAATCTCTCAAGCATCTCATCAATGAATGGCAAGGGGAAATGATCCTTCCTCGTGGCTTTGTTTAGCCTACGGTAGTCAATGCAAACTCTCCACTCGGTGGTGGTTCTAATGGGGATCATCTTACCCTTGTCATTCTCGATGATAGTCATTCCGCCTTTCTTGGGAACAACTTGAACAGGGCTAACCCATCTACTGTCAGAAATCGAGTAGATGATGCCGGCCTTGAGGAGTTTAAGAATTTCTTCTTTAACCATGTCCTTCATGTTAGGGTTCAACCTCCTTTGAGGTTCAATAGAGGAGAAATGCTCATCATCCAACTAGATCCTATGCATAACAAGCCTCAGACTAATTCCTTTGATATCATTAAGTGAGGATGACAATCCTATATTTGTTGAGTAAAGCAAGCAATTTTTCCAAAGAAGTGTCATCAAGCTCAGAACTCACAATGACGGGCTTGTTTCCAACAACATCAAGATAAGCATATTTAAGACTAGGGGGTAGGGGTTTTAAACTCACCTTGGGGGGAGGCATAGAACTCTCCCCCTCATCATCGTTTCCGTCCTTAGTCACAAAAATTTGCTCGAACTTATTTTGGTCGCTTGTCCATCCTTCGGCCTCATCCTCAAAATACTCTTCCCGCACATACCCCTCGCAATCTCCCTCATCACATAATGAAAATTCTTCCTCACTCGGATACTCCATTCCACACTCCCTTCAAAACTCCTTATAAACCTCATCTATACAATCAATCTGGTTGACTTGCTCCACCATGGGCTTTCTCATGAATAGGGAAATCTTAAAAACCAACTTCCTTTGAGCTACCTCCACAGTTATGGTATCATCATGGCAATTTATCACAGCTCTAAGACTTTTCAAGATGGTTCTCCCTAAGATTAGAGGAGTGTATCAGTCCTCTTCCATGTTCATGACCACGAAATCGCAAGGAACCACAAGATCACCCACTTGAATAGGTACATCATCAAGCTCTCCACATGGCAATTTTATGCTTCTATTCGCCAATTGAAAAGTTTTCCTTGAGGGTCTAAGGCTAAAGGGTAGCCTCTTGGCGATAGACAGCGGCATCAAGCGCTCCTTAGATCGGCAAGCGCTCCTTTAGGCTTTCCCAATTTCACCGGTGGATTGTAAGGACCGGGATTTCTCTCTGAACTTGTTCTACCAATATTGTTTTCATTCATGTTTGACCAATGAAGTTATTATAATTTCTATAACAGCTCGACACGGAGGAAAAATATTAACATGTCAGCTAGCCAAATTTTACAGAATATAGTTGAAAAACTTAACAAATAATCAGAAAAATAACACCAATTAGCTCAAATGTAATATGAAACCATGGAAATCTTGCTAAGTTCTCATTTTCTCAATGATTTCTTCAGTTTTCGAATCATTTCAAAGACTGTAACTAGTACTTGCTTTATAAAATTCTCGAGAGTGAGGAAAGAGGAAGCGATTCAGAAAGTAGATTAAGGATTTCGCGTTGAGGAAGATGAAAACCAAAGTTTGGTTAAGGGAAGTTGATTTTTTAAATTGATCTTGATTGACGTTTGGAAATGTATTATATTAACACAAAAAGATCATCATTTGTAAGAATCAACTTGAGATTTTTAGGTTAAGATGTTGAAATTTTTGTCGAAATGAAAATCTCGTACTTTTTTGTAAATAATAAATTCTCTTTTTTCTTAATCAAATCATATAAATTGTAAGATTATAAATTTGGTTATTAAGTCGAGTTTGGATCGGGTTTCATCAAGTTTGGATATTATCGGATTCAAGTATTATAGGTAATATAACATTGTGAATCAGGTGGTTTCAGCTACGGGGGGCCTAATCGAGTACAAGTCTATATCCTATCAATTTCACCCTTGGTCGATTTCGATTTCGGATCATCAATTTCGGTTCATTAATATCTGGTTAAGTTAGAAAAGTTCGGATCCAAATCGGTTATATTACAGGTCAAATTGAGTTTGGTTAGACTATGGATCAGGTCATTTTTTTAGGTTAACGTTGAGTGGGGTTATTTTATGTTTGAGATGATATCAGATTTATATCATTTTTAAAGTTGTGCATTCGGTTATTCTTTGTATTCAGGTCGGTTGAATTCTAGTTCAATTGAGTTTTATGTTGATTGAACTTTATGTTTGTTTTACAACCTAAATTGTTTTTTGATTATAGGATAAAAGAATAGGAGGGGAGGAATTGGCATAGATTTGATCTCAAAAACTACCAAAATGATATCAACCTAAGTTTTATATCAAAGTTAATCGCTAGTAATTATTTTAGTTTAATTTGTTATAAATAAAAATCAAAGTAACAAATCCTAGATAAACTTGCAAGTTACAATTTACAAGTTACAAAGTAGGCTGATAAGAAGAAATTAAGCTCAAACAGATATTCAGCATTTATAATATCAAGGAAATATTATATGTTTCTTAGAATTTTATACTTGATTTACCTTTTCGATACGATCATCAACAACACTAGCACATAGTAGTAGCATTCATTTGAGACACTTTTTTTTGGTTTCCATTCTTGTTTTCAGTGCACTATCAATTCAAAATCATCCATTAAAAAGTAAATAAATTAATGATGATGTGCGTTCGATTTTCTATTCACATTTTCCGTTTCGGAAGCATATGTATATTGTATTCTAATGAATTTATTTATACAATTACAAAACAAGCTCTATAATAAGTCTCTAATGATGAATTGCAAATTATTTGAAATACGCCCATAAATAACAATTTTAAAAACAATTTTTTAACCATATGATTTTAAGGAGTGTCTTATTTTATTATTTTTAAATTTTTTGATAAAATATATAATTTTATTTTGTATGCGTAGAATTTAGAGGATTTTGATTTTCAAAAAGAATGATTTTTGTTTCCAATAAAATTAGGAGATTTTAATTTCTATATTTAATACAAGATTTTTACCTTGAACCCCAAGTTATTAAATTCTTACGAACGGTTATTGTTACAGTTTCCAAACTTTAATTGATCTAACGATTAAATTTCAAAAATTTATTATATATATATATATATACAACATTTATCCGATAAATAAGTAAAATTCAATAAATTTTTTTTCTTTCATTGTTGGTGAGTTTTTTTCTGCATTTTTTTGCTTTATTTCTCAATTAGGTACGTGTTATTTATGATTCAAATTTCAATTTTAATTATAGTTTTACTTTCTTTTTCATCTGTTTTTATATAATTATACCCTCCATTTCTAAGTTTAATTGCTTGTTTTTTTAATTTAAATTTTTGGATATATTGCCTTTGAATTTTGGGTTAATAGCTAAAATTCTTTAAGTTAATCTTATGAATTCTTTTAGATTTGCAGATCTTTAATTGTTAGCCCGAGTATAATTCTCATCAAAAATCAAAATTATCAACTTTTATTTTTGATTTATAGTACGATAATAAGGTAAAGTCATTTTTACCATTTTAATTTCTTAGCTTATATAATGCGTTGTTAATGATTTTTTGTAAATATTTATTTTTTCCCTCAATATTGATTAATATTGATGTAATGTTGAGCGATGGTTTATTTATTTTTTATTTTTATATAATAAAATATTAAGTAAATTATATAAAGCTTATTCAATCAAAAATTTGATACTTATATGGAGAAAGTTACAAATTTAATGCATGAATTTTTTTGTTTTGATAAATGTTAATGTTATTTGGAGTTTTAAATAAATAATATAATTAAATAGTATAGCTTAGGTAATAATTTATAGTTGAAGGAACATAATTACTTTTTGAAAGTTTATATTAACCTTTAAATCATTACTATCCAACCTTGTTGATTTAGGTTGAAAAATATTTTAAATTTTAAATAATTTGTTTGATTTTTTTGTTGGATACATTTTGGGTTAATCTATAGGTTATGAGCTTGTATTGCAAGCTTAAGTATTAGGGATTACCAGTTACACTCTTTGAAATAATTAGATAAAATTATCGTGTAAAACACTAGATACATACGATAAATATTTATTAATATAAATAATGATATTATTTTATAAATTTATTTATTTACAACGTAAACTTAATTATTAATGTTTATATTTGTTATGCTATTATCTCGGGTGACTCTTTTTAGTCGTGATCTCTTTTATGGGTATGAGCTGTCGCCGTCCTTCCCTCTCCAGACCATGTTCATAGTTTTTTATGAGTGAGATACAATGGGTAGGATAATGATGATGATATTTGTTATGATATTATCATTGTTGAATACATAATTTATTATATAACAATATTATCAAAATATACCCTTATAATAATTATTGAAAATTAAGACATATAAATTTTAGAGTCTTTAACCACGAGGATTTATTTGAAAGAATAGTCAAATTATTTAGCTTATTCATTATGTGATGATGATTTAGTTTATCATACATATATAAATTAATTTTTTAAATCTATCTTTTTTGGTTGGATCACATCAGTTTTGATAACAGTAACCACGTTTTAATTTTCTTTATGATTTGAGATTAAATAAATTATTGGTTTACGTATGGAAATATATTGTATCAATAGATCACATATATTTATAGTCAATTAACAAATATTACATTATGTTAATTATTTCCTTAAATATGAAGTCAAGTAAAAAAAAATCATGTCAATGACAAAAAATAGGTAGGAAAATATTTAATGAAAGTGTGAAACGTGTTCCAAATTATTTTGCATTAATATATTTTATTGATCCAAATACTAACAAAATGATTGAGTGCTCAAGATTGTCATGGTTTTATATTAAATTTTAGCTAAACAGGTGCTCTCTTCAGAGACCATCTTTTGTAAAGACGACTCTCAAAAGTACAGCCTAAATCTAAATTTAGGGTTGTGACAATATATATAAGAATTTGACTGGCTTTTGAGAGCCGTCTGTACAAAACACGGTCTCAAGTAAGAATTTGTGTTAGCTAAATGGTATTAGTTTTCTAATTATTTGTTTAGTGCTTCAACCGTAGTCTGTAAAAATGTGGCTGACACTTATTATTTTTGCTCGTATCAAACAGGTATTGCAATTGTAATAACTTTATTGGTAAAACATGAATGAAAGTGATATGGTGTGTAGCTGCCACCAAGTTCTTGATGTAGTAAATGGACAACAAGTTCAAAATCACCTTCATCCTGAGCATGTTGTTAGTTCAGCTTTGTATGCAATGACACATTATACTCCGCCTTCTTATCCTGCCACAAATCAGCATGACCTCTTCAATGTGCACATGGACCTATCCTCTAGACCTGGGGTGTTTTCCGTTCCACTTAACCATGGATTTGAGGACCATTTACCATCTTCAAGCAATCACGGAGAGAATTTCTGCTGTTTAAATGAAAATGGAAGGAGCAATGACCCAACAGAAGGTGTTAAAGAGTTGTGTAAGAGAAAAAGTGGTGAGGCCATCCTTGGAAATATTCAACAATTCAATGTTTCAACTGGATCCAGTAGGTCTTCATCTACTCTTGTGGCTAGCTGTCACTTTGATTTTGGGATTGCTTTCGAAGCTCCGAACCCTCTACCTGATTATAGAGGTCATGGCCTACATATGGCACAAAATTACAATCATTATCGTCAAGGAAATATTGGAGCTCAATCCTTTTACCCATTCAATAGTGCGGGTTTGCCGTGGAATGGACCTCACATGTTACCTTACTTTCAAGGTAATATTATCATATCAGCGAAAAATTTCATTATAACACACACATATCAAACTGGAAGCAGGTCTTAAAGAAGTGATAGAGAACAAGGGGATACTTACACATTGACTTAGTTTTTTTTTTTAAATTAGGAATATATAATATAGAAAAAAAACAACATTGAAACTTGGGATCCCAAAACTGCCGGTATAAAAAACCCCTGGAGGGGAAAAGGCCATGGAAAGAGTGGACCGAGATAGGCCACTCAAGACAACATAGGAGTGGACTATGCAACTCCACCAAAGTTTTTAGCCTATCACCATACACACCAAATAGATTCAGAAAATTCCTACGCCTTACACACCGACTAAGGAGAAAAATGTCACCACCACAATCACCATCATACACCTAACTGCAAAGCAATAAATTAAGCCATAAATCTGAATACAGACAAGCATTCCAAAAAAACCTATAACAAAATAGCATGTGGGTGTAAATTCTTGAGTTGTTGGTGCTAGTACGAAGTTATTGCTATGCAATTTATAGTTATAATTTTCAATATTAACATGTGGGTGAGAAAAGCAATCACAATGATGTATACAACAGACAATATTATTAAATTTTAGTTACAGTTGAGATTTTAGAAACTATAAGGTGATTTTTTGATAGTTTTATTTTTCTTTTCCTTTCAATTTTAGTTATATGTAATTCAATATATAGTTATGATTTATAAAGTTAAATTTTTCTTTCATGATTCATCCAGGGAATAATATGCTTGGAGGCTCTACAAGTTTCTTACACTCCCCCCCGGTTCAACAGCATCATATTTTTCTTCCACTGCAGAATATGCAAGATGTGAGAGGTTATGGTGTCGCTTGCTATCCTCCTTTTTTGGGTGCTCCTAGTAGATTCACGCCAAATGATGGTATTGAGTATGATGCATTATCTATATTGCCAGAGAATACAGAACGAGCAAGTCGACCAACAAGCCATAGAATTTATCGATCTCAAGGAAGAAGTCTTAGGTCTGATGCAGCTTCAAGACGGCGGGATCTTCCTCAATTGAGGAATCTTCAAGTAGATGTAAGTTCCTCTTCAAAAATTTGTTCTTTATTGTTCTGGGCTATCTAGTAATGCAGCCGTGTAAATTGTAAATGAACACTACAATGAACGTTATTTAGATATATGCGTAAATGTTGAATCTCTAATATCTCTCTATCGTTAGAATGTTGATAAGTTATTATTTACTATTAATTTTTATACTATAATATTATTTGATGAATTTCATTCTAGTTAGAAGTTCTTTCTTTAGAATGTTAATGACTGTCGTTCATTGCTTGCAGAGAGTTGCACTTCTTGAATTCCCCACCTTTGATGAAGTGGACTACGATGTGGAGAGCTTTATTGATCATCATACGCATATGCGATTAGACATTGATGACATGTCTTATGAAGTGAGTTTATATTCATCACTGGTTATTGTCGTCATAGATGTGTTCTTGTATGTGCATTGACAATGATTATATAATAACACTTACTTTCTTTTAATGCAGGATCTTCTTGATTTGAGTGAACAAATAGGGATTGTAAATAATGGGTTGTCTGAGGACGACATATTATCTCATCTAAAAACCAGACGTTTTAAGTCCAATGCACCTACTATCAATCTAGAGGAGCTTCCATGTACTGATCAAAACAATGAATCATGTACTATTTGCCGGGTAAATTTCTACTTTGCTACAACTTATTATAATCCTTTTTTTATGGTTCTTTGTGATGTAAAATAGCCTATGGCTGCCGATGCTATGTGTTTATATAAGAATTAAGATTGAGATGGGATCCATCAAAACCTTTTCAGACAGGTGAATGTTACTTCATCCATGTAAATTAGAATGAGCATTTTTAGTCATTATTTACGGGTTTCCAAATTGCAGGAAGAATATGAACATGATGATAAGGTTGGAAGTCTAAAGTGTGGACATGAGTATCATGTAGATTGCTTGAAGAAATGGCTTCTCCTGAAGAATGTGTGCCCAGTTTGTAAATCGTGTGCATTAGTTGTGGGTGATAAGAAGAAATAATGATTAAAGTTCATGTTTTGATTATAGGAAATCGAGAAGCTTATTTGTTTGCTTTGTCGAAGTACTTATATATTTGTACTTCTGGAGATGAACTTGTATAAAAACCATTTATTCAGTGCACTTTATTTTACAAGGTGCAATAATCTAAGCTTCACTATTTTACCCTTATTTGTTGTAGAGACCTTTGTAAAGGAAAATGAAGGTAAAAAAAAGGGATGGCATTTTATCCTTTGAACATCAAAAATGGAGGAGAGAAAACGGATTGAAAAGAATTTAAGGAAATAATTTGCGTTATTGGGTTGATTTCATATCAAGTGTTTTTGGTCAGTTCAAAGTTGGGTCTCAGGTCCTTGTTGGGTACTATATAATTGTAAATCAATATTTGAAGTTGGGTCAAATATAGAGGTGTTCAATGGGCCGGATACGGGCCGGGCCGAGCTAAAAAAAAGGGTCGGGGCCGGATCGGACCTTGGAAAAACAAAAATGGGCTGAAAATGGGCCGGGCTTTAATCCGGCCCTGCCCATTTTAATTGTGAATAATTTAGAATTAGAATTAGAATTTTTTTTCACATGAAGGACACATGATATGTGTTGCTGCTGGTAGTTGCATGTAAAAAAAAAAGGCTAGCATGTTGAAGTTAGTGAATAATAGTTTCTGAATTCTGGGAAATGAGTGAAGCTAGAATAGTGTCTGGTTCTGATGCAAAAGGAAAAAAAAGATTTTCAAAGACGAATTTAAATTTACAAAGGCCCGTTTTCAATCCATTTTAAGCCCGCTTATAACCCGTTCCATTTTAATAATAATAGAGCCCGTTTTCAACCCGACCCATTTTTGGCCCGGCCCTTATAAAGCCCTCCTAAAAACGGGCCGGATAAGGGCTCAAAATGGGGGCCCGACCCATTGAACACCTCTAGTCAAATAAGATTGAGCTACAAGATTGGGTAAAAATCCTGTTGTCAAGGTTGTTTTAAACAGCTCTAGAAGAGAAAAAGCCTCTTAAGTTTTACTAAACATATCCTTCTAATTTAGGGAAGGTGATTCAATAATCTTCCCATTTTTTCCCTTTCCTTCCCTTTCCTCCTATCTCGCCATTCTTTTCTAAAATGTTATCCAAACTTGGTATGGAAGTAATCAAGGTTGTTAGAATCAGGATTCTACGTAGGATCGTTGAGGGGGTTGGATCGAAATCGGTAGAATCGGATCGTAGGATCGTGTGATCCTACAAATATGCATTAATATGCTTTAGATAACTGATTTTCAATTGTATTTGTTCTTTTTTTAAGTTTTAAGGTTTAAAATACTTATTTCACTTCGACTATTAAGTTTAATAAAAGTACCTTTATAATCATTTTTAAAATGCGAATCAAGAAAAACTTGAATTTTACTCATATTGATATAATTGTTTAGATATATACATAAGTAAAATTTGAATTATAAGAAAATTTCGTACGATTGAAACTACTCTTGTAGAATCGGATCGTAGAATCGTGTTATGATCCTACCACTTAAATCATGAAACTATGTAGGATCGTACGATTCTACCAATTTAAGATCCTACCTACGATCCGGGTCGGTCGCCTAATTTTGGATCGTAAGATCATAGAATCGTTGATCAGGATCGAGATTCTGATAGCCATGCGTAGAAGCATACAACCGTTATAGCCTAGAACCGATGAGAAAGTAATGGAACTGGTTTCTAAGGGTCTTATCTGTTATCCATCTAGAAACCCCACATTCATCACATTGTGTCATACTCGCAGTGGGGCCCCAATAAATCATATACCCATTGACACAACAGTCAATCTTTTCTATCGGTAATCCAAGAGTAGAAATTGTTTTCTTCGTATCGTAAAAACTTGATGTCATTCGATTATCTTTTGGCAACATTTCAATAATGGATTGACATAGTTCTTTGTAAAGTCTCTCTAGAATACGAAAGTCTGTCTTCAGACTCAACATCTTTCTATCATCGACATCTGAGTATGAGTTTCAAAACCAGGGTACAGAGGTAAGTTGATGGCTCTTAACATTTCACAAGCTGTCTTGACTAGGGGTTTTGATGTTCATCAATATGTACGGGTGAGTGTGGTACATTTGCAACGACATCATCATGATGAGGTAGAAAATGGTGATGTGTATCAGAAAAATTACTCGTTGTTGCATCGTACACTGTTTGTGCATACGGATTTTGAACTGTGTTCTCTTGTTGCTCTACCGGAGCCAACTCAATATTAATCAGTGCACCATCAGAACATTTATGAAGGTACCAATCGTAGTAGTTTTTGACAAAGCCCTTCTTTAATAGTTGATCTCTTACGACATTTCACTAGTGGAAAAAACCTTAAGGGCTGCGGTTTTTAAGCCCTTATGGGCTGCGTATTACGACCCAAGCCATTATTGTAGCAGCCCTTAATATTAGAGAAAGGCTGCGGTTTTTATGCGCAGCCCAAAAAAGCTTAAGGGCTGCGGACAGGTCAAAAAACCGCAGCCCTTTAGGCTTTTTTCAAAATAAAAAAAAATTTCAGAATTCAAAAACGAATTCTGGAAAATTTCATACACAACCCAGATCTTCATACATACAAATTCAAAATCTATAACTCAAAAAAAAAACTCGAAATCTACAAATTATACAGATTATACAAACGAAATAAAAATTACAGATTATACAAATTAACTCAAAAAAATAACAAATTATACAAAACGATCGAACATACGAAATAAAAAAAATAACTCGAAAAAAAACGAAATAAAAAAAATAACTCAAAATATACAGATTATACAAACGAAATCTACAAATTCAAACTCGAAATCTACAAACGAAATCTACAAACGAAAATAAAGATTATACAACGAAATTTTTTTGAGTTTGTAAATTCAAGATCTACAGATTCAAAAAATTACAAAAAAATTCAAAAAAAAATTATACAAACGAAATCTCAAAAAAAATTACAAAACAATTATACAAAGAACAAACTTACACAAAGAAGGCTTTTTCCAGATTTTTTGAGTTTGTAAATTCAAGATCTACAGATTCAAACTCGAAATCTACAAATTCAAACTCGAAATCTACAAATTTAAACTCGAAATATACAGATTTTTGCTCTGTTCTTGAAGGGTATGTGCGTTTAATTTGGGTTAAGAGGCGTTTAATCTACAAGATCTACAGATTTTTGTATAAACTCGAAATTATACAAGGGTATGTTCTTGAAGTGTTTAAGGGTTAAGAGGCGTGTAGTGTTTTAGGGTTAAGAGGGAGAGGGAGATGGGGAGAGGGAGAAAACGGCTGTGTAGTGAATTTTAGGGTTAAGGGTATGTGCGTGTTTTACTAGGTGCCTTGATTAATTTTTTTTTAAAATTTTTTTTAAATGAATAAGGGCTGCGGACACACCTAAAAACCGCAGCCCCTTGATTAATTTTTTTTTTTAATTTTATTATATTATTTTCGAATGGTTAAGGGCTGCGGACACATAAAAAACCGCAGCCCTTTCTTTATCATATTTTTTGAAACACTTTTGGGCTGCGGTTAAGGGTAAAAACCGCAGCCCTTTAATAATTTTTTTTTCCCCAGCATTTTATTACTCATATTGGCTGCGTTTTCCTAAAACCGCAGCCAATAAGCAGCAGCCAATAGCTTTTTTTCCACTAGTGTTTGGAGCCCATGGTATACGCTTATCACATAGTTTATACAGACATCTAACCTCATTTGGATTTTTTTTCTTTGCACATTGTAAAAATACTTCGATCCCTTCTAAAAATCTAATATTATAAACTCCTTTACAACTTCGCTTTTAACAAACAACTTCTTTCACTTCGTAAGTCCATTACTTTGCGAAATAATAAGTACCACGTTTATTATTAAAACAAAAATTTAGATTATTGTCAGAGCACTTTTTGATTAATTGAATTTCGAAATTTAAAATTTAAATTTTCGAGCAATCTACGACCAGCATTTAGTCGGAAACTGGTCGGTAACTATACGACTGTTCCCAACAAGTAATCCTGTCATAACACTTTTTGACTGCTTTTTGAACAGGCAGAATAGCGACTAATCTGCAACTAACTATCAGTCGCAATTTGGTTGGTATTTTTATAAAAAAAATTTTTAATGAGCTTTTAGGACGATCATTTTTTGGTAAAAATTATAAGTACTAAATTGAAATAGAGGTTTTTCTTAAATATTTCCTCGTATGTTTCTCAAATCTAACGAAATGCAGCATTGTATAATTTACTTATCGCTTTTGTTGCAACATAAAAATTTATTAAGAATACTTAACGAATTGCAACTTGTTGGTTCCCCAGTAGTGCGATTTACAGCCTTACAAAATACAACATATAGGCCGTAATTAGCACTATCGGAGAATACCAACAAGCTGCAAATCAAAAATTAATCTTTTTAGTAACATTTAATTGCTGCAACTTGTTCAAACATTTAATTGTTTCGACTTAATATAAGTAAATTTATACGATGCTGAATTTCATTAGATTTGAGGAACATATTTTAATCGTTTCTAACAAATTTCTATATAACATACAAGAGAATAATAAAGAAAAACAACTATTTCGAGTAAGTATTCATAATTATTGCGAAACAAATAACCACACCTAAAAGCTCATTAAATTTTTTTTTGAAATTAATAATAACATATATTATAATATAACACATAATGCATATTATTAAAAATAAAATTTTATTAAGATTTTTGTACGTCCATTTTTTCTTAAAAATCATAAGTACTAAATAGAAATAGTAGTTTTCTAAACTATATCCTCGTATGTAAGATAAAAAAATGGTTGAAATGTTAAATATATGTTTCTCAAACCTAAGTAAACTCAGCATATTAAATTTTTTCTTCAGTTTTAATATAAGTAAATAATACGATGCTAAGTTTTCTTAGGTTTAAGGAACATATTTTTCATCATTTCTAACACATTTGTGTAGTACTACAAGAATATAATTAAGAAAAACTACAATCTCGGGTAATTACTTATAATTATTAGAAAAAGATTGCCGCAGCAAAAAGCTTATTAAAATTTCTTTTAACAAAATACATACCACACACACACACACACGCACACACACACACACACACACACACACACATATATATATATATATATATATATATATATATATATATATATATATATATATATATATATATATATATATATATATATATATATATATATATATATATATATATATATATGTGTGTGTGTGTGTGTGTGTGTGTGTATTATAAATAATGCATACAACTATAATATTAAAACAATTAAATTAATAAAAATATAACTAAAAACATACTTTAATAGTGTAAAGAATCCTTGTTAATGTGGAGACGTAATGTACATTTAAATTTTGGTATAAAAGAGATTAAATTATTAAGGAGAAAGAAAGAGTAAGATGTGAAATGTAATAAAAAATTTACGTTGGGGAAGGGTATTTATAAAAAGAGTAGGATAATTTTCGACTAATTACCGAGCAGTCTCTGAAAAACCTTTTTTCTCCAAAAATAGCGACTAACTTCCGACCAACATTACTGTCGGAAAAATTCCGACTAAGATAATAATCGCAAAACAGTCGGAATTTTCCTACCATGATATGTTAGTAGGAATTTAGTCAGAATTTCCGACTGATTGTTATTGGCCGGTAAATTAGTCGGAATTTGCTGACTATTTGAGGGTAGTCCGTGATTTTACTTGGAAGTTTGCATATTTTTGTAGTATGGATTAAACAGTGAATTTAACGTTAAAATGGTGAATTAAACGTTGAAATCGTGAATTTAAAAAACATTGGATGCTACCATGTGGAAAAAACTTACAAAATGACGAATCAAACGGAATTTAACAAGAACTTAACAAAAAATGCTACGGTAATTAGATAGTGCATAAACTGGATGCTACCATGTGGAATTTTCTTTAAAAAGTGCTAACACTAGCATTTCATGAAAAATAAATGCTGCTTATTATTTAACAAGGTGATAAAGACCTTGATTAAATTTCTCCAAGTTTCTACCAATGCAAATCATCTTTTATCACACTACAACATAATTTGTTTTTAGTGGCATATATATAGCGGCATTTGATTTAAATGTCGTTATTTCAAATTTCTTATAGTGTATATTGAGGATTTAGTGACATTTATTAGACCATTTAGTGGCATATTGAAAAGTGACACTAAAGCTTTTAGCGACATAGGATATAGTGACATTTCTCACAAATGCCACTATAGATTATAGTGACAAATTACATATGCCACTAGAGACCTAATTAAGTGTCGCTAAATCACTTTATGGTTAGACTTAAAATAAAAACCAATAATTATTACATTAAAAATATGAATCAGTGGCATTTAATTAATGCCACTAAATCCAATGTCGCAAAAAGTTAAATTTGTTGTAGTGTCAAGACATCGATAACCTTATTAATGAGGAGAGGTTATTAAGTCACTAGACGAACACTATTATTAAAACTTATTTGTTGTTTAACAAAGAATTGGATCTTTAATTCATGATTCTTGTGAGTTCATTATTGTCACCCCTCATGATTTATTTTTCCATGTTTGTGTATGCATCTTCTGTCAATGAACATGAACTTGTCATATTGAATTATACTTATCCACTCACATCTATATTTGTTGCACCGTCATATACCTAAGCTAAAGCAACTTGTAATTGTTGAAGATATTTGCAATAGTTTTAAAAGATATTAAGTTGCCAAAACTTGTAGAAACACATGTAATTGCCAAATAATACCTAGAAAGTAATGTTGTAACGACCCGATTTAAGTGACTCAGAAAATCATATGAAAATATGACTCCGGTTCACACAGCGGATACTAGAGAAGTATCTCCTCTAGGATTGTTAATGTTCCATCGATAAAGAAATATAAATAAAACATGAAACAAAAACATAACGAAAGAAACAAGTCAGCGGAAGTTCCAACGTACAACTTGAGAGCCTATTGGCCTCTAGGTAGAACTAAAGAAAAATAAAAGAAAACGAAATGAACCGAATTAATATCTTGTTACATAGTTTGGAGTTATTTCTACTCATAATCTTATTACAAAAGAAAAACATGGTCTTGATGATTATGGGTTCTAAGTTGAGTCCTCACTTCAGTCCCCACCTGCAATCAACCTGCTAGCCGTCGTATGACAACACGTAGCAAGTTCAAAAGAACAAATCCAATACACGTCAGAGACTACAATACAAAGTACTCCCTCCTATTTAAAATTGTTGTTCACTTTCCTTATTTAGTCAAGTCACTCTAATTGTCCACTTTCTATTTTTGGCTAAGATCTTTTACCTAAATACCCCCAACTACCCCAACTTATATTATTTAAAATACCACACATACCACATTTTTAATTATTATAATTACTTAAATACTTCAACTACCACCTTTACAATTATTTTTTTTTTGTCAATTACCTTTACAATTATTATAATCACTTAAAATACCCCCACTACCATTTTCTTAAGATCCGTGTCCAACCCAAAGTGGACAATTATTTTGAATAGGAGGGAGTATTAAAAAAAAAAGTTGAATACAAGCAATGTGTTCATCATAGCATGCATAGGCTCTAATACATTCATTACTAGACAATCCCAACTTGTAATGTAGCCCGTCTTGTTCAAGTCGCCCAAGTAAAACTCCAATCCTTTTTGGAGGAATACACTTGGGAGAGCTAATCCCAAGGCAACCACCGACCTAAGACGTTGCCCGTCCTGTGCAGGTCATCAGAGGTAAATTAAGCATACCCCTATAGTGATCGTAATGATCCAAAACTGTCATGGGAACAATAATTGTAATAATCCAAACCAAAATGTTAACCCCTTTGGGTAACAAACGCATCAATTCTCAATTTCCAAATTTAACTTCTTTCAAATTATTTGAGGTGTCTAAGCCTTAAGTGATTTAGAATGCGGCAGTCAAGAATGAAACAACACTACTTGGCACAACCTTACAAATCAGTATGGTCTAAACGTCTACCTCGAAGCGCTGCAAACAAAACAAAATTCAATCACGATAGGAATTTCACCCTCTTATGAATCGAGGTCCTAGACACCACGCACACACAAAAATCATGTATTCGAACATGTTTGCACATTTAATACACTCCGTACAATTAAGACACTACTATGACTTGATAATTTTAAATGATCTCACCCAAATCTCAATAGTTCCAAAATTTAAAATTTATCCTGAAACTTAAATGGCCATTTCGGACAGTTAAGGAAATTCAAGTGGAAAATCCGACTTTGCTACTATGTCCAGAACGCAACAATTACCTTGGGTTAATTTCTAACATCATTTTACTATTTTTAATTAATTTTAGCGTTTAACGAGCACAACTGATAATTGAAACAACATAGAAAGCACACTAGACATCTCAGATCGGGGAGCCACTGCCAAGATAGCAGTTGTTGTCCAAAATTTTTTTATATATTTAATTATTATTTTTTAATATTATTCAAATTATTAAATCTTTTTAATCTCATGACTAACATAAAACAAACAAGACCACATTAACTACTACTAATTGGATCTTCAATAGTGATCCAACCAAAACATCTAACACAAAAACAACTTGATATATATACACATCTACTAATATACAAAACTTCATCATTAACTCAAATTATAATCAAGACATCGAAGTCATCAATATAAAACATTATCATAAACATGATCTTTAAGAAAAACTTGAAATTCATAAGTTGTCATAATTGAATTAAATACTTAAATCTCTTAACAATTTAAAATTTTGTAGAGAATCATAAAATCAAAACAACCTCTTGAATCAAGATATATAAGCACAATCCTTCAAGCAAATTAAATTAGGTTAAAGGATTATAATCTCATGGATGATTACATAATTTTACCAATAAATTTTAATTCCTCCTAACAAATTGAAATTTTGTTAGAGAAATATAAGTCATAAAAATTTATTTGAAATATAAATATAAAATTAATTCTTATAACAAATTTAAATTTTGTTAAAGAACTATTAGTATCCAAAAGAGTTTTATATAAAAGAAACAAGGCTTACGCCCTTTAACAAATTAAATTTTATTAAACGATTATGAGAGAAAATTTTATATATAAAAATACTCAATCCTCATAACAAGTCATAGGATATCATCACATACATAAAGAATTATGTGATAAAAGAGCCAAAATTTCATATAGCAAAACTTGAATATGAACACACATTTTTTTTCTCTTAAATCAACACAAAAATAATTTCCATCATAGACAATTTTATAAATAAAATTTATAAATAACAACTCAACTTTATAAATAGAAGTTTTGCTCACCCACTCAAACAACAAAAGAACCTTAAAAAAAATTCTAAGATGAGCCGAAACAAGAGAGGAAAGGGCAAGATTTTTCTGAATTTTTTTCCTCTCTTAAAAGTTAGAAATGTGAAGAATTATGAGATTAAAAAACCATTAAGAAGAAAATCACTTAATGTGCCATAATGCACAATTATGAGAGGAGTTACAAGACTTCTCCCATTGTAGCATACAACCGGCCACCCCCTTCATCTCCCACTATTTTTTAAAATTAATTAATTAATTATGTAAATATATATTTTTTTATTAAAACAATAGAGACGCTACGCGATAACATCATAAGCAATAAAACACGTTACTGTTAATTACATTTTAACGTACCTTGTTTCTTATAATTATCTATGTAAATACTTTAATATAATAATATTTTTTATTAAATTTATTTATTTTATTATACTTGATAATTTTTAAACACGATAAAATACGGGGTGTTACAATTGCACCACTTAAATAATGACATATGTCAAACTGATTAAAAGAGTGTCATGTGAAATTTGGCAACTGTTTTAATTAGTTTTGTGATTTTTTATGTCAATTATTTTGAAGTCTGTCAAAAATTACAGTAATTATTATCAAAATTGCTTTTATAATTTCTTTAAATATGTGCTCAATTTAGAATAGTATCAAAATTTGAAATTTTCTTTAAACAGCTGGTTTTGGGTGAGACCGTCTCAAATTGAGACAAGAGTGGGACGGCCCAATTCATGCGTCTTACATGTTTTCTCTCTTTTTTTCGATTTTATTTTGTTTGTAATTGATATAGTTATAACAGAAACAAGATAAAGTCATAATTGATGCATGTTTGGTAATAAATGATATTGTTAAGTTTAAAACTTACAGTTACATTGTGTACGTTTTTGTATTGAGTTTTTTTGCTATTTTTTTTGTTTCTGATATTTATGTTTTTAATATGTGAAGTGATACTGATAAGATTAAAATTTATAAAATTAAAACCATTTTGTCTGGACATTTTAATGACTATCTCATACAAAACTTGTTGAAAATCAACTCTTCTTGTATGGACAGTCTCACCAGTACTCTTATTATGTTTCATAAGATAAGAATCATCATGTTGCATTGAATATAAGTAGATGTATCATACAATGTTTTTAAAACTATTATTGATAGTATTATTTACCATTCATTTGTTGTTTAAAATTCATCCATAGAATGATAAAATAAGAAAATTTATTAAATGCGTTCTCAAATTGTGAAACAAAATCATATTTAGGTAGAAATTGAACAGTTTAACGCCACAATTGATCACTTATAAGTTCAAATTGAAATTTGTACTTTAATCGATATGTTTAAGTACTATTTTACGTTGAAATTGATATCTTTAAGGTTAAAATTGATACTTTTAAGGTCCAAATTGAAAAATTCCTAGATGAAGGACAAAGCGCGCGTATGTAGTACACGCGCCTAACAATGGGCCGGCCCAGATCTCGTCTTAGAATAGGACGGTCTCGTCCAAGTTTTTTGTTCTTTAAATAGGTGCTCAATCTAGGATAGTATCAAAATTTGAAGTTTGAAATATTTTTTATGTTGAATAGGCCTTAAATTTTGAATATCTCTAAATGGATTGTTAACCCAATGTCAATCTAAATGCTTGTCAGTTGTTTGAAATAATATTAATCGAGAACAAAATGACCAAAGTTGCCAAAATCGTAAAATCACATGTTAACACAATATCAATTTAAACCCGTTAGTTTTTGAAAAAATATTAATTCAAAACTGAATTGTCAAAGTTGTAAAAACTTGTATTAACACATGCAGTTGCCAAATAACATATAAAGATTAATGCACCACTTGAATACTGACATATGTCAAACTTATAAAAATTGTCATGTATAGTATCAAATTTTGAAGTTTGAAATATTTTTTATGTTGAATAAGCCTTGTTGGGGATCATAAATCCCAATTGCGCGAAAGGTCCAAAGTACCCTCGGTCAACGAGTCAAAGGTCAAGGTATGACAAATAAAGTCAGCATCATCAAATCTGATTATGCGTGAAGACCATAACTGAAGTAGCAGTTAACCGGTCAAAGACGTTCCACACGTAACTTCTCTATGTCCCGGATAACCGCCCTCCACTATGTCCCTTACACTTCTGAAGTCTTTAGCGGTTACTGACACAGAAATAACCGCTGATGCAGAGGTAACTTCCAGAGATGCTTCCCCTTTAAAAGGGAGATTCGACTCCTATGATCAGGTTACGCAATCTTACTCTAAACACTTACTACATTTATATCTTTTTCCGGGTCTGACTTAAGCATCGGAGAGCCCTTCCGGGACATAGGCCCCCGGGTTAGCTTTCCTTGTGGTTGTAGGAACACCGCACGCGGAGGTCATATCTTCCCACTTCCTTACAACTAAAGGTACTTCCCTTGAACTTCCCCTTTACAAATTTGACCGTTTCTTAACCGAAACAAGCCTTAAATTGTGAATATCTCTAAATACATTGTTAACCCAATGTCAATCTAAATGTTTGTCGGTTATTTGAAATAATATTAATTGAAAACTAAATGACCAAAGTTGCCAAAATCGTAAAATCACATGTTAACCTAATATCAATTTAAAAGCCTGTTAATTTTTGAAAAAATATTAATTCAAAACTGAATTGCCAAAATTGTCAAAACTTGTAGAAACATATGCAGTTGCGAAATAACACGTATAGATGAAAGCACCACTTAAATACTGACATATGTCAAACTGATTGAAAGCCATGTGAAATTTGACAACTTCTTTAATTAGTTTTATGATACCCAATTCCTACTCTCTATCCAAAATCAAATGGAACTACATTACTAGAACAAAAAACAAAACAAAAAAAAATAATCTATCAATAAAACAATATAGTTGCTTATTTAAAGTCCCGAATTGATATACTTTTCATCTGCCTTTTAATAAAAAAAATTGAATTTCCTTGAATGTGAGGTTATCTAATTTCATATGATCAAACTAAGTTTAATATTAATAAAATTTAACATATCAAACTTGGTCCAAAATGAACTAATGTGATAAATTTTGTTTTGTATATTTTTTAATACAAATATACGCT
Organism: Amaranthus palmeri; assembly: GCA_019776075.1. NCBI lineage: Eukaryota > Viridiplantae > Streptophyta > Magnoliopsida > Caryophyllales > Amaranthaceae > Amaranthus > Amaranthus palmeri. Next base: position 99,448 of record JAAKBH010000123.1, read on the forward strand.
AAGGGAAGAAAGATATTTATGTGAGAATTGAACTCAAAATCTTTTTTAAATAATGACACGTGCTCTCCAATTTAATAGAGCTGTTTATGGACGGGTAACGGACCGAGTAGCACCTAAATATTCTACCCGTGGGCTCAAATATTCAAAACCTCGCCCGCATTTGCGGGCATATTTTTTTGTCGCTACTCGCCCATTTTTAAAGCGGGTGGGACCCGTGGGTAGGCGGATACTTTTTATATAAAAAATTATTAATATAAATCATATTATAAATTAAAGATTTAGTAATAATTAAAATACGATATAGACGGTGGAGTCAGCTACTTGTTTGAATTTTGATAGTCGGCTACTAGAGTGCTTTGAGGGTTAAAATATCAAATAGAGACGGTAGAATTATAAACTTAAAAGTCTAAAAAAGAAATGGCATGAGAGAGAAAATCAAATGGGTTTGTCACTGACAAAAGAAATCAATGAGTATATGGCATGAGAGAGAAAATTTCAGACCGGTTTGACAATGAAAAAGAAAAATTCGGGAATAACCCATCTTGAACCGCGTGCAAGTATTAAAAGAATCCTGACCATTGATCTTTCATCTTGACGGCTAAAATTCCTTCTTACCCTTCTCATTTTGAGACCCCTTCTCATTTGATCCTAAATCTATATATATATATATATATATATATATATATATATATATATATATATATATATATATATATATATATATATATATATATATATATATATATATATATATATATATATATATATATATATATATATATATATATATATATATATATATATATATATATATATATATATATATATATATATATATATATATATATCATAATTCTTTACAAAAAACCCGTACATTGCACGAATTTTTAAACACGTTTATATCTTAATGAAATTTTAGACGAACGAACATCTTCGATTATTGATGTTTTACAGAAGAACATCTTCCATTATGTTTGGTTGATCTATATTCTCCCACTGCAAGGTTAGCTCCGCAAAAAAATATGATTTTCCTAACATACAGAATTTAGAATGAGTTAACATTGTAAATTTTCCCATAGAAGTCATTATAGATGTTCCCTTTTTGTCCACCAGGATTAAGTGAATAGATGTGGTCACATACTCACATCTCTCTTCTTATACACCCACATATGTATGACTTTTGCATTAATTTTCCATGTCCCCCTATTACTCTGCATTTCCTAAATGTAATTTAAGCTCACGGTTATAATTGAAAATATTATTCACCAACACTGAAGCTAGAGAAAAAAGAAATGATATGAGCAAATAATTAAGTTGGTCAAATGGTGTATTTATATTGTAGTTCATACCATTGTATTGAAAGACAATTTTTATTTTTGTCAACTTATAAAATTGATTGAATTGAAATTCCTTCGATTAATATTTCTGCCATTAATATAAATCATAATTTTTTATTTTCGTAAAATAATAATATTGTATGAATTGAAATTCCTGCAATTATTACTCATGCCATTATTATGAATCCAACGTTTTATTTTTGTAAAAGAATAAAATTGACTGAATTGAAAATCCTGCAATTAATAGTTTCTTCATTAATATTTATGCCATTAATATAAATCCAATTTTTTTATATTTGTAAAGAATAAACTTGACTGAATTGAAATTCCTATAATTATTCTTGCCATTAATATGAATGCAACATTTTATTTCCGTAAATGATTAAAATTGTTTGAATTGAAAATCATGCTATTAATACTCATATCATAAATACTCTTATAAAGCTGGCCAATAAAATAATTACAAATGACACTCTCATATTCACTCTAATTTTCTATACTATACATCAAAATTAATATTACTATAGATGGTATTAATGGAGTTTTGGGCTCTTGATTCGGGTCGTCGGCGACGTGGTCTGGTTTTGAAGAATGATGCAATGTAGTTCTCAGAAAGTTTTGGGGTCGGTTTTGTTGGGTAGTTGAAGCATGGAGCTGCGAAGCTGTTTTGACGATTCATATTCATCACTGCGCTCTTAGGCTTGCTGGTTTTTCGTGGTCTCTGGTGTATGTTTGACTGTATTGTGAGATGGGCTGATGGTGATCGAGATTGTTGTTTTGGTCTTTCAGGAGCTCGAATATTCTAGTTCATATTCAACATCCTCACGTCGATTTCCGGGCTGGCAGTGGGAGTTTGCTTTCGACGTTTCATGGCGATGATAGTTGGTTATCTTCCAGACGAAAGAGGTCTTAGTTACAATGGGCTTTCTCTTGGGCTGATTTTCGTAGTGAAAGGTGATAATTTGGAGTAGGTGGTGCTCAGTGGTGTCGAGGTCCAATTGGAAGGCTATGGAGTTATGTTTTTCTTGGTAATTTCTGTGGTGCTGAGAAGATGGGGGTGTCAGGTGTTTCGAGCTGGTTGGTGGTGGCGGAGACCGTCGGTGATGTAAACTGTTTTGGGTTCATTAGTTTTCGTCCACTGAAATTGTTCTTATTGTCCGTGGTGTTGGTCATTTTGGAGTGGTCAGCAAGTTGAAGTTCTATGCTGCTGGATCCGGGGTCGTCGGAGTGGTCTCCTAGGTGGTTGATCGTAGGCAGGGTGTTTTTGCCTGAGTGTTTTTGTTCAGGTTTTGAGATGGTGCTTTTATTGGTGTTGCTTTTGGAGATATGGTGATGGTTGCTGAATATATTAAGGTAAATTCTATTTTGGGATCAAAGGGGTCGATGGAGATTTGTTGGTGATATTTTAGATTTTTCAACGGTGAATACGCTTTCAAAGGATCGCTGGGGTTCTTGTCCATGGTGTTTGTTGTGGGTGTTTTGGTGAGTTTTGGTCGGATGTTGAGGTGCTATCGTGTGGATGCAAGGTGCTGGATAGGTGTTGTTGAGTAGGAGTGCGGGGTTTGTGATGACCAGGGTGATGAGATGTTTTGATGACTGGTGTTGAAGTGGGCTTTAAATATGGGTTCTAGGCTGATTTTCATTTTGAAGACTGGTGTTAAGTCTGGTGAGGGTATTCTACTAGTCGGTTTTAGAGATGGGTCTTGCTGGGTTGAAGAATGTTTTTGAAGATTGGTTTTGAAGAGGCTGTTTTGAAGGCAAGAGTGTCTAGCGCGTAGGCGGGTTTGTAGTCTGGTGTTAAACACTGTTGCGGTGCCGGCAACCGGGTTTTGTATTGATAACAGAGTTGGTGGAGACTCTCGTTGTGGCAAATATATGATGGTGCTTTCATATCCCAAAGTCTGATCGTGAGGCGTTATTGGCGAATATCTATTTTTCATATATTCGGTGTAATAGTTGTAAGAGTGGCGTAGGATGTAATATGTAAAATCCGTCGGATTGATGTTAGACTTTTTGGTGTTACATAGTCAACTCCTATGCTGTTTTTGAGTGGCCTGTTTCTTGGTCTCCTATTCCAATGGCTTTTTTCCTCTCGGGGTTTTTTTATGCCGGCGGTTTAGGGGCTCCCAAGTCTCAGTGTTGGTGGTTGTCTTCTCTTTGCGTTTATATATATTTCCAAATTTTCAAAAAAAAAAGATAACACTTCATACACTAACCACCAAAATCTTAGAGTTGACATGTGAGATTTGAAGAAGGAAATAAGAATTTGCCTTAAAAATAAGTCTAAGTCTTTGTTTGTTTTAATAGAATGAGAATAGAAATATGACTAAAATGGAAAAAAGTCCCTAAGAAAAATATTTTAGAGGAGGATAGATATTTGAGTTTTTATATTTCTTTTTTTAAAATCTCTACCATAAGCATAACAAATAAGATATGAGACTTTTTTATATGTTTCAACTTAAAAGTCTATTTCAAAATTTTACAACTCTCATTTGGTGCTATATAAATTTTACGCGGCTGCTCTAGTCAAACTAGGGCTGTAAAAAATTGACCCGAACCGTAATACCGCCCGAATCGACCTGTATCCGACCCGTTGGTTGACCCGAGGTGTAGTGACCTGTAACCGATCGAAATTCGACCTGATGTCGACCCGTAACTCGACATGTACCCGAATATTTTAGACCCATAATCGACCAACAATCGACTCGAGAATAACCCGCACCCGATATGAACCCGATGATGTGGTTAACCGAACTCGATTTGCACCCGACTTGTACAACTCGAACCCACTTTTAACCCGATAGGTACTCGACATAATCCTACCCGAAATGACCCATAATCAACACCCGAGATTAACCCGACAATATGGTTAACCGAATTTGTAGACCATTTTGCAGACCAATACAAAGCAAATTTTCAATTTCAATTTTTAATCGGTTAATTAGAATTTACAATTATCTCTTTAAATTTTAAGGAGAAACTTGGAGAAATCGAATACTTGTTTAAGGCTTTGAGTAGTGAAGTTAGAAGTGGTTTTTGAGAAGGAAGTTTAGTAATTTGTGGGAAACGTGGGAGTGGGAATGTTTGTGGGAAACGTGGGAGTGGGAGTGTGGGACGGTAGTTTAGTAATTTGTCTCGTCTTTTATTTTGCCTCACTTTTTATTTTAATTTGTCTTTTTTATTTTATATTATTTAGGACAATGTTGTCACTTTTTTTAAAAGTATATTTAAAAAAATATTATTATTATTATTAAAATTATTATTATTATTATTATTATTATTATTATTATTATTATTATTATTATTATTATTATTGACTTTGTCTCTAGTCTTATAAGCTTTTAACAAAAAGACTAATAAAAAAAGCGTATTGAATTATAAAAATGAATATTTATAAATAAAAGAAAATATGTTAAAGCAAAATTGGTGGTATCATATAAGATAAAAGAATTGCTAGTTTATATTGTGTAAGTTTATTTAGCTGAACTAAGTTTACTTTAGGAAAAATATATGTTTGATTCAACTTAACAAAATTTTTTTAGCTAGAACTCAGCTTGATTCAGCTGCATCAAGTAATGTTCATGTAAATAATAGTTTAATTTAACAGCATTAAGTCTAGTTGAGCTAAAGATAAGTTTGACTCAGCTGAATTAAGTTTACTTTACGTAAAAATAAGTTTGATTAGTTGAATTAAGTTTAATTTTGTAACACCCTGACCCAACAGACCGCTGGTGACTATTGATTAGGTGGAATAAAATGAAGTCTAGATAAAATAAGTTTGATTCGGCCGAATCAAGTTTATTTTAGCATTTGATTCAGCTTAATCTAGTTTAGAGTGAAACGAAATATAACTATAACGTATAGCTTATTTCTTACCATTTTAATTTCTTAAGATAAACAAATATGTCAAAAAATTTGATAAAGCCGTGCATCGCACGAGCACTATCTAGTTGTATAATAAAATAAAGTTCATTCTTTATAAAATCAATTGAATTGGACTTTAACCGACCCGAATACGACGAATAACCGAATGGAAGACTCAAAATTCAAAAATAATATATCGATTGGAAGTCAACCCGAACTCAATATAACCCGACCTGACATTAACTTAAAATGAAAAATGACCCGACCCATAGTCTAACCGAACTCAATATGACCTGCAGTATAATCGATCTGGATTCGAACTTTATTAACCGAACCCGATACAAACCGAACTTGATTCGACCTGAACTCAAACCGAAACTGACCCAATGTGGTATTAACCCGATATGACCCGAACTCGATTAGACCTGTAACCGAATCGACCCGAGTTAAAATGTTATAATAATCGAAACAACCCGAACCCGAGAATATCCGAACCCGATGAAATCCGACCAAAATCCGACCGAGTAACCGAATTTACAGCCCTAAGTCAAACACAATAAATTTGTAATTGTTGCTTAGTTTTGGGCTTTGGTACTCTTCCCGTAAAACCTCGAGAAATTTTAAATCAGCGAGCAGAAAATGGTGAATGAGGTAATAAGGAAGAAGAACCCTAAAAATTTGAATTTGAATCCGAATTGGGCTCAGCTTCAACAGGTGTATAATCTTTCTTCTTCTTTTCATTTCCTTTTATTTATTTATGATTTTTGCAATTTTGAGTTCAGATTTTAATTTTTTTCGTTGTCTTGTCTTCCATAGAAATTGAAAATCCAGAATTCGAAACCTAAGCTTCAAGGAAATTCACTGCAATCTGATGGAAGTTCTTCACTTACAGTATTAGGTCAGTTTCTACAATTTTCTCTCGCGTAATTTGTTGTTTGTTTACTGTATGGTTTGCTTAATTTCTACTTCTATTAGCAGGAAAACGCAAACGATGCCCTGATACGGCTTCCAATGATTCTCAACCTAATATTCTTGCGCCTACATCCTCTGACTTTAGGTATTTCTTTTAAACTCTCTCAATTCCTTTTTGCTTAACCATTTCAAAACTAATATATGCACTCATTATTACTGCATCTCTATTTTCTTCAAACAAGTTAGAGTTCACCTTTAAAAACTAATGGGTAAACATAAGTTTTAATCGATATGAAATCTATTTTTGTGTAAAAATGAGTTTTAATGGTAAACCTTAGTTACAGTTTATAAACAAAAATAAGTTACAATGAGAGAAATAAACCAATTTCAATTGGTAAAAATCAGTTCTAATCAGCAAAAAGCAAAAATCAAATCAGCAGTTACATTCAATAAAAATCAAGTCGACCTTATTGGACATAAGACGAATATGATTACAAAAAGTGAAACTCATACAAAGGGAGACACACTATCTAGTATCTAGGATAGATTCCCTCCCAAAACCTAAAGGACATGTTTTTACAAACCATTTAGAGGGGGAAATAAACCATCTAGAATGGATCGTCCTCCTACGCTCTAATGAGATACAAAAACCTTATCTTCAACCATCTACGATGGTAAGCAACTGTGTCAGCTATAAAGCACATTATACAGAAGCCTTATGAATATGTTTATAATCATATTGATATGCCATTTTAATATAATTAGGCAGAATTAGTAAGTTTGATCATTGTTTTCTTTAGCACAGTTGGAATATTGTTTGCTAAACAGGAATCTTGCTTGTTCAAGCTGCTAAAATGCATTGCAAATTTTCTGTTAGATTTATAAGTGGATTTGAGAAGTTTTATAAGCATGGAACTTTTATTTATAAACTGATAAGTGATAACCTGTTCTTCCTTCGTCAAATTCGTATCCATATATCGTGTTTTTATCTTTTATTTTCCGGTGAATTGATGGATAGGGAGCTTTTAGCTTTTACCACTTTAAGTTGTATTGATTTTCTTTCTTCAGTGTGACAGATGAGATAGGCATGGATTGCGAGATGGTTGGTGTGAGTCCTCAGGGAAATAAAAGCGCCCTTGGACGAGTGACATTGGTACCATTATATTCTTGATTCTCATTTTTAAATTGCTTTCAGCATGCTTAGTTTTAGGGCTTTCATTACTTCGAGTGTTCATCGTCCCCTATATTTGTGTTTGAGTCACTCGACAGTCTCACAAGGATATAGACACTTTAGTTGTCAAACCGACACTTCAATCATCTTGAAAACATATGCCAAGATTAAAAAATGCAAATATGAAGAAAAATCATGTCAAATGTGCTCAAAAAGGTTACGTGGTAAAAAATTTGATAAAATTAGGAAACACGTTAAGCTAATATTATTTATATACACAAGTGCTTGTATGTAAAGAGTTCTTAAAGGAGCATGTTTTGTAAATGTTGTGTCCTGACCCTTTTATCCTATTTTGACAGTGTCTCAGTGTATAAAGTTGGAAGCTTTGACATGTCCAACACTTGATATGTACCATACCTTAGACACATACTCTACGAGTAACATAGCTTAACCCGTTGTCTATGCTTTTGATTTCTTGCATTCGAATTTCTTGGCTCTTTTTCTTGTTTATAGCTTACCACTTTGTTTGATACTAACACCCGAGACATATTTGTTTATATTTTGAGAAATAATGAGAAAATTTATTCTATTATTGTAGTGTATGAGAGAGAATATAAGAGTGAAAATTTTTTTAATTTAATAAACATATGAGTGCATGGTGGACTGGATCTAAATATACTAGTTATGTTAGTGACTAATGTGAGGCAATGAAGAAAAAACGTGGCGAATTAAATGGATTGGATCAAATAAAAAAAAAAGAGTAAGTATTTGTTTTGCTACATAAAAAACATCTTGCTAATATCTTTGCTCACTTATATGGATTTTAAATGTGGAACTAGCTTAATGGTATTTGACATATGAAGGTAAGGACACTTTGGTGCAATAGAATTTTCTTGTTTGATTTTTATATAAAACCAATTACCCTACACCTATTACCATAATATTTATAACCAATATAGTTTTGCATGATGTTCATAAAATTGACCTTTACATGAGCAATAGTTTTTATATACAAAACCATCTTTTGTCTTACTCAGTTGATTTGAAATGTTTGAACATTATTTGAACTTTTTATAATACTGGTTAATTTTTTTAAGGTTTTTAATCAATCATTTATTCATGCATTTGAAATGCCTGACTTCTGTTGCTCAGAATTAAGTGCAAGCCTCCTTGTCCTCAATAGCAGGGTTTTCTTTTGTTCAAATTTATATCCTCTTGTTAGAATTCCTTGTTATTGATTTAATGTTATTCAGTTTATGGCAGGTCAATAAGTGGGGAAATGTGATATATGATGAATTTGTCCGGCCTGTTGATCGTGTTGTTGACTTTCGGACACAAATTAGTGGAATACGACCCCGTGATTTAAGGAAAGGTATGTAGCTCATTATGTGTTGTTGACTTACAACTCTTCAATTAGAACATGAAACTTTAATCTTCGTGTCTTACAGCTTCTATTTTAGCTGTAGCAAGGTTTTTTTGGCTCTTATTGATGACCATTACATTGTTCATGTATTAACTAGTTGTGACAAAGATATCATAACTCATGTTATTATTAGTTGATGACTGAGATATCATACTTCATGTATTGGTTAGTTGTTGATTGAGATATTATAGTTCATTTGTTCATTAAATGTGATAAAATAGATTTGGTCTAAATAATTGTGCTATTTTGTTTGATTTTCATTCTTAATTTTATTCAATTTGTTTTTTTTTGTGAGTTAGGTCTTATTTATGTCTAATTGCATACATGTTTGTACTATAACCTGCCCTTCACTTTGATTGTAATAATTCAAAACCTTCATGTATGTCTGCATGCATCTTGATGTATGATGAAAAATAAATGCACTATCTTTTACACTTGAGTTAAATGCTTGGGTCTTATGTGTTGCCTTTTCTTTTCCTTTTTTTTAGTGTTTCTCGTAAATTCGTAATATGATTTCATTTTTCTTATATATGGTCTTGCAGCAAAAAAATTTCCAACAGTTCAGCAAAAGGTGGCCGAACTGATCAAAGGAAGGATTCTTGTTGGTCATGCTCTGCACAATGACCTTAAGGTTGGTTATTTATTATTGCAAGAATGGTTTCTTTCTTCCAGTTCAATCTTTTAAATTATCAATCTTTTCTTAATAGGCACTCTTGCTAAGTCATCCAAAGAAAGATTTGCGTGACACTTCAGAATACCAACCGTTTTTGAAGTATGGGGCATGTTACAGAATGACTCTTACTCTTTTTCATGGCTTTTCTTTCATTACTTTCTTCTCAAATAGGGCTAAATTAAAATTGTCTTTTTCTTGATTGGATAGAGAAAGTCGTAGAAAGGCACTTCGACATCTTGCTGCTGAGTTTCTTGGTGTGCAGATTCAGAATGGAGAACATTGTCCTGTGAGTATTTGACGTGATCCATCAAACTATTATATATATATATATATACATATACATATACATATACATATACATATATATATATATATATATATATATATATATGTATATATATATATATATATATATATATATATATATATATATATATATATATATATGTATATGTATATATATATATATATATGTATATATATATATATATGTATATATATATATATATATATATATATATATATATATATATATATATATATATATATGTATATATATATATATATATGTATATGTATATATATATATATATATATATATATATGTATATATATTATATATATGTATATATATATATATATATATATATATATATATATATATATATATATATATATATATATATATATATATATATATATATATATATGATGTGCAAATTTTATTTTAACCGCAAGCGCACGGTGTACGTGTAGTCGCGGGTCGAACACGAGGAAGCTTGAAACAATGGACTTTACGATTTCGGTTGATTAGATTGCTAAAGGGAATAAAATGATGATTGGTTTGTAAGCTAACAACTAAGAATGCAATAATTAAAATGGATATAATCTATATGATGATGAGATCTAGGGTGTCGGGCATCCCCTAAAGTCTTGCATGATCCAATTCTCATTAGTGTCTATGAAGTGTAGGATTAATTGTGAGATTAAACTTGATCTTGTTAATCTCAAACTCTCGCTCTGTTGATTAACTATTAGATTTAGACCCTATTAATTCAATTCTCACGCGTTAACTTTATTGAACGTATTAATAAGAATTTAACTAAAGTTTACCCTAAAGCAAAGGCGATCCCAATCTCACACGCTAGTTCTATTGAATGGTTCGACAAAGCATATTTAATTTAGGGTTAATTAGCACAATTTAATCACTTTAATCCATAGTTTCATAGACACATCCAAGAATCAATTCATACTTAACTAATAGGTTCAAACCCTAACCCTAGAAAATGGATCTACTCACTAGACATGATGAATGCAATGGATATCAATTCAAATTTAATGCTAAACATAAATGACAATGAATAAGATGATGAAATGAAATGAGCAATAATGAACTACTTAATAACAATAACAATAAATGCCAAAACAATAATGGGGAAAGAAAAACTAAACTCTTTATTAGAGAAAGATTAAAACTAGAATTCAATGTTAAACTAATAAAACTTAAACTAATACAATGGATTAAAACTAAAAATTAAGACTAAAGAAAACTTACAACTTGAAGGATGATTGAGTCTCAAAGGCTAGATTGAAGAACAATAATTAAAATCTAAGACTAAAAGTAATGGAAAAGCTAGATTAATGGAAAAACTAAGCAAAAACTAAGTAAAGTTGAAGGGAGGAAGAAGAAGATGCTCAGCAGGATTAAGGAGCTTATTTATACTCATGAGGGTAATTAACCCTAGGCCCAAAGAAAGCCCGGGTTAAAACACGCCTAAAACCTAAATTAAGAATTCGCCGAGTCGGCTGCCCAAGGAAAGCTACCACAGCCGAGTCGGCTATTTGCGTCTGGAAACTCAGTGATCTTGTCAGCCTCTTTCGCCGAGTCGGCTACCCTACTTTTGACCTCACCGCCGAGTCGGCTTAAGGTCTCTGGAAAAATGATGTTATCTGCTTCAATGACCGCCGAGTCGGCGGTGCTCTCTTTTCGCCCCACGCCGAGTCGGCGAAATGTTCTGGAAAATTGTGGTATTCTGTCTTCAACAGCCGAGTCGTCGAGGCTTAAGGAGGCACCTCAGCCGACTCGGCTCTTTGCTACTGGATAGTGGCGATGCTAAAATTCACTCTTTTGATCGTGACTTGGCTTGATTAGTAGCTTGACTTGATCTTTGAATCCTGTAGACACGATTAGCATCGAAAACCCATAAAAATAACTCAAAACCACACAATTCACCCATCTTCCCACACTTTGACCACGAGATACCAAAGTAAAGTGAAACCGAACGAAATAACCCCGAATCTCCTTCAAAACACCGCAAAAGAGCATAAAGATATAAACGATTAGTGCAAATAATTGCACTTATCAATATATATATATATATATATATATATATATATATATATATATATATATATATATATATATATATATATATATATATATATATATATATATATATAATGAAAGACACTATTGAATTAGAAATGTTTATACGCTAGTAGCAACTAGTACGCAACTAGACCTAGGGGTGTTCAAAATTACCCGACCCGCCCGACCCGACCCGACGACCCGCCGACCCGGCTCATAAATGGCGGGTCAAAAAGCATAAAAAATTAAAAGTTGCGGGTCGGGTACCCGACCCGTCTTAACCGGGTCGGGTCATGGGCCGATATTTTAATGATCCGGGTACCCGCTAAATACCCGTTAACTTTTTTTTTTTTTTTTTTTAAATATATATACTCATTTTTTATTAGGGTTGTTTTTACAATTTTAATGCTTTTATTCCAGTAGCTTTTAGACAAAAGCGGCGGATAGTAAATATCTACAGTTTGATAGCTAATACTATTAAGTATATTCCAGTAGCTTTATTTCTAACAAACAACTTGATGGAAGTTTTAAGGGACACCAAAATCATATACAAATAACTTGATAAATTATGAACTTTAACAAGCAAGATAATCTGCATATTGATGGCACTTGTTACCATCTTCACATAACAGTGTTTTTTTACAAGCAATGATCAATATTATTGTGGTAATCTAGAAGATCAGACCCACCTTTGATAGAAAAAGTGAAATGATCAGCATTATTAAGAAAAGAGAATTTAATTTGAAGATCATCAAAGAAAACAACAATAACAGTATCACATAAGATCAGACCAACTATGTCTTCCTGTCTGTCGGACTGGTTTTCTAAAAGCTCATTTGTCAAATTAAAACTCCTTCTATTATACTAGATAATTAACAATTACCAGTTTATCAATTGTTATTTCAATTTTTAATATCTACTCGAAATTCGATCTTAAAAATAATAATTAAATCTGAAAAATCATCAAAAATAAATAACCGGGTACCCGGTGCCCCGACCCGTTTTATCCGGGTACCCGCTAACCGGGTACCCGCATTAAATGGGCCGGGACATGGGCCGCAAAAATAGATACCCGGCTAACCGGGTACCCGGCTTTCCGGGTACCCGTTTAGCCGGGTACCCGATAATGAACACCCCTAACTAGACCCCATGCCAATTGAATCACAGCTATACAACGCCCAACCGGAGCAATATATAGAACAATACCGACAACAATAGGAGAAATACCGACAACAATAGCACACAACTATAGGAGAACATCGGCTACAACATCAGTAGCATTGGTCACTACAAGTAACCTTTATAATCAACTGTTTTGTCCCCTTACACCAACCCTAACAAGAATGGAGGTGCAAATGAGTTTGAAGTAGAAAAATCATCAAAGTCATAGCAGTGCACATGTACCTTATAGGAAACCAGCTGCAAGAAAAGACAAACAAGAGGCAGAAACCAACTGTACAATATCAAACCAGAATATACAATGCACATATACATGTAAACTATAAATTCGAAGCTAAATAAGCATTAGATCCTTGCATTTATTGCACTGCTTGACTGATGAGATGGCTGGTTACGACGAGGAACTAACCGTAAAATCTAATTAAATGCACAGAAGGAAAAAAATTAATACACAATCAATTGTCAAAACAGAAAAAGCCCTAATCCTTTCACTTAAACAGTAAACTGTATTCCTAAATTCTAAAAGGGCTGATCAACAAAAAAGATTCCCTTCAACAGCATCTTACACTAGTCGCCCAGCAACACCACATCTTCAAATTCATGCGGCGACATAGATTTATGTTGTGCAGAAATCAGCACCATTGGAACATAACAGGAATCAGACAGTAGGCTGGGAGCAGGAATTAGAGAGTAGGCAGATAGGTAACAGGAATCAGTACCACTGTGCAGAAATCAGTCATCAGACAGTGGGTAAGTGGAAGGAATCAGCACCAAAAGCAATGCCAAATCAGATGACTGTAGAAATAGCAGATCCAAAAGCAGAACAACACACATCCTATGATATTAGAAGCAGCACCTAACACATGCCATTATAGAAGCAACTGACACAACATTTAAAAATATAGAAAGCAGTAAGAATCCGCACCCAAAGCAGCTAAGTGCAGCAACATTTCATAAGCCCAAGATGTTAGATAACTCAGTGATCTTGTCAGCCTCTTTCGCCGAGTCGGCTACCCTACTTTTGACCTCACCGCCGAGTCGGCTTAAGGTCTCTGGAAAAATGATGTTATCTGCTTCAATGACCGCCGAGTCGGCGGTGCTCTCTTTTCGCCCCACGCCGAGTCGGCGAAATGTTCTGGAAAATTGTGGTATTCTGTCTTCAACAGCCGAGTCGTCGAGGCTTAAGGAGGCACCTCAGCCGACTCGGCTCTTTGCTACTGGATAGTGGCGATGCTAAAATTCACTCTTTTGATCGTGACTTGGCTTGATTAGTAGCTTGACTTGATCTTTGAATCCTGTAGACACGATTAGCATCGAAAACCCATAAAAATAACTCAAAACCACACAATTCACCCATCTTCCCACACTTTGACCACAAGATACCAAAGTAAAGTAAAACCGAATGAAATAACCCCGAATCTCCTTCAAAACACCGCAAAAGAGCATAAAGATATAAACGATTAGTGCAAATAATTGCACTTATCAAACCACTCCATGTTTAACCTTTGCTAATCCTCGAGCAAATCAAGGTTGAAAAGAACTAAAGCAAGGTTAAAAAGCGTTCTCCAAATTCAAGCACAAATGAGAAAAGATATTACAATGAAATTTCTCTCTTTTTCTCTCATTTTGCCTAGGAACTCAATTCGGGTTTTCGTCCTAGCCACTCTTTCATTTTTCCAAATCTCACATTGCTCACCCACTCATGCCGCTCTTTTGCCTAGGTCGCCCTTTCGGGTTTTCAACCTAGCGGGCTTATCTCTTTTGAAACATGTTTCCCTTTTTCTAATGAATAGCATGTACAAACTTAGCAAAACAAAAGCAATGATACAATATAAACATGAAGCTAAGATTGTACACAAATGAAGCACAAAGAGAAAATGAGTAGCAATAGGGATCAAAACACAGAAAAGAATGCATAGCTAACTAAAATACTCCAATGATGAACTGGGATAACACCATCAGTTGCATCATTACCTCTTAAGACATGAACACCGGTTCTCCTTATGACTCTCCAAAAGAAAGAGGCTTCCTATCTTAGTCTCCTTATCTCTCAAAAAAAAATGATCTCACTTAGGCCCATATAAATCCCAAACCCCTTTGTCGACCTCATACCCAACTCAAAACAAACATCCACAAAACATCAACACAACCACAACAAAATGAAACCAAACAAAGACACCAAAACTCCAAACAGTATGGTTCAAATAATAGAGCTCTTGGATTTCGCAATCCAAGAACTAATTTGGACAAAAGAGGATGGGGGCTTATGTAGGCTAAAAATTTGTAGCTCAAATAACATGCAGTGGTTAGTATAAGATGATATGCGAGAATATAAGTGAGGATGGCTAGGTGGGTTAAGGTGGGACAATTTAGTGAAGCTAGAATTAGATAGAAGATAAAGATAGGAAAAGAAGTATACCTGCGAACGCCATGGCAAAGGATGTAGATAGATGTCGATTGAAGCACACTCACTCTCCTTTTGCCTAGTCCTCCTTCACAGGTTATGGCTAGCACTCTCATTATCGTTTTTTGTTTTTTTTTTTGTTTTTTTTTTTCTTTTTCACTTTTTTTTTTTCGATTTTTTTTTTGAACAGAAAATAAAAGACAGAGTATATAAAAGACAAAATAAAAACTAATCTAAGATAACAAAAAGAAAAAAACTACAACTAACAGATGTAGACTCCACTCCATGTTTATCGAAAGCATTGTCCCCAATGCTTAACTGTGAAGCAAGGGAACGAACCATGAAAAACAAAAACATATAAGTAGGAGGGAGCCTAAAAGATAAGTGGCCCTCAGTGACCACGACGGCGGAAGAAAGAGAATGAATTCCTCCTAGTCCGCCTAGCTTCGAGCTCAGCGGCTCGATCTCTCTCTATTTGAGCCTCCATCTCAGCGATGCTGGCTCTAGGGTCGACATAAGGTTGCCAAAAATAGTAGTTCATTTGGGCCTCTTGGGAAATCCACATAGACTGGAGACGCGTATCAAGGTTACACATGTCTCGGTCGTATGTATCCTGGAATGTCTGCAGATCCCCATCAATACGGTCTGAGTATATTGAGCATTGCATGGAGGTTTTCATGGACGACTTCTCTGTGTATGGCGACTCTTTCGATGATTGCTTAGCCAATCTGGAGAAAGTGCTTGCTAGATGCGAAAAAGTCAACCTGGTCCTCAACTGGGAAAAGTGTCATTTTATGGTTCGACAGGGTATAGTCTTGGGTCATCTTGTGTCTAGTCGAGGTATTGAGGTTGATAAGGCCAAAGTCGAGGTTATAGAGAAACTACCCCCTCCAGTTAATGCGAAGGGAATTCGTAGTTTTCTTGGGCATGCAGGTTTTTATAGGAGGTTCATACCAGACTTTTCTTTGAGCTTCCATCTCAGCGATGCTGGCTCTAGGGTCGACATAAGGTTGCCCAGAATAGTAGTTCATTTGGGCCTCTTGGGAAATCCACATAGACTGGAGACGCGTATCAAGGTTATACATGTCTCGGTCGTATGTATCCTGGAATGTCTGCAGATTCCCATCAATACGGTCTAGTCAACCCTCCATCTCTCCGTATCTGTTCTCCAAATTGGAGAACCTCTCATCGAACTGCTGATATCATTGGGAACCGGAATCAACAGCGGGACTAGCGTCCCTATGTATCTGTTCCTCAGAGGGAACATACTCCTCCTCCTCCTCATCATCCTCATCGCCACCCTCGTCGAAATCAATATGAACACCTGCAGCCACTGGGGCTTGCTCGACGGGGTGGTGTAAAGAATATTGGAGGGTCCGATTACACAGCGTTTCCGCTGTGTCCTCATTCCTCACATCAAATAAATGCTCAGGGATGGGAGGGAGGATCACTGTACGCCCATTGGGTATATGTAAAGAGCATGCGTTGGGCGTACGATATGAAATGAATCGCAGCCTACGCAGCGTGGGCTTATCATAATAAATGGTGGTGTTGTGGTTCAAAACAGAGACATCGTCGGGTATGTCAATACCTAAAAATAAAACCAAGAGCATCACCATTCCGCCCATGCCAATCTTGCCACGATCGGCGTTGCGCACGGCGAGACAACGGTCTACAAAAATGTCCACCCAATTGGGTGTGCCTTGGTCGTATACAAGAAACGACCGCATAGCAGCAAGCTCAGGCTTAGAGACCCCACTTGGCTCTCCGTAACAAAAGATTGTCATGGAAAGGAAACGGAAAATATACCGCATAGCTGGATGGTAAACATGGGCAATCTTGTTGCCCGAACCACGGTATGGTATGTTGCCTGTAATAGCCAACCAAAACTGCATGATATCCCCTTCAGAGGGAACCACGTACTCGTCATCCTTATGACCCAATGAAACGCCCTAGTAATGTCTAGGTATGACATGGAATAGACCATGTTTAGGGCGTTAAAAGTGATATATCGACCCTCAGAAGACTCGTGACGAGTCAGGGTCGCAAGAAACTCGAATGTCAGACGTGGGTACACGTCTGCGACGACATCCATGAAGCCATGGAGTCCCCTCCTTTCTAAAAGTGTGTGAATGCCATTATATAGTCCAGTGCTGTGCAGGGCATTCCTGTCTACAAATTTAGTGGAGAGTAAAACTCGATCCCGTATCTTTCCAAAAATCTTGGATTGAGCGGAAGTGAGCTTACACCCCATGTTTCCTGATATCTTAGATTGGGCTTTTCGGGGTTGTTCGGATGACTCACCGGTCTTGCTTCTCTTGGATCTAAATAGTTTTTTCATGATGGTCTAAAAATAATAAACAGCTAAACCACAGATCCTCAAAATTACAGCACAACAACAACACAACAATGTCCCAAACAACAAAATCAAACAACTACCACAATGAGATCCAAGAGTTCTAAGCTTAGAGGTCTTCTAACAACAAATAAATACCACAATAAGCACAAATCAAAATTGAAAGACAAGAGATAGAAATTTATACCCTTCCAAATTGAAATGAGGATGAATTGTTGCTAGATACCAAATTCCAACCTTTGAATGTCCTTCTCTACCAACTTGCAAAAATGAGAACCCAAAAGTCTAAGTAGAAGGTGTAAGAATGGAGATTGGAAAGCCTAAGATCTCTTGAATGGAGAAGATGAGGGCTTGGAGGTAGAGAGAGAAAAGGATTAGGGTAGAGAGAGGAAGAGGAAATGAGAAATGAGAGGTGAGAAATGAGAGGTGAGAAATGAGGGGTTGGGGTGCTCGGCTATTAAAAAGCCGAATTTTGCTTCAAGAACCTTTTCGCCGAGTCGGCGGTACCCAGAATAAACCCTTCGCCGAGTCGGCTTTTTGTTTCTGCCAAATTTCCAACTTTTCCAAAACGCTTTCGCCGAGTCGGCGAACATGAAATGTGAACCTTAGCCGACTCGGCTTTTCCCTTCTGTCTCAATTCTGACCCTTTTTTCGTTTTTTTTAGCTGTTTATTATTTTTAGACCATCATGAAAAACCTATTTAGATCCAAGAGAAGCAAGACCGGTGAGTCTTCCTCCTCTCAAAGGGAGGAACAACAATTCTCACCGCCACCGCCAAGTCAACCCCGAAAAGCCCAATCTAAGATTTCAGGAAACATGGGGTGTAAGCTCACTTCCGCTCAATCCAAGATTTTTGGAAAGATACGGGATCGAGTTTTACTCTCCACTAAATTTATAGACAGGAATGCCCTGCGCAGCACTGGACTATATAATGGCATTCACACACTTTTAGAGAGGAGGGGACTCCATGGCTTCATGGATGTCGTCGCAGACGTGTACCCACGTCTAACATTCGAGTTTCTTGCGACCCTGACTCGTCACGAGTCTTCTGAGGGTCGATATATCACTTTTAACGCCCTAAACATGGTCTATTCCATGTCATACCTAGACATTGCTAGGGCGTTTCATTGGGTCATTAGGGATGACGAGTACGTGGTTCCCTCTGAAGGGGATATCATGCAGTTTTGGTTGGCTATTATAGGCAACAGACCATACCGCGGTTCGGGCAACAAGATTGCCCATGTTTACCATCCAGCTATGCGGTATATTTTCCGTTTCCTTTCCATGACAATCTTTTGTTACGGAGAGCCAAGTGGGGTCTCTAAGCCTGAGCTTGCTGCTATGCGGTCGTTTTTTGTATACGACCAAGGCACACCCAATTGGGTGGACATTTTTGTAGACCGTTGCCTCGCCGTGCGCAACGCCGATCGTGGCAAGATTGGCATGGGCGGAATGGTGACGCTCTTGGTTTTATTTTTAGGTATTGACATACCCGACGATGTCTCTGTTTTGAACCACAACACCACCATTTATTATGATAAGCCCACGCTGCGTAGGCTGCGATTCATTTCATATCGTACGCCCAACGCATGCTCTTTACATATACCCAATGGGCGTACAGTGATCCTCCCTCCCATCCCTGAGCATTTATTTGATGTGAGGAATGAGGACACAGCGGAAACGCTGTGTAATCGGACCCTCCAATATTCTTTGCACCACCCCGTCGAGCAAGCCCCAGTGGCTGCAGGTGTTCATATTGATTTCGACGAGGGTGGCGATGAGGATGATGATGAGGAGGAGGAGTATGTTCCCTCTGAGGAACAGATACATAGGGACGCTAGTCCCGCTGTTGATTCCGGTTCCCAATGGTATCAGCAGTTCGATGAGAGGTTCTCCAATTTGGAGAACAGATACGGAGAGATGGAGGGTTGACTAGACCGTATTGATGGGAATCTGCAGACATTCCAGGATACATACGACCGAGACATGTATAACCTTGATACGCGTCTCCAGTCTATGTGGATTTCCCAAGAGGCCCAAATGAACTACTATTCTGGGCAACCTTATGTCGACCCTAGAGCCAGCATCGCTGAGATGGAAGCTCAAAGAAAAGTCTGGTATGAACCTCCTATAAAAACCTGCATGCCCAAGAAAACTACGGATTCCCTTCGCATTAACTGGAGGGGGTAGTTTCTCTATAACCTCGACTTTGGCCTTATCAACCTCAATACCTCGACTAGACACAAGATGACCCAAGACTATACCCTGTCGAACCATAAAATGACACTTTTCCCAGTTGAGGACCAGGTTGACTTCTTTGCATCTAGCAAGCACTTTCTCTAGATTGGCTAAGCAATCATCAAAAGAGTCGCCATACGCAGAGAAGTCGTCCATGAAAACCTCCATGCAATGCTCAATATACTCAGAAAATATGCTCATCATGCAGGAGCATTACATAATCCAAATGGCATCCTCCGATATGCAAAGGTACCATAGGGACATGTGAATGTGGTCTTCTCCCTATCATCTGGATGAACAGGGATCTGGAAGAATCCAGAGTATCCATCCAATTAACAAAAAAGGGAGTGCTTAGCCAACCGTTCTAACATTTGGTCTATGAAGGGGATGGGGTAATGGTCTTTTTGGGTGGCTTTGTTCAACTTCCTATAATCAATGCACATACGCCACCCTGTGACTGTTCGGGTCGGGATCAACTCATTTTTATCATTTTCAACAACATTCACACTTCCTTTTTTAGGGACAACCTGTACTGGGGATACCCACTTACTATCAGAGATAGGGTAGATGATCCCAGCATTAAGCAACTTTAGCACCTCTTTCTTAACAACCTCCTTCATATTGGGATTGAGTCGCCTCTGTCCCTCTATGGAAGGAGTAACATCAGGATCAACATTAATGCGGTGAGTAACAATGGACGAACTAATACCTTTGATATCGTCAATCGTGTACCCAATGGCTTTCCGATATTTCCTAACCAAATTGACCAACCGGTCAAGCTCACTGCCATTGAGATCACTACTGACAATAATAGGGTAAGTAGAACCGTCACCAAGAAAAGCATACTCCAAATGAGAGGGAAGAGGTTTCATTTCTACCTGAGGGGGTGTGGGACCCTCCTTCTCATCCTTCTTCTCCTGCTCAACCTCAGCAACCTGTAAAACATCATCAGACAAAACACAGTCATCATCAGCTTGACCCTCTAAAGAGTCATCCCAGCCCATTATCTCTGCGGAATCGCCCCCATTTCCTTCAAGGAAGGATTGTAGGGCATCTATCTCATGGGCTGTATCATGATCATCAAACACATCATCTACAAACTCAAGCTGACATATAGACTCACTGGGGATTGGGGACTTCAAAGCATCATGAATAGCAAACTCAACCTTATCCTCCCCCACACTCATCACTAACTTACCCTTAGCTACATCAATCAAGGTACCAGCCGTAGCTAGACAAGGTCTACCAAGAATGATGGGAGTCTTAGCATCCTCGGGTATGTCCATGATGACAAAGTCACAAGGTACGGTCAGCTTACCTACTCTCAGGTCAACATCATATAAGATTCCCTTAGGATAGACAATGCGGCGATCAGCAAGCTGCAAGGTCATCCTGGTGGGGGACAACTCATTAACATGCCTAAGTCTCTTATACATGGAATAGGGCATCAAACCGACACTAGCACCTAGGTCACACAGAGCTCGGTCTACTGTAAGGTTCCCAATCGTAACAGGTATACTGAAACTACCGGGATCCTTGAGCTTAGGAGGCAAATTACCAATAATAAAAGCATTCACATTCACCTCCTTAGACACCTGGATAACATCATCAAGCTTCTTACTCTGCGACATAATGGACTTAAAAAATTTGGGAAATGCAGGAATCTCAGAAATTGCATCTAAGAAAGGAATTTCTATAGACACATCTTTTAAAAGCTTTAAAAATTTCCCATATTTCTTTTCTAATTTAGCTTGTGTTAATTTCTGAGGAAAAGGCACATTCTTAATTAGAAGGTCCGGGACTCTAGACTTAGACTTAGCATCATCAACAACAGCAGACTTACCATTCACATCATCAGCATTAGTATCAGACTCAACAACAATATCATCATTAGTAGCAGGGGTAACAGAAATACTACCTGTTGGTGTCACCTCTTTTAAGGGAGGATCGACCAATTGCTTACCACTCCTGGTTGTCACAGCATTGATCCGATTGGGCTCCTTGCCCTTGTGTTCTGGCTGGCTAGGAAACTGATTTGGAGCACGCATATTCTGCTGTTGAGACAACAGTGTCATTTGTGTCTCGAGCATCTTCATATGCGCACTGCTCGACTGAATATGTGCCTGCATCATGTTACGAAGCTCTGCAATCTGTGATTCTACATTGGATGGTGGTGGATGATGGTGATGTGGAGGTGGATGGTGTAGAGGTTTTGGCCTCTGGTTGAACTCCGGTGGATTGTGTGGTGCTTGGTGTGAAGGGGGATTCAACACATTGGTACTCTTGTAGGAGAAGTATGGATGATTCTTAGTACCTGCATTGTAAGTGTTAGAGAAAGGGTCGTTTGCCGGTCTACCATACACAGCGTTGCCTCCTCGTAAACGTGAGGGCATGCACTAGAACAATGACCGGAAACGCCACAAATATCGCACATAGAAACATTATTAACTGAAGAGCTAGAATTACGACTTACCATACTTACCTTGGCCATTTGCTCGGATAGAACGACCATCTGTCTCGTGAGGACCTTGATAGCCTCACTATCCGTGGAATCCTTCTGTGTTGCGCGATCTCTTTCACTACCCCAAGAAAAACTATTCTTGGCCATGGTCTCAAACAATCTCAAGACCTCTTGTGGTGACTTAGAGTCCATGTCACCACTACAAGCTGCATTCACCGAGGACTTGTGCTCATCATGCAATCCTGCATAAAAGGATTGGGCAAGCAACCAATCTGGGATTTGGTGATGAGGGCAACTCAATAAAAGGTCTTTAAACCTCTCCTAGGCCTCGTGAAATGACTCGAAAGGCAACTGCTTAAAGGTTTGCAGCTGCGTCCTTATCTGCGATGTCTTCCTAGGAGGATAGAACTTGGCCAAAAATGCATTAGCCAATTCCTCCCAGGTCCGGTATATCCCTGCAGGTTCAGACTTAAGCCAGGCCTTGGCCTTATCCCTCAGACTGAAAGGAAAGAGCCTTAGCCGTACAACATCTTCATTTAAATCTTTTTGGGTGATAGTATTACACCTCTCCACAAAGTCAGAAATATGATCGTGGGGACTTTCTGAAGGATGTCCTCCAAACTGATTCCGTTCAATCATCTGGATGAGATGAGGTTTCAGTTCGAAGTTGTCAACACCAAAGTTAGGCTTGACAATACAAGGAATGGAACTTAAGGTGAGCGAAGGCGCAACCAAGCCAAAATTATTATTAGCATTATTATCATTGTTTTGGGCCGCCATGTTTACTTGTCTTACCTGTCTTACCTCCTCTTCTCTAGCTCGCCTTCTAAGGGCGTTAAGTCGGCGAGCTGTAGCTTCGATTTCAGGATCAAAATGTTCTAGAGACCGGGATCTCCTGGTCATTCAACAAAGAAACCAAAGCAAGTGTAAGATCTGAGGAGGGGGCAAACAAGAAAAGCAAAATATTCAACAAAAACCAACAAATCGATTGTCCGGCGCTTCCCCGGCAACGGCGCCAAAAACTTGATGTGCAAATTTTATTTTAACCGCAAGCGCACGGTGTACGTGTAGTCGCGGGTCGAACACGAGGAAGCTTGGGACAATGGATTTTACGATTTCGGTTGATTAGATTGCTAAAGGGAAAAAAATGATGATTGGTTTGTAAGGTAACAACTAAGAATGCAATAATTAAAATGGATATAATCTTTATGATGATGAGATCTAGGGTGTCGGGCATCCCCTAAAGTCTTGCATGATCCAATTCTCATTAGTGTCTATGAAGTGTAGGATTAATTGTGTGATTAAACTTGATCTTGTTAATCTCAAACTCTCGCTCTGTTGATTAACTATTAGATTTAGACCCTATTAATTCAATTCTCACGCGTTAACTTTATTGAACGAATTAATAAGAATTTAACTAAAGTTTACCCTAAAGCAAAGGCAATCCCAATCTCACATGCTAGTTCTATTGAATGGTTCGACAAAGCATATTTAATTTAGGGTTAATTAGCACAATTTAATCACTTTAATCCATAGTTTCATAGACACATCCAAGAATCAATTCATACTTAACTAATAGGTTCAAACCCTAACCCTAGAAAATGGATCTACTCACTAGACATGATGAATGCAATGGATATCAATTCAAATTTAATGCTAAACATAAATGACAATGTATAAGATGATGAAATGAAATGAGCAATAATGAACTAAATAACAATAACAATAAATGCCAAAACAATAATGGGGAAAGACAAACTAAACTCTTTATTAGAGAAAGATTAAAACTAGAATTCAATGTTAAACTAATAAAACTTAAACTAATACAATGGATTAAAACTAAAAATTAAGACTAAAGAAAACTTACAACTTGAAGGATGATGGAGTCTCAAAGGCTAGATTGAAGAACAATAATTAAAATCTAAGACTAAAAGTAATGGAAAAGCTAGATTAATGGAAAAACTAAGCAAAAACTAAGTAAAGTTGAAGGGAGGAAGAAGAAGATGCTCAGCAGGATTAAGGAGCTTATTTATACTCATGAGGGTAATTAACCCTAGGCCCAAAGAAAGCCCGGGTTAAAACACGCCTAAAACCTAAATTAAGAATTCGCCGAGTCGGCTGCCCAAGGAAAGCTACCACAGCCGAGTCGGCTCTTTGCGTCTGGAAACTCAGTGATCTTGTCAGCCTCTTTCGCCGAGTCGGCTACCCCACTTTTGACCTCACTGCCGAGTCGGCTTAAGGTCTCTGGAAAAATGATGTTATCTGCTTCAATGACCGTCGAGTCGGTGGTGCTCTCTTTTCGCCCCACGCCGAGTCGGCGAAATGTTCTGGAAAATTGTGGTATTCTATCTTCAACAGCCGAGTCGTCGAGGCTTAAGGAGGCACCTCAGCCGACTCGGCTCTTTGCTACTGGATAGTGGCGATGCTAAAATTCACTCTTTTGATCGTGACTTGGCTTGATTAGTAGCTTGACTTGATCTTTGAATCCTGTAGACACGATTAGCATCGAAAACCCATAAAAATAACTCAAAACCACACAATTCACCCATCTTCCCACACTTTGACCACGAGATACCAAAGTAAAGTGAAACCGAACGAAATAACCCCGAATCTCCTTCAAAACACCGCAAAAGAGCATAAAGATATAAACGATTAGTGCAAATAATTGCACTTATCAATATATATATATATATATATATATATATATATATATATATATATATATATATATATATATATATATATATATATATATATATATATAATGAAAGACACTATTGAATTAGAAATGTTTATACGCTAGTAGCAACTAGTACGCAACTAGACCCCATGCCAATTGAATCACAGCTATACAACGCCCAACCGGAGCAATATATAGAACAATACCGACAACAATAGGAGAAATACCGACAACAATAGCACACAACTATAGGAGAACATCGGCTACAACATCAGTAGCATTGGTCACTACAAGTAACCTTTATAATCAACTGTTTTGTCCCCTTACACCAACCCTAACAAGAATGGAGGTGCAAATGAGTTTGAAGTAGAAAAATCATCAAAGTCATAGCAGTGCACATGTACCTTATAGGAAACCAGCTGCAAGAAAAGACAAACAAGAGGCAGAAACCAACTGTACAATATCAAACCAGAATATACAATGCACATATACATGTAAACTATAAATTCGAAGCTAAATAAGCATTAGATCCTTGCATTTATTGCACTGCTTGACTGATGAGATGGCTGGTTACGACGAGGAACTAACCGTAAAATCTAATTAAATGCACAGAAGGAAAAAAATTAATACACAATCAATTGTCAAAACAGAAAAAGCCCTAATCCTTTCACTTAAACAGTAAACTGTATTCCTAAATTCTAAAAGGGCTGATCAACAAAAAAGATTCCCTTCAACAGCATCTTACACTAGTCGCCCAGCAACACCACATCTTCAAATTCATGCGGCGACATAGATTTATGTTGTGCAGAAATCAGCACCATTGGAACATAACAGGAATCAGACAGTAGGCTGGGAGCAGGAATTAGAGAGTAGGCAGATAGGTAACAGGAATCAGTACCACTGTGCAGAAATCAGTCATCAGACAGTGGGTAAGTGGAAGGAATCAGCACCAAAAGCAATGCCAAATCAGATGACTGTAGAAATAGCAGATCCAAAAGCAGAACAACACACATCCTATGATATTAGAAGCAGCACCTAACACATGCCATTATAGAAGCAACTGACACAACATTTAAAAATATAGAAAGCAGTAAGAATCCGCACCCAAAGCAGCTAAGTGCAGCAACATTTCATAAGCCCAAGATGTTAGATCATTAACATCTATTGTGCTATAACACTAACGGTCCGTTTGGTAGGTGGCATTAAATGGTGGTAATAGGAATGAAAACTAGTCTAATTTTGGTTGAAAACTCTCTAGCTACTTTGATGGCCATGCTTGTTCAACTTCTATCATCTCATTTTCTTTGTAAATTTCGTTCCAGTGCATTACCATTGGGAGAGGCGGTAATGAAAATTTGTACACATGAAAGCTTTTTTATGATCAAAGTTTCATTACCATAAGAATGACATGAACTTTTGATGAAATTTTACACTATAAATCATTTCTATTACCACTTTTTAATATCACTAATCAAACGGGCTGTAAAGTCTTTATTTCATATCAATACAACTTCCTCCATTTTGTGCTCGATAGTAGACCAGAAAGTTCCCTGAACAAGACAAAAATAAAGAAAAATCACAAAAATTGCATAAATATTCAATGAAACCAGAAAAGACTTAATTGAACAAACCGCTAGTAATTGATAAAATACCATGTCAACACTATTGATGGTGGAATTATGTTCTTAACTTCCAAAAAAATCTCATTTTAGATGTCTTAGGTTTACATTTCAGATGTTTGATCAAGAAGCTGTTGCTGAGTGTTGCATTTAGGCTGCTACTGTTCTGTTGTATTTGCTCATGTTCTGTTTGTTTTGAGTATTTTTGTCGGTCCTTTAACTTTGTAACTTTTTTATTTTAAGAAGTGTCGATATTTTTTTTAATTCTTATCCACATATCTTCTCTTATTTTCTCCCACTATTAATTTATCCACACAATATACTGGTCGCTATCCTTTTCCTAATACTTGTGCAATTGATGAGTGTTGCAATCTCTTGGAGGCGGATGGACTAAATTATAGGGTCCATAATACAACAATTATTTTTAACGAAAAAAACTCAAATAGTTGTCACTGAAACCTTTAAGAGGTTCTTTGTGAATACCAAATTGCTCATAGGCAGTTTCTGGTTGAAATACTGTTTTAGTAGTGTTGTGTTTGGTATTTTGTGCTGAATTACGTAAGTGTAGGCAGGGTCAATGTTACCCTTGCTCTCCCTAGCCTTCTCTAGAAATTCTGTGAATCTGTTTTGGGGTAAAGGGGAATAAGTATTTTTGGTTTGATATTTCGATGGAAATTTTGTTGGAAGACTAGCTACATCCCTTATGCATACAATTTCAGATGATTGAACCAGTACTGATTTTTTTTCCTCAAACACTTGATTATTCAGATTCATCTTATTAAAGTTATTTGAGTGCTTTATTCATTTGGGAGATGTTTGCTTTAATAGAAAAATAATAGCTTTTCATGATAATATTTTTCAATGGAAAATGCAATTACGGCCAAGTTTAGTTGTGGTATTAAACGGTGGTAATGAGAATAATTTATTGAGTAAAACTTCATCAAAAGTTTCATATCATTCCCATGGTAATGAAACTTTGATCACAAAAAAGTTTTTTGTTTACAAATTCTCGTTATCACCTAATACCACCTCTGCGGCTCTCCCAATGGTAATAGATTAAAATGAATTTCATGGAGGAAATGAGATGATTGAAGTTGCACAAGTATGACCATCAAGGTAACCAAGAGATGTTTCAACCAAAATTACGCTAGTTTTTCATTTCCATTACCGCCGTTCTTACAACCTACCAAATGGGCCGTTAAAGATTAAGGTTTGGTTATTTAGTTTGATGGGAAAGTAATAAATCAAGTGAAAATAAAGATATTGAGAATGGGAATAGTGGAAGAAAATTTTCTTAATGGGGATTACTATTTTTTTTGATAATGTTTTTACTCACAAAACCTAACATCCCATAAAACTTTTCATATGGGAATTGCCGAGTTTCCACACTAGCAGGATTGATACTATGTGGTGGTTACTGGTTAGTGATGGTTTAGCAAGTAAATAATACAACTAAAGTTTAAGATTAATCATTTATATTACATTGAGTAGGTGGTGGCCATTCATATTGTTATGGTGGATATTGCCGATCTTTTTTATTGATTTTTTACTCAAACTAATTACACTATTTCAGCAACTACCTGGATATATTATTGATATTAACTTCTCACTCGTAAGCTGTGATGTAACATTAACTAACTTGTGTTGCATGCTGCTTTTATCTGTGGTCTCTCAGATTGAAGATGCTCGTGCTGCAATGATGCTTTACCAGAGACACAAAAAGGAGTGGGAGAGGATTGTCAAAGACCGGTCAAGGCTTATGGAGAAACAAAAGAAACGCAAAAAGCGCAAGAACTCAAGCAAGAAAGTGGCTGTGGAGGTGATTATTATTCCAGTTTTGTTGAATGTTTCTGCTAATTAACTTCCGTTATTGGCCCTTGAGAATTTTATGATATGCTATGTTCCTTCTCAATATTTTACAAAGAAAAGCTTAACGCTAGAGGAAAAGTGTCAACATTTTAGATGCATATAGTTGCCATAGTGATCACAAGTTCTTGAATCCTAAAACTTTTCAAATTGTGATTTTAAGAGCTTCCTGAACAATATTCTAGGCATAGTATTGTCCTTTGTTTTCCCGCAGGCTCAAAAACCATTCCAATCTTTTGGATCTGAAAATGTAGTTTTCTCTAGCATAGATTATTGCCTTCACACAAGTGTCTAGTCTCTTGCTAGTTTAAAGAAAATCAACCATGTTTGGATTGTCAAAGTGTTTCTTTTAGTGTAGTGGAATTCGTTCAGCCTATGGAAAACAGTGACATGACACGCACATCAAGGTCATCATTCATAGTGCAAGACCTATGAAGATTAGGGTCCTGTTCAATTACACTCGATCACAGTTAGGATGATGTCTTGTTTTATATAGTCTAATCTGAATTGTTATGAAGTCGAAGACTTGATGTATGCTATTATAATCCAGACTATTGGATTTCCGTACAAAAACACGACAATAATTAATTTTGTTACGATTTTCTGAACCCTACAAAATGCAATCGCAACAGTTACGCATTGTCTAAAATAGTTTGTTTTCAACAGTGAAGGAAGGAAATGTGGCACTTGACAGCTTCATTAGTGGGCTGCTTTTGCACCTGAGAAATATGTGAACAAATAGGGAGCAAGAGAAGTGGTAAACCTGGATAAGATCGAAATTGGAAGCAGCACTACTTCCAAAAAGCCACTGAGTTTTGGCTCATATATGGTTGTACCTGCGAAAACTATGAGCAGAGAAAACAATATTTAAGTGGAAAGTTAAGATATTCTCTGTTTCACTTAATTTGATTTTGATTCCTTGGCTCGTTTCTCTTTTAATTGGTGTCTTTGTAAAGTGCCATTTTCTGCGACTGTCCATTGCCTAATCCCCCTTTATCAACAAATTTTGCTATAATGTACTTCCTATCTTTTTTTAGACTTGGGTACTATTTACTCCCTCCGTTCTTATATGTGTGTCCTATTTGAAGATTTCACACATATTAAGATAGTGGGAATCTTTGTTGATTGTGGGTATTATTTTATTATAATATAGTGATGTGAATTAATGATTGTATTGGTATTATGAGAGAGAAAATATAAATTAATTATTATAAATGGGATATTAGAAGAGAGAGGGGATATTTTATTATAATAGTGGTGTGAATTAATGATTGTATTGGTATTATGAGAGAGAAAATATAAATTAATTATTATAAATGGGATATTAGAAGAGAGAGGGGGTGAAAAGAGGGTATCAAAACTTTCCATTTTAGGAAATGGGACAAACATATGAAACTACCCGTCATAGTAATGTGGACAATCAAAAAAGAACGGAGGGAGTATCAACTAGATTATCTAGCTTATTGTCGGTAATCTATAAATTAAAACGTAGTTGTATGTGATTTTGTTTCTATGATGTTGATCGAAAGACTATTAATTTTTAGTTTTCATAATTTTGTAATTTGGATGATTAGATATAATATTAATGATTGAAAACGTGCATTGGGTGATGTGTAAAGACACTGATACAAGTAAAACGAAGATTTGGTTTCTTAAAATTTATGATCATATGATGAAATATTTAATGTACGCATGATTATATGATTTTGTGTTCATGGCTAATTATTAAAATTTATTACATCACTTAAAGTGAAACATTAGAGAAATGAAGTTCTTATATTTGTCGTATCTAAGTATAAGGGTGATGAACAAGATATCCTATTTGGTTAGTATAGTGTCGACAGGTTTTTATTTCTGATATTTGATATGATTTCTTGTTATTTTTCTATTCGTTGTGATTTATGTAGGAGGGGTGTGCATATTAGAATTACCTAAGACGCTACTACGCTGACCTTGAATTATTTGAGGTGGTGACCTTTTGGTGAAGTCGGTGTAAGGGTAAAGCCTTGGTCTACTGGTGTTCTCGTTCCTTCAAACTTAATAATTGAATGTGTTTGTCATTAATTAATTAGTTGACGTCATATTATATTGTTTACACAAATTGATTTTTAACTCAATTATAGTAATATTTTTCTAAAGTATTTTCAAACTTAATTATTTTACGGGTAACACCCTATTAAATTACCACTTAAAAAAATAATTGTTTAATATATATTTAGTCGACTAAAAACATTAAAATTTGTAATTAAAAATATAAAAATACGTAAATTTTAATTCGTCATCCTTTAAGCTTTGTCATACGTGCGTTTTAACGCGTAATGAGCTTATCGTGTAACGTTTTTTGCGTTTTACAATTAAGTCGAACAATTGATTTTATTAAAAAGAAAAAAAATAAAATGGGTTGATATACCAAGGGTTGGCCGGTTGTAGGGGCATAGTGGAGAAGTTCATGTAACTCCTCCCTAAATGCATTTTATGAGCAATTGACTAAGGAATTAAAGTTTAGGCATTATGAGACATTTAATTTTGCTTATGAATAGTTTGTTGGAGGCCAAAATTTCAGAAAATTTCCTTCATACCCATTTCATTCAACAAATGAGAGAAAAATGAAACATTCAAGGGTAGGTTTTGGTGTTCAAGTGTTCGTAATCTTAGCCTTTTAATCTCTGATCGGTGATAAGTGTAGTATTTTACACTTATTGCGCCTTCTTTGTTTTGTATCAAGGTCATTACTTAGCATTCTGAAGTTAAATGTGACCAATGTTTGCTAAGCTATGTTCATGTGCCGTTATTTTCCTTTTTGTGCTTTAAGATTAATATTCGAGTGTATCAAGCAAATTTCAAGCTATCTCAATCATCAACCATGTTTACCGATCTTTATTGACAAATAATCACATGTTCTGATACATCATTGCATACTCGAGCTCCATTCCCTAGCTCGTGAAAGCTTTCATAGAAGTCAAGAGAAGTTCGAGGGTCATATGATTGAGTTTTTATAGTATTTAAATGTCCCATGTAAAGTCTCAAGCGAGACTGATGAAGCTTCGGTCGAAGCCAAGTTCAAACCAACATTCTGATGGCTAATGATCAAGTATCGGTCGAAACTAATCAAATCCGGTACAGACCATATGGATTCGGTCAAGACTACCTAATTTCGGTCGAAGCTTAACCAAGAAAAGTTGTTGTTTTGATTCGAGCGAAGTCTTGGGATCGAACCTGGATCAACACTAGATTGAAACTGGGTCGAGACTGCACAATTTCGCCCAAATCTGCAGCGTAAAGAATTTGTAGAGTTGTTTCAGAAAATATGAAGCAATAAGAGGAGTAGAAACAAAGGGTTTAAAAGCAAAAACCATTGAAATTCTTCAAAGGGAGATCGAGGAGCAGAAACAATGGGTTTAAAAGCAAAAACCATTGAAATTCTTCAAAGGGAGATCAAGGGAGATCATATACTCAATCACATTCAAAAAACATCTATCTCTTCATTCTCCATCTCACTTCAAGTCTTTTTTTTTTTAGAATTTAAGTTTCTTTTCTTCAAGTTTTCTTTTACAATTTGTAATCCAAATTTCTAGGTTTTTTATCGTCAAATGTTGTTTTGTTTATATTCAAGAATTTGGGTTTATTAATAATTCAAGCTTTGGATTTCCTTCTCATTGTTATCTACACAAGCACTTGGTAATTTTTTTTCTTTATCTCAATTTGAATATTTTTATGCCATTGAATATGTTTAATATATTAAAAGAAATTCTACATAGTAGCATCTAGTTTTAATGAAATGCAAATAATAGCACTTTTTTAAGAAAATTCACATGATAGCATCCAGTTGATGCACTATCTAATCGCTGTAGCATTTTTCGTTAAGTTCTTGTTAAATTTCGTTTAATTCATCATTTTGTAAGTTTTTTTCCACATGGGAGCATCCAGTTTTTGTTTAATTCACAATTTTAACGATTAATTTACCATTTAATATTTAATTCACTTTTAATTCATTAACACCCATAAATGTTTAATAATTTTATGGAAAAATAAATTGAAACTATCTAATCTATAGGTTTATTTGCAAAAAACTACCATATGCATCTTTTTCTTGTAAAAAATACCTAATCTAATATATTTCTCCGCAAATGACTAACACTTAACGATAAACGTTAGTTGACCGTTAAGTTTGAGGGTTTGAACAATTTGAGAGGTTAAGTTATATGTGGCATTATCTCATTAATCATTGCATTTTTAAATAATTTAAAATTAAAACACATAAATTAACAAAATAAAAATAAGGAAAATTTGCCAAGAATAATCCCAACTATCATCCGTTGGCCAGAAATAATCCCAACTATTGATTATTTTTTAATAATCCTAACTATTGATGAAGTTTGCTGGAAACAGTCCCACTCTATTTTCAACCGGCTGTAGAAGGTTTTTTGAGTATTTTTTTTTTACTTTTTTTTTTAACTTTCCTTCATCAAATTAGGTAAACCTATATTAAAGTTAAAAAAAAGGTAAAAAAAATAATCAAAAAACCTTCCACAGTCGGTTGAAAATAGAGTGGGACTGTTTTCAGCAAACTTCATCAATAGTTGGGATTATTAAAAAATAATCAATAGTTGGGATTATTTCTAGCCAATGGGTGATAGTTGAGATTATTCTTGGCAAATTTTCCTAAAAATAAAAGATATGTGACGTCATTTTTACCTATCATAACGATTTTTTTTTCGAAAAACTGATGTTGCAATGACCCTTATGGTGTAACTCTTTTGAAAATCCAGTTGAAACAACTTATTCGCCTATTTTCCGATACGTAAACCGAAAAAGATATTTGACGTCATTTTACCCATCATAACGAACTTTTTTTTAAGAAAATGGCACGTCGCGATTATTCTTATGTGATAACTCTTTCAAAAATCCGATCAAAACTAGTTTTTATTCAAAAGAGTACTTGTTTCGAGTGGTGAATTAAACATTAAAATAGTGAATTAAACGTTAAAATTACTTTTCTGTAAAATTATTTAAAATCTATAATTTTTCCATAAAATTATTTAACATTTACAATTTTTCCATAAAATTATTAAAAATTTATGGGCATTAATGAATTTAACGGTGAATTAAAAATTAAATGGTGAATTAAATGTTAAAATGGTGAATTAATCAAAACTAGATGCTACCACGTGGAAAAAAACTTAAAAAATGATTAAGTAAACGGAATTTAACAAGATTTAACGTTTTATGTTAGATAGAGCATAAACTAGATGCTACCATGTGGAATTTTCTTATAAAAGTGCTACTAGTGGCATTTCATTAAAACTAGATGCTACCATATGGAATTTTCCATCTATTTACAATCATGATTTCCATTAGTGAGTAGTCTTGTATGCTAGGAAATTGGATATAAACCCTAATATGTATATGATTAGAGGATAATTGTTTATTATAATGTTGAATTGGTTTGACTAAATTGTTAAAATTGGCCATTCAAGTTAAAGTCTTTTAATTTCTCTAAAAACCAAAATCATGAAAATTGAGGGATGAGAATATTATTAGTCTTAAATGAAAAATGCAAGTTAATGTTTCTTCTTAATCAAAATATGAAAATTGAGATGTAGTGATATGTTGATCTTGCCATGTTAATCAATTGAAATCCGAAAGTTGAGATTAACAGAACCTATTTAATTATATTTAATTTGATTTCCATCCCGAAAAGGAGTAATTGAGTTTTGTTGGTGAACCAATTCAAAAAAGTAAATTGTAATTCTTGTTGAAATAATCATATGCAATCAGTGGGGAGTTCCATTATCCTAGACTTTTATTATATTGATTTTGATATTTTTTTTTAAATTTCTTTTTGCACTTAGAATTTGAAATAACCAAATCAAAATATCTTGCTTCTTGACTATTTTATAGAACAAAACTAAATATTAATCTTGCATCCCTAATAATCGACCCGTAATCGTGTTAGAACACCCGTACACTTGCGGAATTAAAATAAAATCACAACAATCGTTAAGTTTCTCTAATTCATGAACCTTTGACCAATTTGTTGAAAGGATTATATACGAACCTTTGACAAATTTTCAATTTGTTCAAAGGATAATATACATACTTTTGTTTTTATTTGAGGAAAAATTCTCTAGAATAATCTTATCTATTGGTGATTTTCCTACAATAATTCCACCTATTGATTAATCAGGAATAATGCCAACTTTGAGGGGTATTTTCCTAGAGTATACTCAGTTACCGGATGACTTGCTATAGCAAGTTTTTATTTTTTTAAAAAAGATAAATTTAAAAAATGTCAAAAAATGTTTAAAAAAAGTTTTAAAAAAATTTATGATTTTTTATTATTTATGTAAAATTTAAAATTTTTCTCTAATTTTAAATTAATTTTCAGTTTATTTTTTGGATGAATTACCTACTATAGTAGGTCATCGGGTTACCCAAGTCTACTCTAGGCAAATACCCCTTAAAGTCGGAATTATTCATGATTAATCAATAGGTGAGATTATTGTACGAAAATCATAAATAGATTGGATTATTCTAGGTAATTTTTCCTTTATTTAATTGACATAGAAATAAATAATATAGATAAAAATATATTTTAGTTGATTAAAAAGTATGTGAATTTTGGTTCATGGTTTGATATGATGTTTGAAGTTTATATATATATATATATATATATATATATATATATATATATATATATATATATATATATATATATATATATATATATATATATATATATATATATATATATATATATATATATATATATATATATATATATATATATATATATATATATATATATATATATATATATATATATATATATATATATATATATATATATATATATATATATATATAATTAATTTATAAATATGCTTAATACAATTATGGATTTGATAAAAAAAATGTGTGATGAAAAGATTTAGAAAAAAATAATATTATATGTGTGTTCATGATAAATGGTTGATCATAAAAGCAATTTTGATGTTTTTGATTTCTAGGGATTTTGTTGTGATTATGCATGTATAAAATAGATATGAAATACTTCATAATTAATAAAAGCATGAAAACGGAGTCAAAAATATATTTTTTCTGTTTTAATGAGAATATTTATATTTATTATTTTATTTTATTTCATTGATATTTGGGAGATAACGTATCTACATTGTGTTACGATTTTTGCATCGTTGTTGGAATTCGATGAATTGATTAATAAGATTAAAGGAATTTAAATATATATCAATAAATGCATAACTGGTTTTCCGGACACCATGTTCTGTCTCGGGAAGCGTGCCTTATGCTTTCTTAGTTCAGGTGTGTTTCGTTTCGTTGTTTTTATTCCCGTTTGAATTAAATTCGTTTTAACGCTAAAATCGATTAAAAAAATAGTAAACGATTGTTAAAAATTATTAAATTTGGTACCCAACGTAATTGATGCCTTCGGACGCAGTGGTGAAGTTGGAATTTATGTTGGAAATTTGTAAAATGTTCGAAATGGATTGTAAAATTACTGGTTGTATTTGAATTGAGGAACATTGAGTTTTATTGGTTCAATCATTTAATATTATGAAGTATAGTAAAGCTTTGATGGCACATAGTGGATTTGTTGTGTGAATAAGTACTAATACATGATTGTGTATGTGTGTGTGTTTGTGTTTAGGACCTCGGTTCACAAGAGGTTGAAATAGCGCATGCGTGGTGAATGTTTATTGCTAAGGTTGTCGTGCAATTAAGGTACACGCTTAGACTATACTTTTGTAATTGGTTATGTAAAGTAATGGTGTTTTCATTCAATGATTTGATGTTGTATATCACTTAAGATTTAGACACCTTTACTGATTTGAAAGGAGTTAAACTTGGAAATTGAGGATGATTGTGTTACTACGCTATGGGTTTATTACATTAGATTTGGAATTATTATCATTATTGTTCGCATGGCAGTTTTGGATTATTACGGTCTCCATGGGGGTATGCATACTTTACCTATGATGGCCAGTTAAGGACGGACAATGTCTTAGGTCGGAGGTCGCCTTGGGATTAGCTCTCCTATGTGTATTCCTCCAAACTTTTATAACACTCGGCGACCCGAACCGAACGGGTAACGACATGAATTGGGAAATCGAAAAGTCGAATATGAATTAAATTTGTTAGAGCCTTTGCATGCTAGGATGAACTCATTGCTTGTATGTGACCTATATAATGCACTGTAGGAAGTCTCTAACATGTACTGGTTTATAATCTGAACATGCAATGATGTTGTTATTCGACAACTAGCAGGTTGATTGTAGGGGTTTGGAAGAGTGAGAAGTGGACTCTTGAACCTGTAATTGAACAATCCATTGAGTTTGATTATTATTAAATGTTTGGTGAACTACAATTTATTATTTTGTCGCAAGTACTTTTACCATATAGACATTAAATGTTTTGAGGAGATCAGAAGGTTCTCGAGTTGTAAACTTTTAAGACTTCCGCTGACTTATTATTATTTTTGTCATTTAATTTTTTTTTTTGTCACTAGAACGTTGTCGATCCTAGAATCCGGTTTGACTTAAATGTCCAACATGTAACCTTGAATTCATATTAACATGTGAATATCCAGTTCACTTTAACTCGAACTATTACAGGGTTGGAATTGGAATTACTCAATTTCCTTATTTTTGCAGTTTTTCCCTTGTTTTTCTTGCATTATTATTTTTT
The DNA here is from genome assembly GCA_019776075.1 of Amaranthus palmeri. NCBI lineage: Eukaryota > Viridiplantae > Streptophyta > Magnoliopsida > Caryophyllales > Amaranthaceae > Amaranthus > Amaranthus palmeri. The sequence goes on from JAAKBH010000123.1 coordinate 136,705, forward strand.
CAGGTTATTGATCGCATGGGGATCGTAGAGTGAGGTTCACCTAGAACATAAGTTTTTATTATACTCATGTCTCAGTTTAAATTTTATTTCAGTTGTAAGAAATTTTAGATGTTTTAATTTTAGGAAAAATTACAAAAATCTACCTAATCTATAGTGCCTTTTGCAAAAATTACCTTATCTAATTTTTTTTGTGAAAAGCTACCTTGTATGTCATAATTGTTTTCATAACACTACCACTTAACGTCAACCGTTAGTAGACCATCAAGTTGTGTGTTGATTTGGCATGCGTGTGGCATGTGATTTAGTGATTCTCACACAGTTCATGGAGAAAGATTACTCTTCACTCATAGCTACTATTCAATCAACATTTGAATATTTTCAATTTTATTCATCTATTAACGAATTAATTCATGGCTTATCACACAACTTAGCGATGAAATATCTTTTAAGAGTACCAATCACTTCTCATCCAACTCTTAGATTGGTTTCTCATCAATGGAAATCCACCATTTCTAAACCTTTATTTTTCTCTCTCCATCGAATTACTTAACTCTGTGAAAATCATATATTCTTGATTCAGTTCTATCTCCATCACTACCTGCTCAAAAATCCACCATTTTTGAAAAATCAAATTTCATAGAAATTGGCGTCGAGGTAAATAATTAACCAATTGATGAAATCGGATTGTTGAATACAACTGAAATCGATTTAGAGTATTTAAGTAATTTTTTTTCTTCTCATGAATCAACATTCTTGATTTTTAATCCTTTCCCTCTTTTCGATTTTCTTTTATATTATGTCACAAAAAAAGACTCTTCCTTTCTTGATTCAACCTTTCTTTGACACAACCACACCGACTCTCACCATCACATTTTCAAATAAAATCCCAAAATCCAATGTTCTCTTCTTCCAATCACATTCTCTCTAAAAATTAGGGTAAAATACTCAAAATCGAGTGCGATTGTTAAGTTAAAAGGGAAGAAGAAAGGGTAGGATATGAATAAAGGGGAAATAATTGAGTTTAATTGGAAAATAAAAGTATAGAAAATGTTGAATAATATGGGTGGGATTCCAAAAGGGGTAGATGGATGGGTTTCATTGATTGATGATGGAAATGGTAATATTTGTGTGATGGATAATTAGGAGAATAGTGATGGGGAAGGGATGTTTATGTTGAAATTGAAGGAAGATAATGGAAAGATGAATTGGAGATGGATACATGTAAGAACTTCATTAAGATTTTTAACATTCTTTTCTCATTTGTAATTGCTTTGATTTGAATGGAGAAAAGGGTACATTTAGTGAATTTACGTGCCACACATGCTAGGTCAACACTCAAGTTAACGGTCAACTAACGATTGACGTTAAGTGGTAGTATTTTGAAAACAATTGTGTCATACAAGGTAATTTTTTGCAAAAGAAAAAAAAATTAGATAATGTCGTTTTTTTGCAAATGGCCCTATAGATTAGGTAGTTTTTTTTATAATTTATCCTTAATTTTATTGTGTTATAAATGACAATGTCAATGGGAATTATTAATACTTTTTCAGTTTAGTTATTATAAATGTTAGTTTCATTGTTATAAATTGATAAATAATGGAGATTAAAATCATTTTTAGTAATAAAAATGGGTCGAGTTGGGTCGGGCCGAGCTTTCAAAGCCTAGCCCATTTAAAGCCCATATTAAGTTTATGGGGTGGGCTATTATGCAACCTGATCCATATTTACTTGATACCAGTATTTTTATGTTATTTGGTAATTTATCCCTTAAGTCCATTGAACACCCTTAGTGCATCTTATATTATTTGGTAATCTTAACTGAACAATACTTATATTAACCACCTAATACCTTCTTCTTTAAGGATAATTTTAGGGATGACAATTCAGTCTGAATTCAACCCTAATCCGACTCGATCCAAGGATAAAATCCGATTTGAGTCCGACTCCGACTTCGACTTTAGGATCCGAGTCCGAGTTAAAGACGAACCAGAGCTGGACCTTATTAAAAATCCTACACTCTAACCCGACTCAGACCCCGAAGGAAATCCGACTTTGAATTTGACTTTTACCTCTATATTTTGTTTCCTTTAAAACTCTAGACGTGACTAATTCAAGTTCTCTCTCATAGTAATTGTACTTTTCGATTTTGAAAAAATACTTGGCATTTTTATTTAGATTAATCAATCAAAATACGATAAGATCTAGCGAAATAAAACACGCCAAATCAAAATGCGAGAATATTTTGTTAAATTGTGGTAGTAGGCTATTTCTCTTGTTATAAACGTGAATTCAAAGTACATATTTTTGTTAAATTGTATTTGAAAAATGTATTTTGTTAATTTTGTATGCTTTAAAATCATTAGTACAATATCATAACGATTAAGGTTGATAATAATCTGACTTCGCATCCGACTTCTTTGGAGGTCCGATAGTCCGAGAGTCCAAGTCTGGACAAACTTGAAGTATGCATACTCCGACTCCGAGTGGAGGTGGAGTAAAAAAAAAAAGTTCGGCTACTATTCAGAGCAAAATCAAAATATGTATAATCCGAGCCGAGTCCAACCCATTGCCATCCCTAAATAATTTGTTAACTTTAACCACTCATGTCAACTAACCACTCACAAAATCATTAATTAGTCATCATCATAAACAATACTCCTTATCAAAAACCCATCAACACTTTTATAAACCACTTAAGCATGAACAATCAATAAATTAATATCAACTAATTTAAATTGTTCTCTTCAATATTGTCAATTCAACTTATATTAAATACAATTAAACATTTTTTTCTTTTGTTAATGTTAAGGTCAAAAAAACCCCTATACATAAGGGGATTGTAAGAATGAAACCTTTATAATAAAACCTTAAACCACCATAAACCCATTTATGATTATCTACATATAAATAGTACAATTATTTTTATTTATTCAAGAGATTCTCATAAGCACATTCATAGCATCCCAAAAGATAAAAGGTGAAGTGATTCTCAAATGAAGGGAGAAAAACATGCGATGACTAGGACATCAAAAGAAGCACTTATAATAATAATCATAATAAGCACAAACCTCCATCTTTATCTTTATGATAGTCTCTGTCCACTATGAGTCGCTTAGCCGCATAAATGCCACAATAATTGTAATTTGTGAATTTTTTTTTAATAATACCTGATTCATTAATAAAGAGTTATACGATATTATATCAGAGATAAAAATTAGCAAGTACATTACAACTTTAACCAAAGATAATTCAAAATTAACAAAACTACGATCGTTGTATATGAGATCTGATAATTCTGAACATCTTTTTTCACATCGCTGTTTGACACAGTCTTCTACGAGGCCTTTTGATCTATTGTAGTTTTGAGATAGAATTAAATTTGATGTAGTCGATGTTAATTGCAATTTTGGTGTCTGCTGCAATGTCGCATTAATATCTACCCACTAATCAATTACAAACCAAACTTCATAACTCCAAAGTCTCATGAAGAGAGAGATCAAAACCCAATATATGGGTAGAATCAACCCAATGATTGAGTAGAACAACTCTTCAGTACAAAGAAGACAAATATTTATTCTAATCATATTCCAAACGCTTAAAACGGAGAAATTTAGGGGTTACGATCAACCAAAAGGTTGATGATAGCCCCAAACTATCTATTGAGGTTAGGTTTTTTTAGAAAGAGAAGAGAGAAAATGAGAGCGGGGAGGGAGTAGGTTTTTTCTAGAAAAATAGAACTTTAGTAAACATTAATTTGTGAACCTTATTAACTAATCTCAAATTGTCTCATTGATACTATTTATCAATTACTTTTAATTTATAATTTATTTTTAATTTAAATATAAAATATAGTCATATGAGATCTTGTGAGATTATCTTAATGTAATTTTTAAAATATTATTTTTATAATTTTTAATTATACGTAGTTAGAGATATTTAAAATTGAATTAATGTATTAGATAGAGCGTAAAAACCAGATGAAAATGAAGAGAAGTATTAATTAAGTAGAAGATTAGAATGAAAAATTCGTTGACAGCGCACAAAGTTAGTCTCTCCAATAGTGATTGACCACCCAAAAGCTCCTTTTGTTTAGTTTAATTAAACCCAATTGCACTATATCACTACCCATCCATTACATTTCTAGTATAGTCTTCTTTTTGAATTTCTATTTATAGCTCAAACAATAACACATATAATCCAACTTAACTAACTTCATTTATTTATGTCTCCTAACATGAAGAAAATTGCTACCCTCCTCTTCCTTGTTCTCTTCTTCACTTTTGGTAAGCTTTATTTTCTATCCTTTTTAAGCTTGTCTATGTAATTGCTTTTATATTTATGACCCATTTGATTGTTATTATGAAGTAATAATGGGGTGTTTGGAAATTCAAAAAAGAAAAATAAAATAATAGGGTGTTTGGCAAATTAGCTTATTGAACAATTTTAGCTTATTTTGATATGAATAGAGGGTTGGGTGGTCAAACTAGTTAATTCTATCGTTTGGTGAATAGCTGGTTGAAACATGATATTGATACGAATCTACTTTTGAATAAGTTGCTTATAGCAGCGAGTTCAAAATCAGTTAGTCAAATTAGTTAATATAATCAGCTGGTCAAATCAGTAACAATAATCAGCTATCAGTTACCAACTGTCGGTCATTTGTCAAACACCCTCAATAAAAACGATAAAAATGATAAAATGAGTTTTGACTTTATTCTTCAAGAAAAGCTACGTCTTTAGTAATGAAAATAGTGAAAATGAAAATGAACTTGATTTTAGTTTATTTTCACGTGCTCACGTAAATTAAGATTTCGTCTTTGAGTATTTGTTTGTGATCACTATTTTTAAATCCTTGAGTCACTTAAAAATTTTTTATCATTTCACAAATTCGTCTTTTAGTTTTTATTAATTGCTACCTTTGCATAATAATATAATTGCTATTCATCAAGATTTAAAAAGTATAGTTTTACTTCAAGTTAAAAATAACCTAAATAAACGAGATCTTGTTTGATTTATCTCAATACAATATTAATTTTTTATTATTTTAATTATGCACAAATATAAATATTGAAGATTAAAATCATACTTTGATTTAATTAAAGTTTGTAACTTTTGTACATTCAATTTACTGTAGTTCTTTGACATGATATTAAAACTGAACTTAATAGTTGAACTATATACTCAGTTAACTTTTAACATTAATGATTTTGGGTTAAATTTTTAGTTTATTGTGCGTCATTTGCTTTGATTTGCGTAGTTATTATTTCGTACACTTTTAAATATTTTGTAATGGCATGATCTATCGACATAGTAGTTATAACTTATGCGTAACAATATCTCAAAAAAAAAACAATATCTCAAAAAAAATATATAACAACTTGTAATAGTTACAGAATGATATTTATAAACTCATTTATATAGTTTCGTCTGCTAAAAACAAATTATATTTTGATTATTCTCTAATAATAGCATCAGTTATTTTCGTTTGCTGAAAAATAAACTAATAGATATATAGAGCTTGTGTTAAAAATAATTAAATAAACCACCTAAATTAGGGTGTTTTTTTTGGTTCCTACATGGATGCAAGTTTGTTGAAACTTGAAAGTAAACACAATCTATCTAAATAGTACATTAGTACTCCCTTAATTTGTTTCTTAATTAAGTTTCCATTTCATAAATTAGATTTACGAAAAATAAAATCTTTTAGATAGTGAATATATTATTTTATTAAATAATAAATTTAATTGAGAAAAAATAAGGACCAAAAACATTAAAAAATATTTAAATAAAGTTAGTAAAAAATATAACGACCATAACTTATAAAAAAATGTTTTCATAAAGTTAGTACCCAATCCTACTTTCAAGCGGGATATTAGGTACAATGAAGATGATTATACAAAGTTAGTGAGAAACGTATAGAGATTTTAAGAAATATAAAAATGTTAAATTAACTTAGTAGAAAATATATGGGGACAAAATGAAATATAAAAATGTTAAAATGAACATGATTATATTTTTGTTTAAATTGTGATATAAATAGATAAATTTTTTATGCAAACAACAAATAAAACACTCAAAAATGACAAATGAGAATTTCTATAAAGAACGAAAAAAGTAATACTTGAGAGACGTATCTCAAGTCCAACACATTAAATATTATACTTGATGCTTACTTTCATATCCTTAATGCCTACTTTCAATATCTTAATTGTCTACTTACATCATTCTTAATGTCTACTTACAATATTTTACAATATATATAACCGGGTCGATCCAATTAGAGATGGTCTCTCAAAGAGACCGTCAACAATTGAATTTGTGTTATTAAATTTGTTTTAAAGGAAAGATAAGACGATAGTTTTAATATTTGATATGATTTTGGACATTGAAAAAGGGATGAAATCAGGAGAAAGCCAATTGTGTTCATTTGGAACAGTTGAAATGGAGAAATGTTCAATACAACAATGTACTTCAGACTGCAGGAACAAAGTCTCACATTGTACAGGGAGATGCATTGCTATAGACACTTGTTGTTGTGTTGCAAGACCTACTTTACATAATTGATTTTCTATTTCTACTTTCTTATGAGAGTCAGTCAGTGAACAATCATGCATGTATCCTTTTTCTTTTTAAACTTTTAAGGGTCCTGAACGAATGTTAAATATGAGTTTTTTTTGAGTATTAACATGTATGTACATTATTAAATGACAATAATAAACTACTTTTTCCGTTTTAGTTGTTTTGTCTCATTTGGTTTGGGCACGTTTTCCAAGAAAATTATTGAAGTTGTACTTCACTGATTTTGCACAACTAAAAATTATAAAAAGTTGAGATTTAGAATCCTTATATTGAGGCGAATCAGAGAAGATCTCATTTGACTATGTTAACTTAAGAGTCAACTGTAAATAGTGTTCAAAAACCATATGAGACAAAGTTACGTTTTATATTTATTAAATAAAATACTAATTTGTAAATTAATTTTATTAAAAAACAAGTTACAACAACAAAATCATAATATTCTCTAACAGCTGTTTCTAGAGAGATCGTCTATGTGAGAGACGTATCATAGGCCGAGTCGAATAAACCTTAATGCCTACTTACATCATTCTTAATGCCTACTTATAATATCCTTAATGTCTATCTTACATCATACTTAATACTTACATATAATATCTTAAATGCTCACCGAGTAAACTACGTGTAGCATTACAATATGCTAACTAAGTCGGTTCCTACTCCAAAGTTTGAGCATTGCTCAAACTTGATTGGTTGTGTTTGAAGATATGACACATATCTCCTCATTGGGGGAGATGCACCTCTTGAGAGGTGGTTTTCATCTTGTGTGAAGATGAATGTTGATTTGAATGAGTATTGTTGCTTGATTGTTGCGGTGATGAAGATTGGATTTATGTTCGTCACGGTGGAGAATTGTTAGATGTGGTGACTTAATAAAGCCCAATGCTTGATATGAATGAAGTGTTACTTTGATTGAAAGAAGTTATATAAGTGTTGAAACATAAAAGAAGTTGTTTGTGGACTGATATGGACTGACCTGCTGCTCGCTTGACCTTTGGCTCGACCCAAGAAGTATGCTCGACCAGTCGAGTGAGAGATCAAAAGCTACTGTCTACATTCTGATCTCTCGCTCGACCCATTGCTCGACCCACCCAGGTTGCTCGACCGGTCGAGTGTAATGTAATGATTGTATTGGAAGTATAAGAAAGAAAATAATAAAATAGTAGTGTGAAATAAGAAAAGTGGGGTTTAAAGGGGTAAAAGTGTGATGAAAACTTTCCAAAAATGAAAAGTATTCTAAAGTGGAAAAACTTATGGAACCACCCGTTTTAGTAAGGTGGAAAAACAAAAAGGAACGGAGGGAGTATTAAATAGGCGACAAGGGTTTTGGTTGCGTATTTTGTCTCATAAGCCTTTAGGCGACCAAAATCTTTGTCGCCTAAATCTTGTCGTATAATGGCTTTTTAGTCGCCTATTCTGACGCCTATTAATGAGACAAAATATAATCTGTAGCCTATTTTGTCACCTATTTAATTCTGAAGATATAAAAAAAATATGAATATTTGTTATTATTATATAATAATAGTATAACTATTGTTATAAAATAATAAATAACAAATATTCAATTTTTTTTATAAATAATAATAATAATAGACATATATATATATATATATATATATATATATATATATATATATATATATATATATATATATATATATATATATATATATATATATATATATATAATATATATATATATATATATATATATATATATATATAATATATATATATATATATATATACAAAACATGGACTGAAATTTAAATTTACATTAATAAAAGAAAAATTTATACATTAATATTTAAAATTACAATTAAAATTATTATTTACATAAATATTTGAAGTATACATTAATTAATGAACAAAATTATAGAAGTGTAGTAGGTAAGCTCAATTACTTAACTAATGCATATATATAAACAACATATGAACAAAAAATTAAATTTACATTAATATATGAAAAAATTATACATTGATATTTATAATACAATTAAAAATATTATTTACATATATGTTTGAAATATAATACAAGACTAAAATTAGGCCAAAAATCATAAATCTTTAAATTTTCGAAAAAGCAGATTAGATTTAAAAAAACTAAGAAAATCTCCAAAATTTTCGAAAAATTTTTAAAAAGCAGAAAGATCTCCATAAATCAGAAAAAGCTAGACTAAAAACCATAATATTCTCTTTCAAAAAAAAAACCATAATTTTCGAAATTCTCTTAATTTTCGAAGGAAGCCGAAAATCAGAAAAATAACAATGCTAAGAAAATCATAATATCCCATAAATCCATTAAACCAGCCCTAAAAATCATAATTTTCGAAATCATCTAAAAAACCCATAAAATTCCTAAAATTTCAAAACATTAAAAAAACTCTAAATTCTCTAAATTTTAATTAAATTAGTTTCATGTTCGAAAAATAAAAAATAAAGGGAAAAATTGAATGAAAATAAACAAAAATAATCGAAATTACCTATAAATCAAAAGTTTGAAGATTCAGAAGTGAGATGCTCAAACAAAAGTCACCGAAAAATGGCCGGACAAAATGTAAAACAGTCGGCTTAAAAAAGAGTTAGAAAAATGGTGGAAGTATGTAAGTAAAAATAATGAGGATGTTAGAAAAAAAAAAAAAAGGGTTAGAAGGGAGAGAAATGAGAAGGAGAGAATGAAGAGTAAGGTGTGGAAAATATATGGAGAGAATAGGAGAAGTATGAGAGAAGATGGAAGAAGATGGGAGAAGGACGTATGGAAAGTATAAATAAATAAAATGAATAAGTTTATGTGACAATAATGTTTTGTCACCAATTTTGTAGCATAAAAGTTTGGCTACAAAATGGGCTACAAAACTCTTTGTAGCATAATAGTTTGGCGACAAAGAGGTTTGTAGCCTATTTTGTCGCATAACAGTTTCCCGCCCAATTACTAAAAATTAAACCATTTAAACAACGTTTTCGTTTGAACGTTTTGGTGTAATTCAGAGAGGAAGATTGAATAAGGTTGTTTATCTGATTTTATGTTGAATATTTAGAGCATGTAGGACATTATCCAAGGCTTAGAACATGTATTACATAAACTAAGCAAGTACATAACAACGGAACCAAAACGAGGCATCACGAGCAAGTGCTCGTTCGAGCATGTGGGTTGCTCGTTTGAGCATTGGGCTGCTCGTTCGAGCACTTTGTGGCTCGTTCGAGCACGGGCTCGTGGGTCTGGCAGAATGTTTCTGAACCTTCTGTATGATGTTTTTGGTGTTTGCTCATTTGAGCACTTTGGATGCTCGTTCGAGCACTTAGAGATTTTCGAGTCAAAAAGTTTCTGAAGTTGTTTTATGAAACAAAGTAATTGTTCTTGAAACTAAGCTATGTTTCATGAACTGATGTGTTGTTATGAATGAATGTGTTACATCATCAATTGATGTATGGATTGGATGAATCCATGTGACACTTCAACTCTATAAATAAGAGTGAGGGCATGGATATCAAATCAATTATTCTTAGAATTAAAATTCTGTCATCTTTCTCTTATTATCTTGAAACGTAAAGGAGAGTGATCAACTCTTTTATAGTTTTTCTGATTTCGATCTCTACAAAAACACATTGTCGTTTAGTTCAATCGATATGTACTAATCGGTTGATGTGACTGATTGTTTCTCTTTGTGAATTTCCGGTCTCACAACCCAAGTATCTTTGTGGGGAAAATATCATAAAAGGAAAGTATTGATGTCGCCTTCAATCTATATCAAGATTTCTGAGCGATGTTTATCGTTGCAAACTAATCTTCATTTCGGTGTTCATTTCATGGTTATTAAAAGCAAGGAGTCCATTGCCATATACAAAGGTTCGCATTATTATTTCTAACAATCTTTTGTGATATCTTCTTTGATCATGGCAAGCGTTAAGGATCTCACGTCAAACTTCATGAAATTGGATAAGTATTTCGGTATGGAATTTTGATGAAGACAAATGATAAAATTATTTTCTCGAGTATATTTTTTTAATAAGAAGTATCATGGAAAACAAGTAAGATTTTCTTTCAAGTTTTTTATTTATCATAAATTATGTTTGATGTTTTTGTGTTTAAAATTGTGAGAAAGTATTTACATACATTTAAATCTTCTTTTGGATGATCATATACATGTGTTTAAATTTATGTTAATTTGAAGTAAAGCATGTGGGTAATAGTGTTTTACAAAGATATGATCTAGAGAAGTGTTGATGATGGAATTTATGATGGAAATCATAAAATGTTATTTCTTAATAATTTTATAATTAAGAAAAGAGAATAGTGTTTATTCATGGATCATCATGATTAAAAAGGCAATGAAAATTTTGTAGTATAAAATTACTACAATGGTTAAATTTATATATATTATATATAAATTAATATTGGCAAGTATACATAAAGTATGTGTTTAGTCAAATTTTATTTGATTAAAAGATGTTTTTGTTCATGATGATTTTGATGGTATTTTTCATGAATTATTATGTTTAAGGAAATTCTTTGATCTTTTTATCAATTGTTTTGGTGGTTATATTTGCATACCCATATCTCGTTTAAATTTTATGTTTTAAGTATATAGTTATCATGAATTTTGATACCTTTTTATTCCAAAGATATGCTTTGGTAGAAAAGCCATCTCACGTGATGTTAATCATTACACAAAATCTCAAAAGAGACGGTTGGACCAGCCCATTTCCCTTAACTGTTTTTTTTATTATCATATCAATTATATTATGTTATAATTCTAAATGTAAGGTATTATAAGCTTGAATATACTATTCTATAACCCCAAATATAAGTTTTTATAACCCCAAATAATTTATCATAAGCCCAAATATACTATGTTATATTTTGGGCTGGGCTTCATGGATTCCGTCTATAGAATAAACCGTCTCCCATGAGACTTATTAATAATCATTATTATTAACATGCTAATTTCCTTAAGTTTTTGTTTTGATTTTTGAGGTATTATGCTTTTTGAGTCAATATGCTTATGATTAAAATATGAAAACAAGGTAATTGTATGTTAGATCAATGCACATATGACGTTAAGTATTATGATCGATCAACTAATTTTGTTGATTATTTGGTCTTTCTTGTTATATGATACATACTATCATGATATGTTTTATTGTTTAACATGTTTATGATTAATATTATTCATGTTGTTTTAAAATGTATGATCATGAAATAAAGTATCAATTTATTTGATGTAACCATAATTTTGGTTAGTTATGTTAGTTATTTTGTAATAACTACATATAAGTAATTGAAGTTTTAATTGACTTATGTCAAGAGTCTCATAAAATGAGATAAGAATTAAATTGACATATAATTTTGTTTAGCCAAGTATATAATAAAATAATAATGAGGGGTAATGATGTATTTTGACATACTCAAAAGAGTTATGTAATTACCCAAATCAATCTAGTTATATTATAACTAAGATTAATGGGTAGGATTTTTATGTCATATATACACTTTTATGTATATGGAACATATTAAATTTAAAATTAATATGGTTATACCATTATTTATAATAATTAAGTTTAATGATTGTGTATAATTCAACAATGTTAAAATTATAATTAAATGGTTGTTTGTATCATTACTTATGAAAATAGTTATGAAATAAATTGGTATTCTAAATAGGAGAATAAATTAATTTGCATAGATTTTGCAAATTATGTTTTATGGTGATTAAAATACCATAATAATTATAACTCAAATTATTATTACTAGTTTTAATATATTGGTATGTTTTGTTTGGTCCATAGGAGAAAAGGGATGATGTATATAATTTATTCATAAATTATATGTGACAAGTTGATTTATTTAATAACTATAAGAGGCATTATAAGTATTTACTTATAAAGTTGTGTCTTTTAAGACGTGAAACAGTGGCGGACCCAAGATTTTAGTAATGGGGTTGCATAATTTTTTTTATTATTTCAAATTACAATTAAACAATTTTTTGCATCACATTAATTTTTTGAAATTATTTGCATCACGTTAATAAAGCATGATGTAGAAGAATGCATAAAAAAGGACAAATAAATAAAATAACTAGTCACTGGAATTATAATAATAAAAAAACAATCAAAACTACTAATTAATTACTTATTCACATGCTATAATTTTTCCAATCAACATTTTAGACTATGGTTCAGACATAATTCATTTTAAGAGAAAATCAAATTTTGGGAATTTTGATGAAACAAAAACCTCTAATCTATCTATCTATACAATATACTATTACATAAATAATAAGGACATGCGTCGACTTTATAGTAAAAATTTTCCGGCTCTTTTCAAGTTCCAATTAGGCAACAATTTTTGAGCATATCATGTAATATCTTTCTTATTAGATTAGTTTAATTAATTAGTTACAAAAGATTTTAAATTATATCTTATTTACTACTAGTTTTTTACCAATTACAATCAATTAAGGTATTAAGTATCTTTTAATTACAGTGGATAATTATCGGATGTAATATTAGTTATTCATGTAAAAAATATACTTTCGATATATTAATTTTGAATTTTTATAGTTTCAATATAATTTAGGAGTTATATAATGACTTAGTTACATGTATATAATTATAAACTTTAAATTAAATAATTTATAAACTGTGCCTGACACGAAAATTTATCTAGATTATGAGTTACATTAGGGCAACTGGCCAATGGTATGAACGAGTGATGAATAAATAGGGAAAAGAAACCAAGTAACTAAAGGGGCGATGACTTTTAGCCTTTTAATCATACAATATACTAATTCAAAAGCATTTTGTGCCATGTGTCACTATTAGAATGCATTTTATAACCATGTTGATGTTGTGCCAAGTGTCACACTTAAAATGCAATTTTAAGTGTTTGTAATTGATGAGGATATAAACTTTACAAATTCATATTAAAATTAATAATTGAATATTAATCTAACCCATAAATTCAAGACTAAATAATATAAGGTAATTATTTTTTAACTCATCCCTTCATATTTCCTAAGGCAATGTGAGTTTACTAGAGAAAGTGAAAAGTTTGAAAAATAAAGTTAGAATAGTACTATTAAGAGTAACTTATGCAATCTTATCTTATAAATTCACAACAATTGAGTCATCAAAGATACATATAGTATGTAATATACAAAAAAAACACACATGTAACAACATCATATGGTACGATTGAAGATTTTTCAATTACTACTTCAATTGTTATCAAGAACATACGAGTTCACCAATATCATTATACCCTTCTGAGATTTAATTCTAATGTCCAATTTAAGAGGAAATATCTAATCATAATAGTTTTTCAAGTGCATCACTTGTGATAACATTATAAGCACTTTATGTATTATAGTATATGATAACATTTAGTATAAAGTTGCTAATGCTTAATTGATTATTATCATGCATGTCCAAGAAGTGGTAAAAGGTTTTATATGAGGATTTTGCTAAAAATTTTCAAAGTTCTTACATGTTATTAATCCAAACAATCTATAAAAAATAAAAGTAAAGTACCCTAACCGTGCATGGCACGGGTATAATCCTATTAAAACTATTTTAATATTCAATTGTTACTACATGTATTAATTAGAGACAATCTAATATCAACATTTGTTAATTGGTACAATGGTAAGCGACTGTTCAAGAACATTAATATGTGGTTGCAAGTTCAATCTCTGCTGGCAACATTTGATCAATATTTTTTTTGATGGGGTTGCATGTGCAACCCCAAGCTTCATGCTAGGTCCGCCAATGCGTGAAATTATCAAGTAGTATGATAATGTATTTTATACTTAAAGTATAAAATGAAGATTATGGTAAATAGATTCCATAATAGTTATATAATTGATTGATTTTATTACTAGTTTGTAATAATGTGAGTAAATTGCTCAAGTTATGCATATTTTTATGTATAATATTCAATTTTGAATTGAATCACAAAGAATTGATATTTCTTTTTAGTGATTGAATGTTTACAAATGGGGAGGTAATTTTGAAACTTCCAAGTGTAAATTAATAAAGATAATGTTTATCCATAAACATTTGTCTTAGTTTTAGACAAAGAAATTAATTTATCTATAGTTTGAGATAATTAATAACAAGGCATTTTGAGGAAAATGAACACTAAGTGGATATGGTGAATATGCTTGGTTGCATGGTACTAGAATAATGTTACTTCTAGTGTTCCACATTTCTTAAATGTGAAAGGAGACTCATTGAGTTCTATTAATGCAATCAAGAATGTAAAGATTGATGAACTATTGATAAGTTCATGGCCCGTTTAATGGCACAAGGCTATAGACAAATGCACAATATCGATTACTTTAATACATACGCACTAATTGCAAGAACAACCACCATTTGGTTGTTGGTATCGTTAGCTTTGATTCACAATCTAGTGATTCATCAAATGGACGTGAAAACTGCGTTTTTGTATGGTGAACTAGATGAAAAAGTTTATATGAAACAACCCGAAGGGTTCGTTTTGAAAGGACATGAGAACAAGGTGTGTAAACTTATAAGTCGTTATACAAAGTAAAACAAGCACCGAAACAATGGCATTAAAAAGTTTGATGAATTGTTTTTGTCCTTTGGATTCAAATTGAATCAAGACGATAAGTGCATTTTTAGCAAGTTTAATGGGCAAGGCAACAAGAGTCACTAATCGCTACGTTGATGATATGCTCATATTTGGTACTGATTTAGTAAGGGTTCAAGAGACAAAAGATTTTTGTCAAGTTCATTCCAAATTAAATGAAGGACATGGGGGAGGTCGATGTGATCTTAGGTATAAAGATCATAAGAGACGGAAATGGAATCAAGTTAAGTTAATCTCATTACAATGAGAAAGTACTCAAAAGTTTCAATGTGTTTGATGGAATTCCAATGTCGACCCCATGGATCAACATGTCGAATTCGTAGACATAAAAAGGAACCATTTGCGAAATTAGCATATTCAAAGATTATTGGATCGCTAATGTATGCGATGACTTGTACGAGACAAGATACTGTCTTGAGAGTATTAAAATACTTTAAGGATATTATGAATTGTGGTATCACTTATTGTGGAGAACCTCCAAGTTTGAGAGGGTTATTCTAATGCAAAATTAAATCACAAATGAAGAATATAACTATTCGACAAGTGGTTGGGTATTTGTTTATGGGGGAGGTGCCATATCTTGGTCATCCAAGAAACAAACCCACATTGTTGTTCCACTATGGCTTCCGAATTTATAGCGCTAACATCTGTAGGGAAGGAAGCGAAATGGTTAACGAATCTCATGTTTGAGATACCATACAACCAATGCCTATATCACCGGTGGCAATTCATACGGATTGCAGAATGGCATTGGCGGATCGCAGGTAGGATCTTAATCTAGTAGAATCGTGCGTACCTACTTAGCAAAAAAGTTTAAAGCAAGTGACCCATCTCAATATGTTTTTGAGAATGACCCAAGTCTTAAGCCCAAGAATTTTAAAGACTTTTAACCCAACTCAATATGTTTTTCCTCCATTCTTAGTCAGCCCACTTACTTCAATTACTGTTCATATTGACAATGGAACACTCAAGCAAGAATAACTTATCTTGCTAGAGTAGGAATTAGATACAGTAATGGTGGATGGCTCACATTTGAGAACAACCTATTGGACACATAAGGCTAATTTTTATCCACCTTGAAGGTAAGGTGGAAGTTCAGGCGGTCGGTATTGTCATGACTCGGGTCAAAGGGTCAAAGGGCATTATCGACATTTCATATTAATTAGTCTTTGTACTTTGTAATTAGATTAGTTGTTATCTTTTAATTGTCATTTAGGGGCATAGGCTATATATAGAGCCACCCTTGTAATAATTCATTAGTTTAGGATTAATTGAATATTAAAAAAGTATTCTTTTGGAGTTAGAGGGCAGACTCGAAGTGTCCAAACTATCACTTTCAGTAATGGGTCTTTGCGATTTGTTACAGATAGCTCCTGAACCTTTAACAGGGGATGAGATTGTTAGCTTACTGGAAAACTAGATAAATAGTTTCGGAAAGTCATCAATCTTCTACACTCTACCATACTAGAAAGATTCCAAATGTCGTCATCATTTAGATGTCATGCATATAGAAAAAAACATTTGTGATAGTTTGCTGGAAACTTTATTAGACATTACTGGAAAGTCTAAAGATCACCATAAAGCTCGGTTAGATATGAAAGAAATGGGAATAAAAAAATGTTATGATTAATGGTGACTTATGTTCACCAAGTAATCAAAACAAGATTAAGATAATTAATCTAGCTTGTTAGTGTAATTAAGAAGAGGACAAAGTAGCATTCTTGTGATTGGTTGAATGAGTATCAAGCAAGTATCTTAGTACATTGTACTATGGTAGTTAGGGGTGTTCATTAGCGGGTACCCGGCATTTCGGGTACCCGGAAAGCCGGGTACCTTTTTAGCGGCCCGTGTCCCGGCCCATTTAATGCGGGTACCCGGTTTTCGGGGACCCGGATAAGACGGGTCGGGACACCGGGTACCCGGATTTTATTTTTTGATCATTTTAACTGAATTAATTATATTTTTATTTAAAAAATCTGCGCATAAACAATTAAATCAGATTCAGAATAGTGTGTGAAGTATGCAGAAGCACTCAAGCAGAACAGTGCACAACACAAGCACAAGCACTGTATGGCCATGACTGAAATTGCATTTAGCATTTAGATAATCAATTCAAAGAAAATGCAATAACTGTTAGGATTTAGGAAATAACTATTAGGAAACAATTATTTATCATGTTATTTCCTAACAGAAATTGCATATAAATAACGATTGTCAATGATATTTCAAGGCAAAATCAATCACAATTATAACTAAAACAAGCAAAGTGATGGCTGAGCTACACAAACTGCATTTGACAAGACGATACAAGCAATTAGTTTTGAAAAAGTATATATAGTTACTAAGCGGGTCATTCACGGGTACCCGGATCTTTTTAAAAACGGCCCATGACCCGACTCGGACTTTTCAAGTTTTTTAATTTTTTGACCCGCCGTTTATGAGGCGGGTCGGCGGGTCAACGGGTCGGGTCGGGCGGGTCGGGTATTTTTGAACACCCCTAATGGTAGTGGAGACTTGGGATGCAAGTGTAAAAGTTGGTAGCACCTTATTTCAGAAGCAAGGGCAAGTGTACAAGGAGTAATGAAGATGGGGACCAAAGGGACAAGTTGCATACAATTAAAAGGTGCAACAGAAGTTGCTGTGTACATGGCTCGACTTCTCACTCGGCCGAGCACTAGGTCGAGCGAAGTCTGTGGCTTGTTTTCGTGAGCTGCTAATTTGTTGTCCCATTGTCACATGTTGCCTCATTAATTGCTTTATATTTTCCCTTATAAATACCTCGTCTTAAGCCTTAGTTTATGTGCTCAAAGAGTCTCATACTTAGAGCTATCCTATCTTGCTTATTTTCTCCCTAAATTAGCTCCCCTCTTCCTTTCACATAACCTTCATTGTAATACCTATCAAGTTTTGTATTTCTCCTTTAAATATAATATAATCCTAGATTAGATGGTGGATGTAGCCTATTGGTAAACCACCTTAAAAATTCTAGTCTTGATTATTTACTTTATTTTTTCCATTCATTACATACTTACATTATTTGGTTCCAATACTTAACACACAACACAAACACTAACTTAACTTCATATTTTGATCTTTGAGTGAGGTCTTTGCCTCTCCTTTCAGAAAAGAATTGCATCCTTTGGAATCAAGTGATGATCGCTTTGTAGAGTTATAAAAAAGGCAAAGCTAACGCAAGGGTGTTCATCAAATCTTGCAAGGTGTGTGCAAGTGAACGGGGAAAAAATTTAAGTGTATAAGAGCCATAATGCTCATAATATAATGCACACGTATTTCTAGTTGTTTAAAACTTTACCAAAGCATGTGGCTTTGCAATTAAGTGCCTTTTCAGATCAATATGCAATAGTAGGCGTGTTTAAAACCGGATATCGGGTCGACCCGGATCCGGAAATCCGAATACCCGTTTTTTTCGGATACCTAAAAGTGCAATTCGGTTCCGACCCGGATTAAACCAGGTACTCGATTAATCTAGGTCGGATCCAGATACCTAGTTTTATACCCGGTTTTAATAGAATATTTTTTAAAATATATTTTGTCTTTTTTTGTTTATCCATGCGTTTTTTTATCTCTATCTTTACATTAGAATATTTTTTTATATAAAATTCAAATACTAACTTCAATTACTATAATTATTTTAAAATATTTTTAATTTTGTAAGTGTGTAAATATGTACAATACATCATTTACATGTTTAAATCTTGTAAAATTTTACCTTAAGAAAAGTAGCGATTACATTATTGCTCATTGGTTTAAGTAAGAACAACCATACAAAAAATATACAGGAGAATATTAAGATTCAACCCAAGGTTAGCTTAAGAGATATCATCATTATTTTATTTGAGAATTAAATTTAAAAAAATTTTTGAAAAAAAATCTAAATCCGGATACTGGATACTCGATTTCCAATAAAATGTGACCCAGATTCGGATCCGGTATGCGGTTTTAAAATCGGGTAACTGATCAGGATTATCCGACTTGTGAAAATCGAGTTAAATATCCGATTTTGGAAAACGAATTACCGGATATTCGGATCGGGGTTTTATGCACACTCCTAGGCAATAGAGTTATCAATACAAATGAATTGGATCGCCGTCAAACTGAGATTAGTAAGACTCTTTGTGATCTTGAAAGAATATTTTCATCATCTTTCACTTGCTCGTTCATTTAGTCAATGAAGTAAAGCTTGGTGGTCTAGTATGTGATTGGTGGTCTAGGAAAGTTGAAATCTTATGTCAAAAATAGAAATCGTCCTGAAGCGTCGATTGCAAAAGGTTATTTGGCTGAAGAGTGTTTGGTATTCTACTCTAGATATTTGATTGGCGGAGAAAAGATGCGATCGAAGGGATCTAATCAATGTCATAGGACAAATGATAAAGCTACGGATGAGGGGTCATGTTTATTCCCTATAACTGGTTATCCTCTTGGGAGGAAAAAAAAAGGGAAAGAAAGGAAATGCATTCCCTATAACTGGTTATCCTCGTTATGTATCGTTCAACTTTAAAGATGAACAAGTTCAATATTATATCGAGTACTTTTTTTTGTTGAATATAATATATTTTGCTTATAATAAATTTGATTTACTTACTTATATGGTAATATCTTAGGGAACATGAGAAGGTTGTGGAAAGAAAGTCAAAAAACAAGCGGAATAGAAGATGGATGGAGGCTCAGCAACATAGCAATGAATTTATGGATTGGTTTAAGGTAAAAATTGAGTCGGCTAATGTCTCATATCCTATTAAGTAGCTCTCATTGAGTCCTTCTAGTACTGCTAGGAGATTGTTGGATATTTTTGTAATGGCTTTAACTTCTACACCAAAGAGCATGAGAAATGCAAAAACCAAAATAGTGAAGTCTCATTGACTGCTTTGACTTCAAGCTTTGCAAGTAGCAAGGACTGTAATCATGTTTTAGGTAGGTCACTTATTACGAGGTCAAAAATTAAATTATTGAGTTAGATTATTGGGGTGCATTTAGTGTTGTATTGTCTGAATGTGATTGGTTTCAAGTTGAAATAGACGACTACAGCCTCACTCGTGTAAATTTTAAGAAACTTATCTCCAAAGATGACCTGTATGTGTTGGTATCACACGTTCAACAAGTATTCTATATTCAAGATGGCCATCAAGAGAATTTGCAATATGTGAATCGAAAGTTGCCTATAGATTTTTTTATGCTAAAGGGCAATTTAGAAACACATATGAAAACAAATCAATATTAGCAGAGATTTAAGTGTTGATACTTTCGATGCTGATTCCGATATTGATAAGACAGATTGGGATTGGATGGAACCGTTAACATAAATATTTGAATGATACTTTTGAAAATAAGTAAACAATTACTAGCTATTTTTTTCAGATTCTTGAGAATTTTGAATAGTATTTGATATAATATCATGCAAATTAATTATGTAAATCTTTCTCTTATGTGTATTTCTTTTTGTTAGTGTGAATTATTTATGCTTTTTGAACTTGTTAGGGTGATGATTATTGTTTGAAGACTTCTCTTAGTTTCTTTGCTAAAGCTAGTGTTTTTGATTGCTTTAAAATTCTATATATAGGTGGGTTGTCATTCGTTTACTATATATTCTCTTTTACAAACTTTTAAGCATTTTTTTAATGCTATTTTACGGTTGTACCAAAGATCTTCAATATGTCAAATTATGAAAAACTAAGGCAAAAGAGGATCGAAGAAAACAAACTAAGAATGAAGGGTTTAGGGATTAATACAATGGCTTATGAAGTAAATCAGTTAATGAAGGGCTCAAAACATCCAAAGAAAAATAAGGTGCAATCAAAAAAGGTAGGTAAAGATTTCAATAATGAAATATACACCTGCAGAATGTAGTGAGTAGTTTCATTCTAATGAAAAATAAGAAAATGAGATCAAGAAAAGTAGCGCATATTAAAAACTAAGAAGGTGATTTCTTTATTTAATTATGCTTGTGAAACATATTGGTCTAGCATTCTATTTAAATTAATCTAATGTTTATCAACGTCGTTTTTAAGGTCTTTTATTTGAGAGATCGTTCCATGGCGAGCCACCAAAGCAATAAAAAACGACTCTCAAAGTCGGTTTCACAAGAAAGAGTTCCACCACAAAATAAAAAGCAATGTGAAGTTCAAAGGAGAATTCCATCACAAGATAATGTTTTTGAATATGAGTATACACCCATTGGAGATAATGAGCAAAATCATTCCAACGAAAAACATGCACATGAGATTAGGAAAATTAGTCTAAGTTCGTTGCTTTACATCAAGAAAGTTGTTTTTTTTATTTGATTATACTTGTGAATTAGGTTAGCATTTTATTTTAATTAATTAACTTTTATCAAATTCGTTGTTTTAAGGTCATTTCTTTAAAAGAAAATTCCACGACGTGTCACCAAAGCAATAAAAAACGACTCTCAAAGCTAGCTCCATAAGGGAGAGTTCTACCACAAGGTCAAACGCAATGTGAGGTTCAAGTGAGAAAGCAACAAGGTATCGAAACAAAGATGGGTCAAGGTAAATCAATGGTTTCTCTCGGCTCAATTAGTGCTTATATGCAAATGAAAGCAAGAATGAGAGAGAAACAACTTAGACAAAAACATAATGGTAGATCACAACAACAATCTATTGTGCAAAATTCGAATCATGGTGGTTCAACAAAATCATTAGGAAGTCATTTATAACACGAGCCATTTGACAATGATTTTGAAACAGATTATGATTACATTATGGATTTTAATGAATGAGATAGAGATGACATGGATGGAGAAGATGTCGAATTTGGTTATAATACTGACCTATTGCGAAACGGATCATTAATAAAGCAAGAGATAGAAAATGAGCAAAATGATGGTATAACACTTTTCTGTCATCATATTAAAGCTTTTATGTTTATATGTTGCTTTGTTATTCATATTGTTTTATAATTTGAGAACATACAAAGGTTCTACACAACAATATACAAAGATTACAAAACAACATACAAAGATTATAAAACAAACATACAAAGATTATAAAACAATATGACTAAAGAAACGACATATAAATATAAAAGCTTTAATATGTTAAGAAAGAAAAGTGTTATACCATCACTTTCCTCATTTTCTATCTCTTGGTTCATAAATGATCTTTTTTTGCAATATGTCACTATTATAACCTAATTCAATATCTTCTCCATCCATGTCATTTCTATCACATTCATTTGAATCTATAATGTAATCATAATTTGTTTCAAAATCATTGTCAAATGGATCTTGTTGTACCTATAATGTTGATATTTGAATCTATAATGTTACCATGTAGAACTTTGCTATTATGTGTCTCTAGATCGCCATTCAGCATAATAAAAAATAAAAAAATCAAAAATAAAAAAATAAAAAAATAAAAAATAAAAAAAACTATAGCCAACTTTCGATTCACATAATGCCATTCTTCTCCAAGGCAATCTTGAATATAGAATACTTATTGAATACGTGATGGCAACACATTCTTTGGGGATGAATTTCTTAATATTTACACACCCAAAAATTATATAAACATATTAAACTATCAACAACACGAACAAGAATTACAATTGCATTGATAGAGATTGGAAACGAGAACCATAACTACACCAATTTCCAAAAAAATAACAAAATTTAATTTCTAAATCTAATTCCTAAATCTTATTCCTACAATCAAAATTTAATTTCCAAAATTAAATAAGAAAATAATTGAAAAATGTGGAGGAGATACTTACCATAGATCGATGAAATTAATTTTTATTGTCCAAAAACATTGACAACTTTATCTCAAATTATTACTTTAATGGTAAAACTAATTACATTTCAACAATCTGCAATTATCCCAAAATCATTTGAAATAGTTAAAAAAAATATAAGGGAAATTGCAAATGGTAGCATTCAATTTCAATGAAATGCTAGTAGTTACACTTTTTAAAAAAAATTCTACATGATAACATCCAGTTTATGCACTATCTAACTGCTTTAAATTCCTTTTAATTTCTCATTTTGTAACTTTTTTCCACATGGTAGCATCCAGTTTTTGTTTAATTCACCATTTAATGTTTAATTCACCATTTTAATGTTTTTTTTTCTTTTGCAAAAAACCACCTAATCTGATATATTTTTCTGCAAATAACTATCATTTAACAAAAAATGTTTGTTGACCATTTGTGAGGGTTTGACTAATTTAAGTGGTTCAGTAGAAGTATCTCATTAGTCCTCGTATTTTTAAATAATTTAAAATTAAAACACGTAAATTAACAAAATAAAAATAAAAGATATTTGACGATATTTTTACATATTATAACGCTGTTTTTTCAAAGAGATAACCAATATTAATGTTGTTTATCGTAGACTGCATTCCCCTCTAACATTAACTCAAGTGCATATATTTCATGTTCCCAATAAATAGAATTGAGACGACACTACTCATGAAAGATATTTGGACCCACAATGGTGAACTCAAGCTTAATGTATGATGAATGCATGAAGGGCAATGGGGAGACACACTCATAAGAAGTAGCATTGGTGGACTCAATAGTATCAAATACTAAAAATCCTATTTTATTATCATCAATAAATAAGTTATCAATTGCAAACTATTCACCAGATGACTCCTCCATCTTCTCATTAATATGACTCTTATAGCACGAATTAACGCCTATATTGTTCTTTAAACATGAATGTATGATTTCGACCTCAATACAAAGATTCAACACTATATTGGGTAAATTATATTTTATATATAAGAATTATTTAACACAAAAAATATTAGAAGACTTGAAAATGATTTAATCCTGGTTGAGAATGAGCAAGATATATATGCTGAATTCTCTACTATCATTGCCTTATTTTGGATAAATATTTTTAAAATTATTCATCTGCAAACAATGAGCAACCATATTGAAAAAAAAATCCGAAAAATCATTTTCATCCATGTCAAGTCATATACCATGACTCATATAATTAGCTAGACTCTATGATTTTATGTTCTATCCCTCAATAATCACATGGCTTAATTCTCAATAATAGTATGTGTAACCACAAGGATACAATGGGTACATGTAGCTTTGAAATTTATAGAAAATATTGTCATATTTATATCTTATTTTTAAATTGAAGAAACAAAAAATAGCGAATTAGAAATGTAAAAATGGTTTGAAAACATAATAAAAACAATGTAACCAGTGGGGGACCTAACTAAGGTGATGGGGTTGCATATGCAAGGCCATTAAAGAAAAATTCAAGAAAGTAATATGTAGGTCTCGAACTCATGACGGCAAAAACTGTAGCAGACACTCTTATATTGCTGCAGTTTTTGACCCTTTGACATTTATTGTGCGGGAATGAGATTCCTTTTCATTTATTTTTATGAATTAATGGAGTTAAAAATCATATTTTATGATGAAATTCATGAGTTACAAACTCACAAATATAGCTTTGGAAGAACATCATAAATTGACTTTCAATTTGTATGATTTTATTCATTCATTCCTATGATATAATAGAGTTAAGAATCAAATTTTATGAGATTCATAAAATACAAACTCATGAATACTGATGTTGGAGGAACAATATAGATAAGTGAAAAACGATGACGTATTAGCGATCGAACGACAAGTTTCAACCACTAACACCACCAAGATCGAAATATGTGAAGTCTTGTGTTTACAAATTACGCAAACTATAACTCGATGTTTGTAAGAGATAAAAATGCAATAATAAAATGACACAAATGTTTAAGGAGGTTCACCCAAAATTGGCTACGTCCCCCGTGGTGTAGTATCTCTCTTATATTATCACAATTGAGAAATTACAATTAGAGAAGAGAGTGTTTGGCTATGGGTATGTGTTTGATTTTTGTGGATTGATTTGTTGTTAAACATTTAGTGTATAATAATCCTGTATATTATAATCATCAAGTACTACTAAGGTAGTGGGACCAATCGTATCAATTTACTAAGTCCGTATACATCGCTAAAGCTACTAAAAGTAGTGGGAGAAAACGTATTATTATACGAGGTCCGTTAGGCATAAAAGTAATTTCCAAAACAAAGGAAAAGGGGGACCTAGACAGAAGCATTTAGCCGACTCGGCGGTCCCCCCATAAGAGACATCGCCGAGTCGGCGTTTGGTCTCTGGAAAAATGTGGTTTTGGTCAGTGAGTAAGCGCCGAGTCGGCGGTCCCTCCTTTGGGGTCGTCGCCGACTCGGCGGTCAGTGCTTCATGTGACCGTTGCTTTTCTTCCCGTTTTTCATGCGTTTAATGCCTAGGATTCTCCTTAATACTCTTGATTTCTGGTATTATTAGGGAGTATTAAGGACAATAATGCTATGGAATAATGGCATTAAGTTGTATGATCATCAATATGATCATTATGGTGGTGATTATGAGCATTGGATCCCTTCATACTCCTTGAGTATAAATAGGAGGCTTGGGTGTTTGAGTTCCTTGCACCAAAAATCTGAATTCCTATTCTATATACTTCTCATTTGTTTTTTGCTTGGTCAAGACAATAATTAACTCTTGTTCTTGCTATACTTTTCTCATAGTTTCTCAAAACACATTGCTATTACATAACACTTCCTAAGTACTAAAGGTTGTGTTGGAGTTGTTTGTATCTCGTTGTGAATTTCCACTTCTAAACCCAAGTACCTTTGTGGGGGAAATATCACAAAAGGAAAGTGAGCACACGCCTACAACTTGTATCAAGTTTCCGGGTAACATATTGTGTTACAAATTGATCTTCACTTTCTTTTGCATTGTAATCTTGTTTGTAATTTCATTTTTGTCATCTCAAAAGGGGTTTGAAACAAATTCCCGATTGTAGTTTATTTACATTATATACTCTTTGTAATAATCTTTTGTGATACCTTCACCGATGGCATCAATGAAGGACTTTACCTCTAACTTTGCCAAGTTAGAAAAGTTTGTCGGCGTCGATTTTAGACGTTGGCAAAAGAAGATGATGTTCATGCTCACCACTCTCAATGTGGCTTATGTCATAAGCTCACCCAAACCGGACGTTGCTAAGTCGGATGATCCGAAAACGGTGATACCGGAAACGAAAATACTTGAACAAAATCGAAAGAGGTCTAAGTGGGAAAATGATGACTTCATTTGCCGGGGGCATATTCTCAATGGCATGCAAGATGCCTTGTTCGACATCTACCAATACCATGAGTCCGCAAAGGAATTATGGGATGCCTTGGAGAATAAATACATGGCGGAGGATGCTAGCTCCAAGAAGTTTCTTGTAAGTAATTTTAATTCGTATAAAATGGTAGAAGATCGCCCTATTATTGATCAATTTCATGAACTACAAAGAATGCATGCTAACTTAAAATTGCATAAAATTGAAATTGATGAAGTGTTTTTAGTCTCTAGCATAATAGACAAATTGCCTCCTTCATGGAGGGATGTTAGACATGCTCTTAAGCATAAAAGAGAGGAGATTACACTCTCCGATCTTGGACAACACATAATTGTCGAGTCTAGCATTTGGGTTCATGAGAACCGGAAGGATGATAATCCTAATGTACCAACAATTAATATGGTTGGGGAAGGGAAACCACAATCCCGTCCCGGAGATAAGAGGAAGAGGAATGACTCTTCAAAGGGGAAACACTACAAAATATGTTACATATAGCCACACTTAAAAATGCACGTAGCCACACATATATGTGTGCCTATAATATTTCCCCACACTTAAATAAGTGTGGCTATGGATGTGTGGGGAAATATTGCCCACACATAATAAGTGTGGTTAATTCATAATTGGGTTACACTTATAAGTGTGGTAAAATGCATCTCTAGTAACACTTATAAGGGGTGTTACAGGGTGCCACTCCTATCTCCACAATCATGTGCCTAGCAGTATTCGAACTTGAGACCTCAAATTCCAAAGCACACCACTTCAGCCACCAGACCAAGAGGTATTTCGTGATATATTTTGCAAGGCTATTATACTTATTATCTAATGACTTGTACCTCAATTCTTTATTTGTAAAAATATTAGTCGTTAATCAATAGTATTATTATTATTATTATTATTATTATTATTATTATTATTATTATTATTATTATTATTATGATTATTATTATTATTATTATTATTATTATTATTATTATTATTATTATTATTATTATTATTATTATTATTATTATTATTATTATTATTATTATTATTATTAGTATTATTATTATTATTGATTTCGGCGCGCAAGTAAGCTTTTAAAACTTTGTTTTTTTTTCAAAGTTTTTAAATTAGGTTTTTAAATGTCTGTCAAATTTCTTAATTGGTCTATAGTCACACTTATATGTTTTGCTATTTGTATGATTTTTTCCCCACCCTTATATGTGTGGTTACATTAATTACTATATTTTTATTTTCTAAACTAGTTTTTCCCCACATTTATAAGTGACGTTATTGTCTCCACACTTATTAAGTGTGGCTAAAGTTGTTCTACCCATAAGAGCTTCCAATAATTTACCACACTTAATTAAGTGTGGCTAATTAAGTGTGGCTAGAAGCAACATTGTTTGTAGTGAAAGCTACTATTTCCAATACCGACAAGGTATGTTGGGAGTGTGGAAAGCCCGGGCACCGAAGGAAGAATTGCTTCGTTCTAAAGAACAAGCAAAAGAAAGCCAAGGGGAATGGTCAAGCTTCTACAAGCAAGGGACCACCCACACAAGGTAATCTTGCATTTTATGATGAAAATTCTAATATGAGTTTTTCTACTATGAATACTAATATTAGTGCTTTGCAGGATGATACCTTGGCTTGGTGGATCGATTCGGGGGCATCGAGACATGTTTGTAACTCTACACAATGGTTCAAAACCTTTAACAAGGTTGTTGATGGGGAGCATCTCTACATGGGAAACAATGCACCTATCAAGGTCCAAGGCAAAGGACAAGTTGAATTATTGTTTACTTCGGGGAATCTTTTAGTTTTAAGAGATGTGTATTTCACACCCGAAATAGGTAGAAATATAGTCTCGGGTCCTATATTGAATCGATTAGGCTACAAACTAGTGTTTGAAGCCGATAGGTGTATTATCTCCAAAAATAATTTGTTTATTGGGCGTGCTTATTTATGTAATAGTTTATTTAAGTTATCTTTAGATTTGAATAAAAACTCTATTTGTAATGTTTCTACCATGAATGAAAATGATGATTTGCACTACTTATGGCATGTTAGACTAGGACACGTTAATTTTGATAAAGTTTCGTTTATGTCTAAACATGATTTAATTCCAATGTGCAATAAAATGTCTAAAAATTGCAAAACGTGCATGTTAAATAAGATCACTAGAACACCGTTTAAAAGTGTTGAAAGGAAAACCGAAATTTTGGAGTTAATCCATAGTGATCTTTGTGATTTTCATAGTACACCGTCTTTGGGAAACAAAAAGTATGTCATAACTTTTATTGATGATTTCTCAAAGTTTTGTTATGTTTATCTTTTGCATACAAAAGATGAGGCTCTTGAACATTTTAAGATTTACAAACAAGAAGTAGAAATACAAATTGGTAGTAAACTTAAAAGGTTAAGAACCGATAAAGGAGGTGAATATTATGATCCGCTTTATTTCAATTCAATGGGTATAATTCATGAAACAACCGCCGGTTTTGCACCACAATCCAATGGTGTGGCGGAGAGGAAAAACCGTACTCTACAAGAGATGGTTAATTCCATGTTATCCTACTCGGGTTTGAGTGATGGATTTTGGGGTGAAGCAATGTTGACGGCTTGTCACATTCTTAACCGAGTTCCAATGAGAATGAATAAGGAAACTCCTTATGAACTTTGGTACAAAAAGAAACGGCTTGTCATCTCAAAAGGGGTTTGAAACAAATTCCCGATTGTAATTTGTTTACATTATATACTCTTTGTAATATTTGTATGAGTACTAGAGCTCACTATATATAGTGCTCATTACAATTAATAAGTAATATTATCTTAATGACATCAATAAGTATAAAACGTAACATCTCAATGCATATGAAAAGTCCAGAACCACTTCCAATGTATACTAACAGGGTCTGCTCGTTCAAGGCATTTACACGCTCGTTCGAGCACCTTGATTTCCAGCCTTCTGTCTGTCTTTTGAAGCGTGCTCGTTCGAGCCTAGGAGGAGCTCGTTCGAGCAGCAGTATAATCGAGGCTACTGTCTGCTGCTTGATTAGTAATTGGTAGATGTCCTTCCACTTTCTAATTGCATTAAGCATCCAATATCAGTTACTACATTATCATATCCCACTAAGACTCCTTCAATGCATTAATTTACTCATTAAACATCTTCATAAACCACACACTTAAACACCTTATTAACACACAACTTTAATCACCCATTAACTTACTCTCATAGGATTCCATCCTAAGAGTCACACTTGATTTATTTTGGTGCACTCAAGTCACACCATTCATAACAATCTCCACCTTGACTTGAGTTCACCCAAGTCAATGGAATTCTCTAATTCACTCTTAACATAATATAAACAACTTACACCACATTACATATTCAAATTAAAAATTAAACAAAATAACACATGTGCTTAAACATTACACATGCTCAAATGCCCACAAAGGGCTCCCAAAAGAGTATGAATCAATTACCAATCAAGTCCCCCATGGACTCATTGGGGTATGTTGGAATTATTCTCAAACATTCGTTGTTTGAAGAGGTACCATGTAACACCCCGTAATTTTTATAGAATATTCGATTTTAAAATAAATTAAATAGTCAATCTTTATTAAAATAAATTAAAATAAATTAATAATTTTTTTATCATCATTTAGTAGTTAATCTTTAATCATAATTATACATGTGTGATAAAAGTAGATCATGGCATTAAATCACATAATTAGTTGATTGACAAAAAAAAATAATAACAAATCACATAATTGTTTATCATCATTTTAGGAGGAATTTGGAGGGGTTTGTAACTCCCTCTTAAGTGTGTATTATGACACTTTTAAGAAGGGAGTTAGGGGAGCTTAAAGGGTGTGGTTTTCCTATAAAAACCACTCTTATGCAAGAATGTTCCACTTTTTGTCATTTGCTTTTGCCTCAAATAGTTTCTTTCTTTTTCTTTTGCCTCTTCTTAATTTCAGTTCTCACAAACAAACAAACAAAAAAAAAAAAAAACTTTGTGTACATCCAAATTCCAAATCAAGGGTAAGTGAAATCTAAGAGTTAATATTAGATTTTTACTTTTAAAGTAAATTATATTTTATATTTTATATATGATGATGTCCTATGACTTCTAGGAGGATTGAATATTTTTTTATGTAAGTTTTTATTCATATAATCCTTTAACAAAATTGATTTGTTAAAAGGGTTAAGTCAAAATTTTATAAAATCCTTCATTGATTTATATTCTTTAACAAAATTCAAATTTGATATAAGAATAAAACCTATTTTTAATATTTAAATAAATTTGTTTCATGATCTAAATTTCCCTAGCAAAATTTCAATTTGCTAGAAGAAATTTAAAGGTGTGGATTAAGTGAAATAAGTATGTATGATTTCATAAGTTCCTTAACAAAATTTGATTTGTTTAAGGGATTGAATTTGTTTATAAGTATAATAAGATTCAAAGGGTTATTTTGGTTTATGATCCTCTACAAAATTCAATTTGTGAGAAGATCAAGTATTTAATACCATTATTTTAATTTATTAATTTTAAAGTGTGTTGAGTGGTCTTGTGTATGAGAATGTTTTAGTTAATGGTTTTGTGTTTTGATGATGGAAGAATTTATGTGTGAGATAATATTGTATGTGGGTGGAAATGTTAAGTGATTGTGTGATAAGAAATATAAATTGTGTTGTTTTGTGATTTAGTTTTTATTAGTTTTTTTGGGCTTTGAGTTATAAATTGGATATTTATAATTCGGATAATAAATATATGAAATAATAATTAAGTGATATGAACTTTCCGGACAGCAATAGCTGCCTCGGAGTGGCGCCTCATTTTTTTTATGTGGGGTGCGTTTCGTTGTAGTTTTGTTCAACCGATATGTTAAAAGTCGTTTAAACGCTTAAAATAATTAAAAATAGTAAATGAATTTTAGAAATTATGAAAATTGGTGTCCAAGGTAATCGATGCGTTCCGGACGCAGTGGTGAAGTCGGATTTTTCATTTGAATTTTCTAAACTGTTCAAATTGACAGTTTAAGTTTCTGGTCAAATGTGGAATCTTAAACTATTAGGAATTTGATGAAATCAATTAAAGTTACCAAGTCTTATTGATATTTTAGTGGTATGGAATGAGTTAAAAGTGTAAACACGTTCTAATACGTGTTCGTTTTGTGTGTGTGTTGTTTAGGACCTCGATTCATAAGAGGGTGAAATTCCTGTAGTGCTTGAATATCGTTGTTGCCGTGCTTAAAGGTACACGCTTAGACCATACATTATATGTGGTTGTGCAAGTAGTGTTGTTTCATTCTTGAATATTGCATTGTGACTCACATAAGGATTAGACACCCCAAATAATTTGAATGAAGTTTAACTTGGAATTTGAGGATGGATGTTTTGGTTATCTCAAAGGGTTAATAAATTGGAATGAATTATATAATTTTGTTCCCATGGCAGTTTTGGATCATTACGGTCACCATGGGGGTATGCATACTTTAACCTTTGACGACCCGAACAGGATGGGCAACGTCTTAGGTCGGTGGTTGCCTTGGGATTAGCTCTCCCAAGTGTATTCCTCCAAATGAATTGGATTATTACTTGGACGACCCGAATAGGACGGGCTACATTTCAAGTTGGGGATTTTTGAATAAATGTATTAGAGCCTTTGCATGCTAGGGTGAACACATTGCTTGTATTCCACTTGTTGATTTTATGTATGTTGTCTCTGACGTGTATTGAATTGTTCTTTGGAACTTGCTATTTGTTGTCGATCGACGACTAGCAGGTTGATTGCAGGTGGCGACTGGAGTGAGGTTTCAAGTTAGGACCACATCATCCAAGACCGCGTTCTATGTAATAATAATTATAAGTAGAAAATAATTTACATCTATGAAATGGAACTTAGTGTAGTTTATTTTTGTCATTTCGCTATGTTGTTTTAATGTGTCATGGAGGCTGTTGGGTTCTCAAGTTGTATTATGGAACTATTACAGTCTCGTCGCTACCGTAAGTTTTATTTTTCCGCTTAGTTACATTCCTTTATCGATGGAACGTTGACGATCTTGGATAGGATTTTTCCCAGTAAGTGTCCAGTTGTCAACCGGAGTCATTTTTTCATATGGTTATCCGGGTCACTTGAGCCGGACCGTTACATACCATGATCATTATTTTCATGCTCGGTTGAAGTAGTGGACATACAAGCCGAACTAATTAAGGTTGAACCCACTAGCATATACAAGCCATCATTAAGGGATCCTTTCATGATCAACTTAGGACCCTTGCCAACCTTCAAAACTCCACCTTCACCAATACATGTATAACCTTCTTTATCCAAAATATTAAGGGAAATTAAGTTCTTACTCATACCTGGAACATGAAGGACTCTGGTCAACGTTCTTTCGACACCATCAAACATGACAATTTTAACATCTCCAATACCAACTATCGGACAACAAGTCTCATTGCCCATAGTGACTTTTCTTCCATCAACCTTTTGATAAGTTGAGAAGAACTTTTCGTTAAACGTCATATGTCTAGAACATCCCGAATCCAATATCCATGAGTCACCACCCTTGTATTCATTGGTAACAACGAGAGCACCAACATCATATAACTCACCTTCAACATAGCTAGCTTCGGCGGCGATAGCTTTTGTGGAAATGCTTTCATTGGATTGTTTGGATTTTAATTTCCAACAATCTTTCTTGAGGTGGCCTTTCTTCTTACAAAAGTTGCAAATCATGCCCCTTTTATTCCTACCCGACTCCTTCACAAACAAGGCATCATTGGGATCTTTGGACTCCTTTTGAGCAAATTGAGAATCAATAAGGTCCTTTTGTGTTAAGGCCTTTCTAACATCTTCACTACTCAATGTGTCCCTTCCATATAACAAGGTTTCCCTAAAGTGCTTAAACGAAGGCGGTAGTGAAACCAACAATAAGATGGCCAAGTCCTCATCATCCACTTTTACATCAATATTTTGCAAATCCATTAATATTGAGTAAAATTCATCAAGGTGCGGTTTCATCGGCTTTCCTTCTTGCAATCGGAGATCATACAAACGACTCTTTAATAAAAGCCGATTGGTAACACTCTTTTCCATGTAGAGTGATTCCAATTTATCCCATATGCCTTTAGAAGTTTCCTCCTTTACAACTTCTCTCAAAACTTCATTAGAGAGACAAAGTTGTATGGCGGAAAGAGCCTTCGCATCCATTTCTTCCCATTTTGCCTCACTAGTGCCTTCGGGTATCTTCTCTATACCACCAAGTGCTTTATGCACTCCATTTTGTATCAAAATTGCTTTCATTTTGACTTGCCATAAGCCAAAATTAACACTCCTATCAATTTCAATATCGAGTTTCATGGTTGCCATGTTACACCAATACGACCTCTACACGACGATAATAACAACTTGGCTCTGATACCAATTGAAAAACGATGACGTATTAGCGATCGAACGACGAGTTTCAACCACTAACACCACCAAGATCGAAATATGTGAAGTCTTGTTTTTACAAATTACGCAAACTATAACTCGATGTTTGTAAGAGATAAAAATGCAATAATAAAATGACACAAATGTTTAAGGAGGTTCACCCAAAATTGGCTACGTCCCCCGTGGTGTAGTATCTCTCTTATATTATTACAATTGAGAAATTACAATTAGAGAAGAAATTAGGCTAAGTGTTTGGCTATGGGTATGTGTTTGATTTTTGTGGATTGATTTGTATGAGTACTAGAGCTCACTATATATAGTGCTCATTACAATTAATAAGTAATATTATCTTAATGACATCAATAAGTATAAAACGTAACATCTCAATGCATATGAAAAGTCCAGAACCACTTCCAATGTATACTAACAGGGTCTGCTCGTTCAAGGCATTTACACGCTCGTTCGAGCACCTTGATTTCCAGCCTTCTGTCTGTCTTTTGAAGCGTGCTCGTTCGAGCCTAGGAGGAGCTCGTTCGAGCAGCAGTATAATCGAGGCTACTGTCTGCTGCTTGATTAGTAATTGGTAGATGTCCTTCCACTTTCTAATTGTATTAAGCATCCAATATCAGTTACTACATTATCATATCCCACTAAGACTCCTTCAATGCATTAATTTACTCATTAAACATCTTCATAAACCACACACTTAAACACCTTATTAACACACAACTTTAATCACCCATTAACTTACTCTCATAGGATTCCATCCTAAGAGTCACACTTGATTTATTTTGGTGCACCCAAGTCACACCATTCATAACAATAAGTGTTCCTTAGCTTATATACAAAACACACTTGCATTATATATATATATATATATTTTTTTTTTGATTTATCTCTTTTGTTTTCTTGCTTTCATGAACTCAATTTTATTCTTGACTTGGTTATTGTTTGATCATTTCAATCCTACTCTTATAAATGCCTATAGATTAGATGGTGTATTAACGTTTCGAGACGTGATGAGAATTTGAGACAGGGACTTGTTCTTGTCACACCAACTTCCTACTTTCATCATTTGGTTCCATCACTTTTATATTTCTTTCATTTAAATTACTTTGTATTGTTCAACATGTAACTTTTTTTTTTCAAAATTTTTATCTCTTTTAGAAAATTGTAAAGTTTATGACAACATAGCTAACAGGTCAATCCCGAAGAAACTACTAATTAAACTGATTTGACTAACTCTTATTTCCTCCATTTCATAATACTTGCGACTGATAGTAACATTTTCTCATATAGTATACTACATTCAGTAACAAGTATTATAAAACAGAGGAAATATTATCATATCAATACAAAACAAAAATGTAGAAAGGATTTTATATCTAACACTAAGAAAATTACAAAACAGAAAAATCTTTATTTTAAAAGATAATAAAAACAGTAATATATCGGAAATCATCCAATTCTTATATGGAATGGGATGATGTTACTGGTTTGTATCAATAAAATTCAAATCTCCCGACAGTATTATAACCCTTTTACCTTTCGGCCTTCTGTTCATTCATACTTCATAGCATGAAATTACGAATTGTGGTTAGTGTGTGGGTTTATGCAGTGTTGAGTATGTGCCCTGCTAGTTAATTCTTTAACTAAGTGAACTGTGAACATTCATAATTGGAATTGTATTGGAATTTTAAGGTTTTCTCCATTCAATCAGCTATTGATGGGTCGACATCCTAGCCATGGAGCCCCTTCTTTTCGATTCTTCCCTGCTGAGGTCACCTTTTCCCTCCCTTTTTACTGAATTTTATTGAATGTGATTGAATTTGATTTTGTGGGTTTTAATCGTTTAAGAGAGTTCTTCAATCATTTCTTTCCTTTGTCTTTGAAAATGTTGGTTTCGTATTATTTGTTGATTGCATTTTCGTTATTTACCCAATTGTTGTGATTCGATTTTGGGTGAATTTGATTGAGCTGTTGCGTCCCTTTCTTGGGTCTTGTTTGCTTCTTCATTTGATGGAATGTGTTTCCTGAACAGTCAAATTGTTAATTTTGTGTGTTGGTTTAAAATTAGAGTTTCATCATAATACACTGATTGGAAGTTATAGTATTTGAAAATGGAGATGCTTTTGAGCTTTCCTGTGAAATTTGTACCTTGCCCATAGAGAGGATACTGTTAATTTTCTTGGTATCATAGAATAAAAACAGCATTGCATCGCATCGGTCGCGTTGTAAAGGTTTTCAAAACAAACGAACCGCATCACTCCCGTTTTGGGCCGCATTAAGGGATATCTTGTGGTTTTGACCAATATTTAGGCGATATGATAACCGCATCACTCCCGTTACCGCATCAGCATTCCATTACCGCGATCGCAACCGTTACCGCATTTTTACACTATGCTCGGTATTGTTGATTTGTAGTAATTCCTTGCTGATTGTTAGAGGATAAAATTAGTTGATGACAAAGATATTTCAGGATCATAATTACCTGATAACAAGAATCTAAAATTTCCCACCGAAATCCGTTTTGGAACCTTTGTTTCTGAAAATCTAGACTAATAATTCTGTAAGTACATTCTCCAAATGTATCTTTAAGCCAAAAACCATGTATAATACCATAAGCCTTTTCTTTTAAGTCATTTTCTTTTCTTATCTTTTTAACTCATTTTATTTTTTTTGTTGTAACATAAAATTGCACCTCATTTTCCTATGTTTCCGAAACTCTAAAATAAACGTTCCTCAAATCCGTTTTTGTTTCTCTATCGGATCAAATCTCGTTTCACGTGACATTGATTAATCTTCAACAGATCCAATATCTAAAAAAATTATGTTTAAGAATAAGTTGTGGCTACTGATATTTTCTGGACATTTAATTTAAAGTGGTTTGATATTATACTCGAATTTTATCTGTTGGCTAACATAGTGTCACCAATTGCTGCATTACTTTAATTTGAGCTGCGGGAGGGAGAAGTAGAACTGATATATATGAGTTGTGTTTGCTTTTATAAGGTTGCACAAATGGAAACTATTATACGAGAGCATGCTGGTTGCGTGCCAGCTAGGGAGTTTCTTCTGTCTCTTGCTGAAAAATTCAGGTTTGTTATGTGTATTAAATGTGGTTTTTTTTTTGTTTATTCCTGTTTTGGTTTATCTAATTGTTAGCTCTTTTGAGTGTAGCAACTCACCAGAACGATCTGGAAAAAGCACAATACACGTGAAGCAGGTACCAAATCGAATATTTAGCTATTATTCTCTTGCGAACATTGTATTTTAATTTTTAAAAATAATATGTAATCGTATTTATTCTTTTTGGCTGCCATTGCAGGTCTGGAACTGGTTCCAAAATAGGCGTTATGCTCTTAGGTCAAAATTGGTGAAGTCTCCAGGAAATTCATATATGCCACAAAATCCTCAAAGTGGAGTTGCTCCAGTGAGGAGTGTACCTCCTGTTCCACAGCAGACAACTGTATCATCAGGTAGGATTGGCTTGATCTCTAAGCATAATATACCTATAATATCTTGTCTCTGGTGCCATGTTGCTTGCCTAGATTTACTATTGCATTGTCATGTGTGTAAAACTTGCTGTAACTTTATCATTGAGTATCCTATAATCATGTTTCTGGTTCCCTTTTGATATATTCATAGTTCAGCATTATCAATAGTTCGAAGTTGATAAATCTAAAAAGTCTACCGTATTTTCTCTCATGAAAGTATCTGTCTCAAGCATTCAAATCTGTGGTATTCACACTCGCAAAATATTATGTAGTATCACTTAAGCTTCCAACATTTAAGCTGATTACATATGGTTTCCTACCTAAAACTTAGAATTAGACAGATTTTCAAGTTAATGTTATACAAAAATCTCGCACCAACAAATTTTCCAAGTTAATGCTATAAAAAAATCTCGCACCCAACAAATTTTCCACTATGGCATGGTTGTGTCCTTTGGATATCATAGTCAACTCCATTTATAGGGATTCAGGACTCTTTTATCGTTGTTATTTTTATTGGAATATTATACTTCATTTATTCATTGGGTGTATGATTCATTTCCAACTTTTGTTTAAATGAGCTTCAACTTGCAAGAGCTTCATTATTACTCTAGCTTGCCAAAAACAAACGTATATGACATGTCAAATTGAGATTGTACATCCTGAATTCAAGCTTTAGTTTGACTTCTTCAAAGAGCACCCTCTAGTTGATCGTAAATAAAGTTGCATTCAAAAGTGAAGCTAGATTGAGGAAAATAGTTGCTGATCTCCAATTAACTTTTACACCAGACAAGACAGTGCCAAGGGAATCCCAATGAAAATGTGGTGATGCTAAACACTAATCTTTGCTACATATGAATCATAAATAATGCGTCACTTTAAAAAGTTATGAAAGGGTTCTGTTATGGCCACCGTACTCCACTGTAATACTTCCAACACAAACACAGTAACAATAAAAGCAAGAGACCAGCAATGTATAATAGAATGAAACAGAAAACAGAATAGAAAGAAGAGAGAAATAGAGTAGAATGCTTGTATCTTATGTATTAGAGGACGTGGTGTCCCCTCGAGCTCTTCGAGTGGCCCGATAACTCCCAAGGTACAAGACCAGTAATGAATACAAGCATGAAAAGGAAATCTATCCCCCTTGACTATTTATAACAAGTACCATATTCTAGAATGCTCATAAAAAGTACAGCTCATCAAAATATAAGAGTACACCTCATTTCTAAAATAACCAACTCTGACAGTAACTTTTGTGAAGGCAGCCATTCGGTTATTTACTTCTTCTAGAATACGTAAACTTGATCATGGGCTTGGGTGTATCCGGATCCATAACAATACCGCCCCCAACGAGAGCCACCTTGTCCTCAAGGTGGAATTCAGGAAACAAGGAGACAATATTGCCATACAATTCCCAAGTAGCTTCCGATATTGGTAAGCCTTGCCATTGAATTAACACTTGAGCCGTTTCCCAAGGCTGAGCAGGAGCTTTTCGCACACCCAAAACAGCAGCTGGTTCAGCAACTAATTCCAAGGTGGAAGAGAGTTGCGTAGGTAAATCCGTTGGATTGAAGGAAGCCCCGTTAGCTCTTTTAAGTTGTGAGACATGAAAAACCGGATGTATCTTGCATCCTTCCGGTAAATTCAGGCGATAAGCCACTTTTCCAACCCGTGCCATAACCACAAAGGGACCATAAAAACGTGAGGATAACTTATCACAAGGGCGACGAGCTAAAGAGTTTTGCCGGTATGGTTGAAGCTTCAAATACACCAAATCACCTTCCTCAAAATTAATGTCCCTTCGCTTCAAGTCGGCTTGTTTCTTCATACGGTGTTGAGCTCGGAGCAAATGAAATTTCAAATCATCCAATATAGCGTCTCGCTCACGAAGCAATTGGTCCAAACTATCGACGGGAGTGCAATTTTGCCCAAGACGTACAACCGAGGGAGGAGAGCGCCCATATAGAGCTTTGAACGGAGACATTTGGATGGACATATGCGGAGATGTGTTGTAGCAATATTCGGCCCAATGAAGCCAATTGGCCCAACTTTTTGGTTGCCCATTTACAAAGCAACGGAGATAAGTTTCAAGGGCTTGATTCACAATTTCGCTTTGACCGTCGGTTTGAGGGTGATAAGCGGTACTATGAGCGAGGGATGTGCCTTGTAACCGAAATAGCTCTTGCCAAAAATTACTCATGAAAATTTTGTCCCGATCCGAGACTATGGATGATGGAAAACCATGGAGGCGGACAATTTCACGAACAAAGACAGCCGCTACAGTTGCTGCTGTGAAAGGATGTTTTAATCCCACGAAATGAGCAAATTTAGTTAACCTATCCACCACCACTAACACGGTATCGAACCCTCGAGACTTAGGTAGAGCTTCCACAAAATCCATGGTGACATCTTCCCACACTTGAGAAGGAATAGGCAATGGTTGAAGCAACCCGGATGGGTGTTGATGTGAAGCTTTTTGCTCTTGACACACGCGGCATTGTTGCACAAAATGAGTCACGGCTTTCCTCATACCTTCCCAATACCAATCCTCCGCAAGACGCAAGTATGTCTTATATTCCCCATTGTGACCCCCACAAGCTGAATTGTGATATTCCAGTAAGAGTTTATCTATCAATGCCGATGTTCGAGGCAACACAACGCGTCCCTTGAACAAGAGACAGCCATGGTGTACTGAAAAGCCATTGATTGTGCCTCCTTGCTGCTGTAATTCCGAAAATATGGCCCCCAAAACACTGTCTTGCTGCACCTCCTCCTTAATGGTGTCCCAATTCACCCAACAAGTTGACACCAAGGCAGCGAGGTAAATCCTTGGATGACGAGAAAGGGCATCGGCTGCCTTGTTAGCATTGCCGGGCCGATAATGAATCTCGAAGTCATAACCAAGTAATTTACTCACCCATTTCTGATATTCATTGCCCACTTCCCGTTGCTCCAAAATGTAACGCAAACTCCTTTGATCCGTCCACACCTCAAAGTGCCTACCAATCAAATAATGGCGCCATTTTTGTATAGCCATCACAATTGCCATTAATTCCTTTTCGTAAATGGAACGATTTTGACCTTGTACTCCTAAGGCCTTGCTAAAAAATGCAATCGGGTGTTTGTTTTGAGACAACACCGCGCCTAACCCCTTCCCCGAAGCATCTGTTTCCACAATGAAAGGAATAGTGAAATTAGGAATAGCCAAAACAGGGGCTGCCAAAAGTACCTGTTTCAGTTGCTGAAATGCTGTTGTTGCCTCTTCGTTCCAATTAAAGTTGTCCTTCTTCAACTGATTTGTCAATGGAGCTGCCAATTGAGCATAATGTCGGACGAAACGGCGATAATAACCGGTTAATCCCAAAAATCCCCTCAATTCTTTCAAGGTTGTAGGAACTGTCCAATTTTGCACCGCCTCTACTTTTTCGGGATCCATTGCCACGCCTTTCCCGGAAACTATATGCCCCAAATACGCCACTTGGCTTTGCCCAAACACACATTTTTTCTCATTTGCATACAATTTATGGCTAGACAAAACCTCCAAAGTAATAGCCAAGTGTTGCAAGTGTTCTTCCATGGTGGCGCTATACACAAGAATATCATCAAAAAACACCAAAATAAAACGCCGTAAATAAGGTCGGAATACCTCATTCATTAAGGACTGAAAAGTTGCCGGCGCGTTGGTCAAACCGAATGGCATGACCAAGAATTCGTAATGGCCCTCGTGAGTGCGGAAGGCTGTTTTATGAACGTCGTCCTTGCTCATTCGTATCTGATGATACCCGGATTTCAAGTCGATCTTCGAAAACACTGTGGCTCCATGTAACTCGTCCAACAATTCCTCAATGACTGGAATTGGATATTTATCGGCAATTGTTTCTTTGTTCAACGCTCGATAATCAATGCAAAATCTCCACGAGCCATCTTTCTTCTTTACCAACAAAACCGGGCTCGAGAATGGACTGTGTGAGGGCTGAATTATACCGGCTTGAAGCATCTCCATAACCAACCTTTCAATTTCTTCCTTTTGAATTTGAGGATAACGATAGGGCCGGACATTTACTGGATTCGAACCACTCTTCAAAGTAATGTGATGTTCATGTGACCTCAATGGAGGCAATCCAACGGGCATATTGAAAACAGCTTTAAATTGCAGCAATACTCCTTCTAATTCGGCCGGAACCGGAGCAGTGGGTTGTGGCTCCCTTTGAACACTCATCAACTCCACAAGAATACCCCCCTTCTCCTTTCTAATCACCTTCATCATGGATTTCAAAGTGACTAAGGATCTTTCCAATGCCGGATCACCTCGCAAAAGTACCTTACTCCCATTCCACATAAATTGCATCAATGGCACTTTCCAATTCGTGGTCACCATGCCTAACTTTGCCAACCACTCGACACCCAAGATAATGTCCGAATGTCCCAACTCCAACGGTAAGAAATTTTCCACAATACGAACCGCCCCTAAATCCACCTCGATATCCGTACATCTGCCCTTCCCCATTCGTGTTTCCCCCGTTCCTAGAGTCACCCCAAACTCCTCGGTTTCATCCATCGCAATACCTAGTTTCTGGATCACAGACGGGGACATGAAATTATGGGTCGCCCCGGGATCTATCATCACCACAACCTTCTGTCCATTAATATGCCCCAACAATTTCATGGTGCGCGGATTATCAATTCCGACCACCGAATTCAATGAAATACCAGCTGTTACCTGCTCACTCTCGTGCGTATCCTCCAGAGCCTCCTCAAAGATTTCCTCATCATCGTCCTCGTCAGCCACAATAAGTACACTAAGCTCCTTTTTCTTGCATATGTGACCCATACGCCATTTTTCATCACATTTGTAACAAAGCCCTTTAGCCTTTCTCTCCTGAAACTCCCGATCGGTCAACTTCTTCTGGTATTCCGGGTTGAAATTTCGAGAGGTGTGAGGGTAATTTGGGCTGGAATGTCGTGGGTTAGGGTGAGAGGGAGGTGTTTGGTTTTGTGGGTAATTTTGGTTTTGTGGGTAAGTGTGGGACGTGGAATTTTGTGGGTTATTATGGGTGGGGTAATTTTTGTGGGTCCAGGGTGGGTTGTTTTGTTTTGATTGGGTGAGTGGGCGGTGGGGGTAAAAGGGTAAACTCCTCTGAGAGTCTATAAGTCTTCCTCCTCCTTGAGGTATGGATAATAAACCCAGGGCTACAAGCTTCTCTTCAATTTTAACTGCCCAATCAAAAGCTTCCTCTACATTCACCGGGTCTAACAAACGCAATTCAGCCTGAATTCTCCAATCTAAGCCTTTAATGAAATTAGCTAAAAGACCAGATTCACTTACTTCCTCCTCAAGATTGGCGGCCATTTTGATGAAGGTCTTCTCGTAATCCTCCACGATGCCTTCTTGTTTGATGCTCATCCATTGTTCCATTAATGAGCCACCTTTTCTTCCCCTGAAATGCTTCAATACCATGCGTTTTAGAGTACGCCAGTTGGTAATTTTTCGCCTCTTTTGTTCCCATTGGAACCAAGCCAGTGCGTCACCTTCGAGCCCTAAAGCTGCGGCCCCCATTTGCTCTTTCTCCGATAACGGGTACACATCGAAATACCTTTCCGCTTTACTGACCCAGCCATCCGGATCTACTCCTGTAAATATGGGAAAATCAAGTTTTCGAACTGCCGTTGAGTTGTTTTCAGGCCGTCGTTCGAGAGATTGCCGGAATTCTTCCATATATGAAATGACCTCATTATCACGGGTTCGATTTTGGGTCATCTCCGACCTCTCTCGATTGAAAGATGTGGTTTCCCCATATTTTTCTGCCCAACGATCATTCATGAGTTTCATCTCCCCCATTAACGAGGTTAGTACCGCCGTCATACTCCGTTGTTCTTTAGCATTTTCCTCCCACTTTTTGTTTTGCTCAGCCGTGGCTTTGTTTTGGGACTCCTCCATACTACCCTTGAGCTCTTTGAACTTCTCCTCCATAGATTCTTTTAAATCCGGTAACTCCCCTTGTAGAGCCGCCACTACGACCTCCAATTCATCAAGGCGGGACGTTTGGGTGGGCGCCATGATCGGAGCTCTGATACCACTGT
The DNA here is from genome assembly GCA_019776075.1 of Amaranthus palmeri. Lineage (NCBI taxonomy): Eukaryota > Viridiplantae > Streptophyta > Magnoliopsida > Caryophyllales > Amaranthaceae > Amaranthus > Amaranthus palmeri. Next base: position 180,068 of record JAAKBH010000123.1, read on the forward strand.
TATGGCCACCGTACTCCACTGTAATACTTCCAACACAAACACAGTAACAATAAAAGCAAGAGACCAGCAATGTATAATAGAATGAAACAGAAAACAGAATAGAAAGAAGAGAGAAATAGAGTAGAATGCTTGTATCTTATGTATTAGAGGACGTGGTGTCCCCTCGAGCTCTTCGAGTGGCCCGATAACTCCCAAGGTACAAGACCAGTAATGAATACAAGCATGAAAAGGAAATCTATCCCCCTTGACTATTTATAACAAGTACCATATTCTAGAATGCTCATAAAAAGTACAGCTCATCAAAATATAAGAGTACACCTCATTTCTAAAATAACCAACTCTGACAGTAACTTTTGTGAAGGCAGCCATTCGGTTATTTACTTCTTCTAGAATACGTAAACTTGATCATGGGCTTGGGTGTATCCGGATCCATAACAGGTTCCTACCTTTGTATCATTCAATTATAATAATTATCGTATTTCTCTTTGAATAATTATTCAAAGTGGCATCATTTGATATAAAATATACAATTAAGATAAAATAATAAAACTTTTGGCATTTCACACAATATTACAAGTGAATTTATCATTTATGAAGGTTATGAAGATATGATAAGGACTTTTGGCATTTCATACAATATTACAAGTAAATTGTTGTTCTTTTTTGTGAGACTAGCATAAAGTTTCCCATTTTTGGAATTTGAAGGAATATTTCTATGAACATGGCTGCTTTCCGATTGTGAGAATTTGTCACTTAGGCAATTGCATGTACCTTATTTTTCATGGTCAATATTGTACCCATTTTTTTTTTACTCTTTAAAAGATAGTTGTGATTTTGAAAAATTGATGAACATAATTAAATCATTTTTATATTTTTGATTATGAGATGCCGATTCTTGTTGGACCCAAAAATTTGTAGGTATATGACTTTAGCTTTTAATGGCCTACGGCTAATGACATTAAATGATGTGCACTTTTTATAAATGTGAAGTTGCAAAAGAAGTTTTCTGTCAAAGGTCAATCAACAATAACCTCTTTGTTATCAAAAAGGTTGGGAGTCATTTAATGGCAATTAAAACCTAATGGAGGAACTATAAATATGAACGAGTATAGTATCTTAGATTTTACACATATTTTTAAAAGTGTGCCTTGTTTTGCGCCTGTGCGACTTGGGTCAACTAAAATGCACTAGCTATATGAGTTAAATCCCACTAAAAGAGGCGTGCGCCTTAGTGTGCCTCAATGCACGCGTGTGCCTCCTCTTTGGGTTGGACAATTAACTTAAGCTTGTTTGTTTGAAATAGAAATATCAATTAAAACCCAAATTCATTTAAATATGAAGTTTAAGGAACTGGTGCTTCCATTAAAACACAAAGCTAAAAAGATGAACATAGCTTTGGGAATTCATCAAATTTTATTATATGTAGTTATGTGCCAAGGCTGTGTATAGTGTATACTGCAATGAATGATTGTTTTCAAGCATGTTGCTATCATAATATGAATGTCTTGTTTTATGTGTCATATTTGTTTTAAATTAAACTTAAGCTTTTCATTGAAAAAGCATGTGTCGCTTACATAAAGCTTGAGCCTTTACACTATGTTTTATAAAACTAGGATTTTACATACATGACATACCTTTTCAGTTTTGGAAATTTAAAGATTTAATTCCCTTGCCAAGCAGCTCAAGCCTCTTCGAGCATTTATTCTTTTGTTTGGGAATGCATGGAAGTTGGTCACTTCGACATTATAATGCCAACATGGTATTTGGTGTTGTCAGGGAACATGATGGGATTAGTATATACCATGCCTTACCTCCAATAGACATCAGTATAACATCCTAAAGTCTTTATTTTGTTGTGGGAACATGATGGAATTAGCTCATTCAACAATCATACTCTTTGAGCTTTATATTTTGGGGAACATGAGCTTTATATTCAATTGCCTTAAGTCTTTTTTGTTGTGGTAACATAAGTGGTTGATGTCATTTTAAGCTGCTTTCCTATATTAGCGAAAGGTGAATGCTTTTTAAAAGGAGTAAATGTGGCTAGTGCTATATGGTAATCATGCTGTTTGAATACACAAGACTCAATAGAAGTGTGAGAATTAACATTGATGGAAAGAAAAAAGTGGAAGAAAATTCTATTTGGTTCCTTCTCTATGCTAATTAATTCATAAACTTTTTCTTTTTAGACTATGTATGTTTTAGAATGATGGTAATGAACAATAAATTTCTATTGTCTCATTAGAGTATATGTGGAATTATCCAATTGTATGCAACCTAATTCACAGCTTGATTAAGCTGTAGAAACATTTTGAGACTGGTATATATTTTTATATTATGAAAATTATAAACCTTTTAGATTTACAATTTAATAAACAGAATACAAGAATGGAAGTATTAGTAGTAGTCTGTATGATCACCAAGTTTCCAGGAAATCTTATAGTGTATCTCGTTATATATTTGTTGTACTATTTAGCGCTATTACTCTTATGGCCCGTTTGGTAGGTGGTAATAAACCATGGTAATAAGGATGAAAAATTAGTGTAATTTGGGTTGAAAAATCTCTTGGCTACCTTGATTGCCATGTTTGACAACCTCCAATCATCTCATTTTGTTCATAAAATCCATTCCAATGCATTACCAATGGGAGAGATGGTATTAGATGGTAATGGAAATTTGTGAACAAAATTTTTTTTTTGTGATCAAAGTTTCATTACCATGGGAATGACATGAAAGTTTTGATGGAATTTTTCACTATAAATCATTCCCATTACCTACATTTAGTACCACTAACCAAACGGGCCGTTAGGTTGTTGATATGTTTAGTTTCTGTTTTTGTAAAAAATTATGTGAAACAAATTGGTCATGATAGTATATTTAATATTTGTACTTAACTTAGAATCTTACATTAATATACATTTAATATTGGAAGTTATTTTATTAGCAAATTTGTGCTAATGGATTATGTGGGCAATAGGAAAACTGATAAAGGATTAGGAACAACAGATGGAATAGGCGGGAAAGGGCAAGGGATAGTAACATGTGTGCATCTGATCCCCCCTTATATGAATAGAGGGAAGGGGAGGAGATGGAGGAATGAAATCTCTAGTATTTAATTCTGCCAAACTTTTTCCTTATTTGTCATCCTTTATTTACTTCTATTTTTTGTCTTCCACCTCCACCCCCCTTTTTCTTTAACTTTTCTCTTGTTCATCTCTTTTTTCTCTCTCTAAAGGAGATCGTGGTTCTTTGCTTTTGATCGGATTAGAAAACATGAATAAACTTGAACTTCTGAAGAAAAGCCCCATCCCTATTCTTGGTATGGTTTGAGTTTTGGTATCCAACAATTTCAATGATTTTTGTCACTTTATACCCCCTTTAAGATATGCATCCCCCCTTTTGTTGATTCTCTCTTTGATTTCGCTGTTAATTTCATTTATTACTTAATTTTATTTTGATAATTCCTTGCTTCTTTTCCCTCTCCTCTCATGTATATCCTTTTTATTGACATCAATGTTATGAGAGCCAATTTCTTTGAAAGAAGTTGTTGTAAATTTAAGCTACATTTAGTGTGCAATTGGTGGATGGAAATCCTCTCCGTGGATTAACATTCTCTTTGGTTTATTGTTCTTTAATTTCGGATATCAATGTTCAATAGTAAATGACTCGTCAAATCATGTGTTCTTTTTTTTTTTTGAAGTTACACCAATCAATGGTTAATAACCACTTTGCTCTCACAAGGGGAAGGTTGGGTACATCCAATATCTCAAAATTCTACTTAGATGGGATCATAGGTGGGACTGGAATCCCTTTAAATGGAACTCAATTAATAGATTATTGTTGTTATTGCTCCATTCAATTATCACTACATTATTTGTTTCATATTTTTATCAATATTTGTATATCATAAAATGATTTTTCCGTATATAGCATGTTGCATTAGATTGTCTGTTTAATGTTCCTTGCCTTTCTATGTATTTTTCTTCTCTTATGTTCCTTGAAATCAAGCATTTTATATCTGAGACAACATTTTTGATGCTTTGAATGTATTTACAACCTTGTTAGGTCATAATGTGGTAAGAAATGCATCTGAAAATCCTCCAATGGAATTTGAAGCCAAATCTGCTAGAGATGGTGCATGGTAAATTTGATGTTATTAATAAATTATGTTTTTGGTAACTGTTTACGTTGTATTTGTACAAGCCAATTAGTCATCTATTGTTCATTTCAAAATTGATCCTTGATAGTGTTATTTGTCAGGTATGATGTTCAAGAATTTCTTTCTCATAGATACCTTGAGACTGGTAATCCTGTAAGTGTTTGGTGGTCCCTCATTTCTCTTTTTCATAATTCACTAGATCAGTTTTCTTACTGTAAAATGAATGTAGTATGGATATCCATGGCATGTGATCCTTAAAGTAAACCCTTAGGGTCTATAGGTTTTAGGGACTGAAAATTGGGTTTAAAACTTTGAATTCCATCTACGTAAATTTTCTAAAACGAATTTAAAAAGAAGAATAGTGAGAACATAATATAATTTATTGCTTATGAATGTCTCAACTAGTATAAATGAAGTAACGATAGTTAGAAAACATATGTCATAACATGTGATGGAAAATAATTGTGTTTTAGTTAGGTATTATGTTTTCTTTTTTTCTTTCTGGATTTTTTTTTGTTTTGTTTTTTTTTTTTTTTTTTTGGGTAAATGATGATTTCATTTTACCACAAGAACAGAAAAATACAAGCAAGGCATGAAGGTTAGGGACAAACATGCCAAAAAAGACCAAAGAAATTACAAGGTTTCCACCTGCAAGGCATCTATCCTAGAGATTTTTCATTTACTAAAGAATCATTTGTGAATTACAGCCTCAAAGTTTGGTCGTTTTGTGAATTACAGTCACAAAGCTTTGTTTTATGAATTACAACCACCAACTTTTGAAAATGACCACCATTACGGCCAAGTGACCGGTTCTCACCGTTGACCAGGATTTTTACCTTTGACTTTCCATTTTTCTGATTTTTCCTTTTTTTGAGTTTTTTATTTCCTTTTCCTTTTTTTTGTTTTTTTTGTTTTTCCTTTTTTTAATTTAATTCCTTCATCCCCAATCCCTTTATCTCTCCTCCTTCTTCTCATCATCTTCATCCTCTTCATCATTTTCATCTCTAGTAAACTTCACACACTCCATTAATATTCAATGTCACCATTAATTTTCAAAGACCCAATTTCTCTCCAAAGTCCAAACCCTAAATTTCTTTCCTCTTTAAACTCCCCTTTTCAAGAACCCTAATTAAAGAACCAATTACACCGGAAACAATAAAAAATTCCTCTGTAGGATTCAAACCCAGAAATCACTGATGAGTATGACGTGGAGTTACCAATTTGAGTATAACTGTACTTCGAATGAACAAATCGTGAATAATGACTGAAAATTGAAGGATTGTTGACAAAAATGGCCTCGTGGGTAGCTCCAAGTTACGTTTCTAACACCTGTAATGGTAGCTCTTATTCATGGAAGCAAGTTTCAGGAGCTAAGATTATGTTTTTCAGTCAAAAAATGAAGCCTAATTTATTTAAAGCATCCTGTAGATTAGTGAATTCATTAAATTTCTCAGCAGGGAAGCAAAATAATGCAAGATTGAATGTTGAGAAAATTGTTAATGGTAGAATTGGCTCCTTTAGTAGTGTAAATGAGAAGCTTTTTCGGTTTGATGTTTCGGGTTTGAAGAATGCCGATGGGCAGCACCCATGTGTGGTTGCTTGCATTGTTAATGGAGTGTGAGTGTTTGAAGCATAGAATAAAAAGAAGGTCGAATTGCATCGCATCGGCCGCGTTGTAAAGGTTTTCAAAACAAACAAACCGATATTTCCCGAGTTGTAAAGGTGTACAAAAACTGCGTTTTGGGCCGCATTAAGGGATATCTTATGGTTTTGACCAATATTTAGGCGATATGATAACCGCATCACTCCCGTTACCGCATCAGCATTCCGTTACCGCGATCGCAACCGTTACCGCATTTGTACACTATGGTTTGAAGTTTATTTGGGATGAAGAGAATGAAGATGATGAAGAAGAAATCTAGGGTTTGAACTTTGGATAGAAATTGGGTCTTTGAAGATTAATGGTGACTTTGAAGATTAATGGAGGATGAAGAGGATGAAGATGATGGAGAAGAAGGAGGAAGAGAGAGAACGATGATTGGGGATGAATAATTAAATTAAAAAAAGGAAAAAGAAAAAAAATGGAAAAATCAGAAAAATGGAAAGTCAGAGGTAAAAATGCTGGTCAACGGTGAGAACCGATCATTTGGCCGTAATGGTGGTCATTTTCAAAACTTGGTGGCTGTAATTCACAAAACGACTAAACTTTGAGGCAGTAATTCACAAATGATTCTTTACTAAAACATAAAGATCTAAACCTAACTTCTGCCAGAATATTACAAACAACTACTGTAAGAGTAGAAGTTTTCATTTCCTTGGTAAATTGATTCCTGGTCCACCTACTCAGTTCAAGGCGCTACATAGAGCTACCAGACCTTCCTTGTTGCAGAAGCTTTAGAGGATTTGCACTTAGTTCATAGGCAGTGGAAAAAGTCTCTTTCTGTGTAGCGCAGATGGGACAAAGACGGGATTTTGCCACACCCCATTTTGCAAGCCTTTCCCTGGCCTTAAGTCTATCATTAATGGCAAGCCAAGCAATCAACCTGTGTCTAGGAACAACAATCCAGCACCATATTTTTAGGATTTTGAGCAATTCTTTATATAAGTTTGGCGAATTACTACTTTCATATAGCAAAAAGGGTGACAAGGGGTCCCCTGTCTCAAGCCTTTTCTTGGTTGAATTGTTCTCAATTGGCCGGCCATTAGCAAGAACACATAATTCTTTGAGGTGATACATGACATAATGGTTTGGATAACTTTAGGAAGCAGAGGGCTATTAACATCTCATGAACAAAGTTTGATTCAACTGTGTCTTAAGCTTTTCTCATTTCCCCTTTAGTGAGGCAGCTTGAAGGGGCATTTCTTCTATTCCAGGTTTTAACTATTTCCTAACAAAGTGACCCATTATAAACAATATTCCCGTCCTTAATGAAAGCCCACTGAGTTAGGGAGAACAATATTGAGTCTTAAACAAATAAGTTTAGTTATACGTTTATAGATTGTGTTTCAACAAGCAATATGTTTGATGTCAGAGATAATGTTAACCATTGGGATACGAAAATAGCAGCAATATTAAAACTTTCAGAAGAACTCCTTAATTGCAACATTAACATTGTAACTCGGGTTTCTCTGAACACCCTATTAGCCAAGGTGAAGGGTTTCTCTGATATCATTTGCAACACCTCTATAATTAGGTCTAAATTTTGAAAACACTCTTAAAGAAAAATATACACAAGTCCCGTCCATCGGAGAGTTACCGGCACATATTTTCTAAGAAATAAATGTAAGGTTAACAAACTTATAAAAATAACTGAATAAGTTTTCAAACCCAACCTATATCATCTAACATACCTAAAAACTCAAACAAAATATGTATGTTGAGACATAAGAGCTATTGTAACTACTTTCTAGGTGAAACTCACTTTACGATCCCTAAGCGATTATTAACCTGGAAATTAAAAATGCAAGAAAGACAAGAGAAACTCACAAAATCAGGAGATGAGTATTTCTAACTCCATCCTGTAAAACAATTAAGTTTGAAAATAATTTAAGAAAATAATGTATAGTTGGATACTTGGATTGCAATGTGATTAGTTCACCAGAATTGCTTTTGTATGTTTTCAAACTCTCATTTCTAATACTTATGTATGTTCGGACTAATTTACGTCTAGCTTACCAATACCAATTGGGCAATTAACACAATCTTGACAAGTATAATTCATGCCAAAGGAGCACTATCAATTCAACCTCAATTTTGCATCTTATTTTTATAACTTAGCACTAGTATGACATTGAATTCCTGTCAGGGTTCATACTCCGTAATAGAATCATTGTTGCGTCCAATTACATATCCCGTTATCTACCATAATTTTATGAGGAAGGAGGATTTTGATCCTAAATACAAGATACATATATTAGTTTACTAGGATTACAATGATGCATCTCAAGTTTGTTGTCAATCACGGTATTCACTTACTTGTCAACGTTTATTTATTATTAGCTTCCCACCTAGTATTTTATGTTCTTGCTTGTTTTGGGTCTAGTAGCCGACCCCTTTTTGTTATTGTGGCATTGTTGTTGCTGGTTTTCGGGTTAGCCTGTCTACATCTTGAGCTCAATTTTGGCATCCACTTTGAGACTTATTCTCCTTCATAACTTATTAAGCTCTTCATAAGACATCTGCTCAACAATTTTTCCATTGGTACAATCTTAGATCATGTAGGGAAGATCATTATTCTTTAGATTATTTGTAATTGCATAGCTCAATGGCTTTCAGGAAGTTCTAGTTCGTTTCGCTGGATTTGGGAATGAAGAGGATGAATGGGTTAATGTTCGTAAACATGTCAGACAGCGGTCTCTTCCATGTGAATCATCAGAGTGTATTGTAGTCCTTCCTGGGGATCTCATACTTTGCTTTCAGGTAGGGGGTTGATCTTTCTGTTGACTATTGGTATATGTTGGAAAATCTTTCAGAATTTACATTTGTACAAAAAAATTTATCCAGGAAGGTAAAGAGCAGGCTCTTTACTTTGATGCTCATGTCCTTGATGCTCAAAGGAGGAGACATGATGTAAGAGGCTGCCGTTGTAGGTTTCTGGTTCGTTATGATCATGATCAGTCTGAGGTACTGCACCTATCTATATAATATGTTTACATCATCGCAAATGCCATACGAATTTTAAATTGACTAAGTTTGTTAACTTTGTGTTTCATTCTCATGATTCATTATAAAGCACTCTTCATGATTCCCTTTGTTTTCTCCTTCCTTTAAAGTTATTTCCTACTGATATGTGGTCTAGATATTTGAGCGAAAAACTGTCTGTTAAAGATTTCCTTGACAGATTGTCAAGTATTTACCACAAGAAAGATATACAGCCAGTGCTGTGTGCGCCTGTTGAGTTTGAAGTTTTGTGAGGTAGACTAATGCCCATTGTCACGAGATATTCGAAATTCAAATTATGATGTGTTGTATGACTCATAAAATCATGTGTACTTTTTTATGTAAAGTTGTAAATAATGTTGGCAATGAACGTTTGTGATCAAGGGTGAAAGGCAGGAACTGGTAATTTGCGGGATTCCCTGCAATAACTTTAAACTAACATTCAAATCACATGATAAATTAACGATTCAAAAATGTTTCCAATCGCACTAAGCCATTATCATGCAAGTGGACAAAATGGCAAAAGAACATAAAAATGTGACAAATGATTTTATGCTTTACCCTTAAGAAGTAAAATTTTGGCTGTTGAATAATTTGTAAATGCAGAACTTTTGTTTATCAGTTATGAATTTCTGTTTAGCTAAGGTTCACAAAAAACTGATTTGGATGTGTTCTGTCTCTAGGAAATTGTGCCTTTAAGAAAAGTCTGTCGTCGACCAGAGACTGATTACAGGTTGCAGCAGCTTCATGCTGCAAATGAACCGGCATTTGCATCTGTTGCGGGAGACTCAAAAGAGCCAACAGTTGACGCTGTTTCCAGCAACATGTCGAGGGTGACTGGTGTGAATTCCAGTGTTGCTATGACATTTCCTTCTTCAACAATTATGAATGCTGACACTGGTGTTCCACATACAGTTCCAGCTGAAAGTCCGACTCCATCTTCAACTCTGTTTTCTGCTACAAATCCATCGTCATCTACGACTCCAATAACTGTTCCAACTCCATCTTCATCTACGACTCCAGTATCTGTTCCAACTCCATTGCCATCTTCGACTCCTTTATCTACTCCAATTCCGTCTTTTACTTCTATTTCTTCTCCAACTCCATCTTTGACCTCAATTTCTGCTCCAACTCCGTCTATGACCTCAATTTCTGCTCCAACTCCATCTTTATCAAATGCTTCTTTGAATCCCTCTCTGATTCCAAATTTTGCTACTACTTCATCACCAATTTCAACTCATAATTCTGGGCCAACCCCAGTTTCTGCTCCAACTCCATATCCAACTCTTATTTCTGCCGCAACTCCTCCAACTCCAGTTTCAATTCAAACTTCTACTCTGGTTGAAGCTCCTGAATCGCTAAAGGTCGAGAGTGATAAACCAGATATTTCAGCAGGTGAAGCATCCTCTCAGAAAAACATTATTAGTTCTGGTACTCCTAGCATAATGGTGGAGGTCAAGAAGGAAGATAGCAGTATACCGTTAAGTTTAACGGTGACAGGAAGCAACAATTCCCAGGGAGAAATGAGTGATGACCCAACAGTAACAGTTTCTGCACCGCATGAACCTATAACAGGACTCCGTCCTGCAGCAATGGAAGGTGCTTCAATTGTCTCAACAGGGACTGAGAGCTCTAATCCGACTACATCAGCTGTGGATAACAAGCAAGAAACAGATCTCAGGCAGTTGTAGAATAGATAAACTAGCTCTTTAACCTTTTCGTAGATTATCTTCAACTCTTAGAAACAAATGCCTGGGAAGCAAGCCCTATTTCATAGTAGTAGCGCCTGTCCAACTGTCCATGACTTGAAGACTTGAAGACTTGATTAGCAACTTATTTTATTCGCTATAATTAATTGGTTGGTAATTCTGTTATTAGAGTTTATTATCACAGAAATTTATATGAATGCCTTAAACAACATCATCATCATACCCAGTATATCCCGCTTATAAAAACTATGATCGCCGATCTAGGTTATAAAAACTATGATCGCCGATCTAGGGAAGGATGGAAGACGGCAAACCATATTAAGATCTAAGAGGGGTGGTGTTTTGTTTCTGTTGGCACGGCGTGATGTCTGATGTTTGCTAGTAATCCCATACTTGGTGTTCTTACAATCTGATGAGGACTACTGATCCAGATGAGCTATGCTGTTGCCTCAGCCTAAGTTGATGCACAACATTTTGTCTTTCATTCATTGTTAATTAACTGTTCCACACATGATTCCACCCTCAGTTATGTCTGAGAGGACTATTAAAAAGGAAAGGTTGATTAATTATTTAAAATTATCTTAAAAAATGATTTAGATAATATTTTTTTTCTGTTAAAAGTTAATTAATTATATTTAAAATCAAATTACATTAGTTAATTGACTAAAATAATTATTCTTAAATTTCAATTTCAATAGAAATTGCGAAAAACACATATTTGCCTTATAACGTTGCGCAATGCTATCATATGAAAAGTCTATTCCATATTGCCAACTTTACTACTCCCTACTTGCGTGATAGTGCAATAACCTAAATTTGTTGTAAATCAAAGATTGAATATGACACAAGACAACTAAATTTTCAATCATGACTCTTATAATTGACAAGATTGGTTTCTACTTGGCCACATTTACTCAAAAACCTTGGTAAAGATTTCTAAATGCAAAAGTTTCTAACGATTATCTTGAAAGTTTTTCATCATACGCTTTTAATGTTGCCATAAATATGCATCTTTGTGTGAGTGTGATTCCCCCTAAATTATTCAAAATAAGACCAGAAAACATACAACTTAGAGTTGTACACTATTCAATTTTTGCTTATAAGAGTGCAAAACGTTAACATTATCCTGCCTAATACCAGATGCACACTCCATTAACTTATACTCTAAAATCAAGCAATGAGACTTAGCCTCTAAAATATTCTCATTCACCGAAATACAACCCATCAACTTATACTCCAATCAAGCTAATGAGACTTACACTCTCCAATATTCCTCATCCAAAATACACCCCACATACTTACACTCCAAAACCAAGCTAGGATGAGACATACTTTAACGTATTCTCGAACTTCAAAATTTACCCTGTCAACTTACACTCCAAAATCAAATTATATGAGCTACACTCTAGGATACACCCTGCAAACCTATTTCCAAAGTACACACCATTTACATACACTCCTCAAACTTCACACAATGAACCTACTATTCAAAATTCACTTTATGAAGCTCTATCAATTTATACTCTTAAGTCAACTAAAAGTTTCTCCAACAATGCATTGAGAATCATCTCCTTAATGAAGTTATACTTGATTTCATTTGAAAAGGTAAGCCGGTTAGTGCTAATTGCCCCCTTCTTCGTGGATGCCCACTTCTCATTCTTTAAAGATGTTGGCTTTGTCTTCTCTCAAGTGCTTCATTTATTTTTTCTTGAACCAACATTGAAAAGTTCATCTTTCATCAAAAAGTCAAATATACAAAATCTCAACTTTCCCTAAGTCAATTTCCTCGAGAAACTCTTTAAACTCTAATACCAATTGAAGTGAAAGATTTAGAACCCCACAAATATGAACAATATAAATAAGATGACAAGAAAAAACAAAGCACAATCAAAAGAGCAAAAAACAACGCAAGCAAGCAGTGGCGGATTCAGGGTACGGAGTCCTAGGGGGCACCAACTAATAGACGAGATTTTGGCAGAATTTTATATGTAAAATAAATAACTATTTTACTCTTATTTGCTAAAATTTTAAATACGACATACCACAAAAAGAAATGGACAAATTAAATCAACTGACCTTATTAAAAAATGAGATAAAATAAATAAATAAGACAAAATTACTAAAATGATGGTGTATTTATCATCAAAAGAGTTCAGTATTAATTTTACACTTTTACTCTTACCAATAGAAAAGTCTACGTTAAATACTTTTTAAAAAAAAAAACGCCTTGGGGCACGTGACCTCGGGCGCTTCAATGTGGCTCCGCCACTGCAAGCAAGTATACAAAATATATTTTAATAATAAAAATCCCTTACCATTGTAAGAAAGTCCCTAACTAAAGCTTCTAGAGCCACTTGCTACATTCCAACCCCTATTCTTGTTGTTGCTTGCATGTATGTTGTGGCAAATCTTTTCCCTCCTCGTTACTTCTTTGAATCCCTCAATTAAGGTATTAAATAACAAACTTTAATGTTCATTACACATCAATCATCCTTATACAAACTTTAGTATAAGATGCATCTATCGATGAAACCATCTCATATGCTAATTTGTGAATAATTTTTTTTATCTATGAGTTCTCCAATGTTGCTATGAAGATTAGATTATATCAGGGCCGTTCCGTTCCTTTTTGGGCCCCATAGCAAAAGATAAAAATGGACCCCTAAAAACTTAAGACATAAGACATAATATAATACATCTTTTGTTTTTTATTGTTAATATTTAATCTACTTTACAAAAAAAAAAACACTAAAAACTCATATTATTTAGCAAAAAAATGTAAGTTATATATAAATTTGATTCAAATTAATATCACTTATATACATAAAATAAGTTTTTTGAGCCCTAAAAAACACGGGGCCCTGGGCGGTTGACCGCTTTGCACTTGCCATTCGACGGCCCTGGATTATATATGAATACAAAGTGCTTATTCTTAGTTTTTACTTTCTCATCATTGTAAATTGACTCAATTCATACATTAGCAGTTCAAATAAGAAACTGTATGGGTGATTTTATTGGAAAATTTAAAATAGATAAGATTCTTAATCAAAAAAAAGGCATGCAATAAGATCCAAATTAAACTTATTTCAAATATAAGCGCCTGATACGCCAGAGTACAGCTTCGGGTCTGTTCGCACTTAGTAAGTGCGAACAATAATAAACTGGTCAAAAAAATCAAGTGTTTGTTCGTACTTAGTAACTGCGAACATGTCAAATGGGTCAACATGCTGATTTTAAGACAAGAGTTGTTCGCACTTAGTAAGTACGAACAGACTGAAAACCTAAAACAGTAATAACAGCGAACAACCTGTTTCATTTTTTCAGTCTGTTCGCACTTACTAAGTGCGAACAACCCGAATCTAAGGTTTGCGGATTATACGCTTTGTTTTAGAATAAGTTTGATTATGATCTTATTGTATGCTTTTTTTGTGATAAATAATCTTATTTATTTTAAATTTTCGGTTTTATTGTCTATCAATGAGAAATTGCAAGATATGAAAAAGGTAATTTTGGTTATTTATGTAAAATTTTGAATTTGCTTGATAAATTAGTTATTTTGTATCTATATATTTATATTTAAATAATAAAATATTCATTCTAATTTTGATAATAATTATTAATTATTAATTATTACTTATTAATGATTGATTCTTGATTATTTATTACTCCCTCCACTTTCATATGATATTCTCAAATAAAATTTTTAAACTTTAGTGTAAAACTTTAACTATCATATTTCATTGATTTATATTAAAAAACATATTTATGTGGGTACTGATAAATTCGCCTCATTATATACTTTTTAATTATCAACTATTAAAATTATTTAAATTAAATTATTTGACTTTTAATATTGCATTGGGATTCACGAAAAAAGTAAATGAGAAAAACAAATGAAAACAGAGTGAAAAATGATTGTTTGTACTAGTGTACTTATAATAGATTATTTGTTGTATCAGCGTAGAATTAATACATTATTAGTCGTTTTAATGTAGTTTTAATGTAGTATTAGTACTTCGTAGTCGTAATAATGTAGTATACTAGTCATATTAGTATTGTATTTGTCCTATTATTTTTATTAGTTTTAATAGTGTAGTGTTAGTATATTAGTAGTTGTACTAGTATATTATTAGTGGTATTTATATAAAATTGGTCGTATTAATATATTGTTAATCGTATTAGTTTAGTATTTAACCTTGGTAATTGATGGCCAAAATTTTCATTTCCGATCCCTAATTTTGATCCCAATGCCACCCATCAAACATGGAATTTAATTTTATGATTTTTGGAATTAAATTTCCACTACCGTACCACCCCAAATTCCCTTATTTCAAACCCCTTAGGGGGGCGTTTGGTAGATGGGAATGAGAATATGAAGATAATAATGTGGGATTGAGATTGAGATTTGATTATTGGGAATTTATATAATATATTACCAATCTCTTGTCTGGTCGGAATAAATTTAGAATTATGGATATATATTGAAAATAAAATGTAAAATGACAATTTTTTTTCCATTAAAAATTAAAACTTGCGAATTTTTAAAAATAAGGATGTAAATGTCTTTTCAAAATAAAACTCAATTCCCATCCCCTAATACTTGCTCCCATAGTTATTGGGGTGTTTGGTATTTCAGATTTGGGATGGAAATGAGCATTTAATTCCCAAAAATCATAATTCTATGTTTGATAGGTGGAATTGGGATTACAATAGGAATTGGGAATGAGAATTTTGCCCATCAATTCCCAATATTTAAATATCTAGGGCCAAGTATTAGGGGATGAGAATTGTGAGTTTTATTTTGAAAATACATTTATATCTTTATTGATAAACAATCCACAAGTATTTTTTTTTAATTTTTAATGTGGGTAAAAATTGTCAATTCATATTTTATTTTCAATATATATCCACAATTCCCAATTTATTCCTTCTAACATACCAAACACGAGATTGATAATATATTATATAAATTTCCAATAATCAAATTCCAATCCTAATCTAACATTCAAATCCTCAAATCCCGTTCCGTATACCATACAGTAACGATCCGTTTGGTTATTGGTAGTAAATGACAGTAAAGAGAATGATTTATAGTATAAAATTTCATCAAAAGTTCAAGTCATTCCCACGGTAATGAAACTTTGATCACGCAAAAGTTATTTTATTCACAAATTTTCATTACCATCTAATACCACATCTCCCAATGGTAACCCTTAGAATGAAATTTATGAAGAAAAATGAGATAATTGAAGTTGGACAAGCATGTACATCAAGGTAGCAATAGGTTTTTCAACCAAAATTACATTTATTTTTACTCCCATTACTACCGTTTGATACCACTTACCAAACGGACCGTGTTTGTATTAGTATAATTGATAGGTGATACTCCCTCCGAATCATTTTAGTTGTGTCATTTCCGTATTTGGCAAATTCATATCAATTGTCCCATTTTCTTTTTTGTCTATATTTTTTTACCTAAATACCCCCACTTTTCCAATTTCCAATACCCAACTATTACCTTTACAATTAATTTAATCAATTAAAATATCCAACTATCACCTTTTTAATAGGCCCCACACCGTCCTTAATAATCGCGAAAAACCAAATGACACATCTAAAATGATTCGGAGGGAGTATTATTTTACCGCAAGTGAACATTGTCGTAGTAGCTAACGAGTCGAACGCGTGGAAGTAGGATCAATTGTGGATTTATCAAATTCTATTAATCGCGAATGGTAACTAAACAACAATTAGTATAAGTAGGTGATAAGTGAGAACAATTACGACTAAAAATGATTAGAGCTCAATATAATACTCCCTCCTATTCATACAAAAGGGGACATTTCTATTTTGGGCCAATTTACACAAAATGTTCAATTTCTATTTTTACTCTCACCTTTACAATTAATTTAATCAATTAAAATATCCAACTACCCCCACTTCTACAACTCCCAATACCCAACTACTACCCTTACAATTAATAATCAATTAAAATACCCTACCATTCAACTCTTAAAAACCGTGCCCAACCCAAATGTCCCCTTTTGTGTGAACAATTAGTAAAGATAGGTTAATCAAAGTTTTAAAATCTAAAACCCAAAAATAATGTTGCTGTAGTTCTTTCAAAATAAACTAATGAAGAATGAAATTTAAATATAATACCTCCTCCACTAACTTTATACTTAAGAAAAAACTAAAACCGTAAAAATTAAAGTTGCAGGCAGTCTCGATCGACGTCTTAGAACCAGCAGGTCTCAGCATTCATATTTCACTTGTACACGTCGTGAATATATGCTGCCCACTAACTACAAATAATGGTCATAGCCGGCAGTCGTGCAAACTAATTAAGCCAATTATGAAATTATTATTTGAGCGGCAATCAACATTATATAAGCCCATCTTATTTTTAGTCTTACACCATCCACATCTTCGTTCCCATCAACAAACATGGGTCTCCCACGCATCCTCACCCTCTCCACTTTCCTTGTTTTGTCATCTTTAGTTTTCGCATCTGCTAGCGTTTCTCGTTCTTACACTCCACCTGCTTCTGAAACTCCATCGTACACTTCGAGCCCACCTTATAGTCCATCTCCTTCTCCCGAATATGAAACTCCATCTTACACTACTCTAAGTCCACCATACAACCCATCTCCATCTCCTGAGTACGAGACTCCAGCATACATTGAAACTCCTGTTTACAGTTCCCCACCTTCATATGAAACTCCATCATACACTCCAACACCAGTTTATAGTCCATCCCCAGATTCTAAGACCTCATCATACACATCAAGCCCACCTTACAGCCCAACTCCTAAGTATGACACCCCATCATACACCCCAAGTCCGGTTTACAGCCCATCTCCTAAGAACGAAGTTCCTTCGTACACCCCAAGTCCAACCTACAGCCCATCTCCTATGTACGAAACCCCAAGTCCGATTTACACCCCATCTCCCAAGTACGAAACTCCTTCATACACCCCAAGTCCAACCTATAGCCCATCTCCTATGTATGAAACACCAAGTCCAACCTACAGTCCATCTCCTAAGTATGAGACACCATCATACACCTCAAGTCCAAATTACAGCCCATCTCCTAAGTACAAAACCCTATCCTATACCCCAAGTTCAACATATAGTCCATCTCCTAAGTATGAATCACCATCATACACTCCGACTCCAATTTACAGCCCATCACCTAAATATGAAACCCCATCATACACTCCGAGTCCAATTTACAGCCCATCACCTAAATATGAAACCCCATCGTACACCCCCACTACAACTTACAGCCCTTCTCCCAAGTACAACACTGAAACATACACTCCAAGTACTACTTACAGCCCATCTCCAAAGTACGAAACTCCATCTTACACCCCCACTCCAATTTACAAACCATCTTCAGAAAGCAAATCGTATGAAACTCCAACATACAGTCCATCTCCCGAATACAAAACCCCATCATACACCCAAAGTCCAACTTACAGCCCGTATCCTAAGTATGAAACTCCAACCTACACACCTACACCAATTTACAGTCCATCTCCTAAGTATGAAACTATGTACACACCAAGTACCACTTATAGCCCATCTCCCAAGTATGTAACTCCTTCCTACACACCTACTTCAACTTACAGTCCATCTCCTAAGTATGTAACTCCATCCTACACACCTACTTCAACTTACAGTCCATCTCCAAAATACGAGACTCCAATTTACAGTCCATCTCCTAAGTATGAAACTATGTACACACCAAGTACCACTTATAGCCCATCTCTCAAGTATGTAACTCCTTCCTACACACCTACTTCAACTTACAGTCCATCTCCTAAGTATGTAACTCCATCCTACACACCTACTTCAACTTACAGTCCATCTCCAAAATACGAGACTCCATATGTCTCGACCCCAATATATAGTCCATCACCCAAGTATGAGACTCTATCATACACCCCATCCGCAACTTACAGCCCTTCTCCCAATTATAAGACTCCTTCATATACCCCATCATCAACTTATAGCCCTTCTCCAAAGTATGATGCACCATCATACACCCCAACGTCCACTTACAAGCCTTCTCTGACATATAAGACTCCCAAATACGAGACTCCATCATATACCCCTACCTCATCGTATAGCCCTTCACCCATGTATAACACCCAATCATATACCCCAACCGCAACGTACAACCCTTCTTCTAAGCACTCTCCTAAATATGACACTTTGTCTTACACTCCATCTACAACTTATAGTCCATCTCCAATGTACGATGTCTCTTCATACACCCCTACCACATCTTACAATCCTTCCCCTAAGCATAAGGCCCAATCATACAAAGTTTACGGTGTACAAGGTGTCATATATTGCAAGTCTTGTAATGATTTCAAACCAATTGAAGGTAAATTCTCTCTCCATTTACCACTATATGTGCATGGTAAAGTATTTTGTTTTGATTCAACAAAAACTTTTGAATTAAAAATGGGTAAATTAATTTGTTATGGCTAAAATTTGTTTTCTTTAAATAGGGAGAAAGTTATTTTCATGATATTAATTAATCTAAAAATTTCCATACAACATCATTCAAATGACTAAAAGGAGCTAGTTAACGTTTTAAAACCACTGAAATACTTTTAAATTTATGCTCAAATTTAACGTATCAAAACCATTTTATATCACTAACTTTATCACAACTTGTCTGAATATGAAACCAGGTGCAATAGCCAAAATTTCATGTGAGGCAAAGACTGTGTATGGATACAAGGCAGCTAAGTTTTCAACATTGACTCCCAAAACTGATAAGAATGGTTATTACTTGGCTACATTTACACAAGAACAACTTGGTAAACATTTAAAACCAACAGATTGCAAAGTTTATCTTGAAAGTTCTCCATCATACACTTGCAATGTTGCTACAAATATGCATCTTGGAGTGAGCGGAGCTCCCCTAACTTATTCAAAACATATAACTGAGTACCAAAAAACATACACCTTAGAGTTGTACTCTATTCCCATTTTTTCTTACAAGTCAAGTGCTAAATGCGAATATTATCCAGCCTATTACCAAACATACACTCCATCAACCTACACCCCAAAAGCACACTATGAGACATACACTCCAAAATATTCTCCATCTCCGAAATACACCCCATCAACATATACTCCAAAATCAAGCTATGAGACTTACACTCCAACATATTCTCCATCTCCAAAATACACCCCATCAACCTACACTCCAAAATCAAGCTATGTGCCTTACACTCCAGAATATTCTCCATCTTCAAACTATACTCCAAAATCAAGCTATGTGTCTTACACTCCAGAATATTCTCCATCTCCAAAATCAAGCTATGTGACTTATACTCCTGGATACACCCCATCAACCTATTTTCCAAAATCAAGCTCCTACTCTCCAAAGTACACCCCATCCACATACAGTCCAACATCGGACTATGATACTTCAAAATACACATTATCACCCTACTCTCCAAAGTCAAGCAACGAAGCATCATCATATGTTCCACCAACAACATATACTCCAAAATCAAGTTATGAGACTCCATCATGTGATACTTCACCATCTTACACACCTGGATCAGCTTATAAGCCTCCAACTTACACCGAAGAAAGCTATAGTCAAAGTAATGAAACTCCATCCTACACCGCACCAAAATCAAGTTATGATACTTCATCAAACTATACTCCTCAGTCAAGTTATGAAGCACCATCATCTTATGCTCCAAAATCAGAGGATAAAACTGCTACCTACACTAACTACGGATACTAAGAGAAATTAATTCATGAGTTTTATGAGTTATGATTATGTCTGATTATATGTGGCCTATTGTGCCATATCTACTATTGAATTGGTTAAAAACCTTATAATTTTATTTACATTTGTTGTTTATTGTTACGCAACATGGAAAAAATAATTCTCTTTATTCGAAAAATCTTCACATATATTAATCTTTATAAAAATTTAAGCAAAACAAGAATGTTTTCTAAAGAGGTATAATTATATGGTTCTTAAGGATAAATTATTAAATAACTAAACTTTGCCAAATAAACTTAATAGTGTATGAAAAGGGTTGGGTACAAGCCTTAAAAATATTTACATGCAAATAGTATAAAATAAAAAAGGAAAATTATCAATGGTACCCTTGAGGTATGAGTTATTCAAAATGGTGCCCACAAGTTTTTTTTATTCCAATGGTACCCCTAAAGTTTTGAGGTAATTACAACCGTGACTTTTTTAAGTTTTTTCCGTTAAAAATCCGTTAGCTTTTCGAAATTAACCTAACTATGGTTAGTTTCTTCTTCTTCTTCTTCTTCTTCTTCTTCTTCTTCTTCTTCTTCTTCTTCTCTTTTCCCTTTCCTCATCCTTCCCTCCTTCCATGGATTTTCTTTTTAACTTTCTGCTCTTTTATCCGTCAAAATGACACCACTTCAACATCTTCATCTGGGTTAACTCCATATCCATTCTAAGTATTTCCAACTCATAATCTTCATGACCACTTGCAAAAGCGATATGGCATGGGGTTTGTCCCAAATTATTCTTCTGTAACCATGTTTTTCCATCACGTTCTGGAGATGGAGATGATTGAAACAATTCTTCAAATCCCTTTAATTTATTCTTAATATAAACAATTCTTGGTATCAACTTAATCACCTCTTCTCTCATTCCCAATACTTTCTCCTCTGAAATCTCAGACAACACCTTTTCTAACCAATTATTTGTTAATCATACAATGTCTGATATTCCTGAAAATCAAAGCAACGTGGCCTCACTGTTGCCTAATGATTAATGAAGATATTGATAAAATTCAAGGTTCGATTTTCTTCAATCCCCACTTTTCAAAGCTAAAAAAGAAATTAATAATCGCGAAATTTACTAAACATTAGGGAAATGGATATTTTGAAAATTCTGATTTTTGTTTTTACACTTTCTGATTATCTGATGATGATGAAATAGGAATTGTGTGATGATAAGATGGTTTTGATCATGATTTATTATTGGGTATTTTCATATGATGATATTTAATTTCTCAAAAATAAAATTTACAGAAGGGATGTCTGAGATGAAGATTGAGGAGAAAGAAATTGGAGTGAGAAAATTACAAAAATACCCAGATCGTCCCAGAGAGCCAGACTATTTTTATAATCGTCCTAGAGTGAGATGAAGATTGAGGAGAAAGAAGCGGGAGAATTACAAAAATTTCAATTTTTGATCTGGAAAATAAAAACTAGAAGCATTAAATTCTGAATCAGCCATGGAAGGAGTGAAGGAAGAGAAAAGGGAAAAGAGAAGAAGAAGAAACTAACTATAGTTAGGTTAATTTCGAAAAGTTAACGGATTTTTAACGAAAATAAGTCATAAAGGTCACGATTGTAGTCACCGCAAAATGTTAGGGTATCATTGGAATGAAAAAAATATTGTGGGCACCATTGAAAATAACCCATATCTTAGGGGTACTATTGATAATTTTCCAATAAAAAATTATATAAAATCACAAATAACATAGTTCCTAAGAAACAGAATGCAACCTGTGAGATCCTAACATAGACATTATTTTTTATTTATCACCCTTGTAATCTATATGCTGCCATAAATAAGCAAAAAAATAATTTCATTGTGTTTATACTCGTTGAATTACAATAGAAATACATAGATAAATACAACATATATAAGCTTTATATATAACATGGTGTAAAAACACGGTCGCGGTCACGATCACAGTGACGATCGCGGGTCGCGGTAATGGAAAAAAATCGGTCATCGCGGAACGGGTCACGATAATTACACAGAAAAATATATTTATGTGCTTAAAATGTATTCTTTAAATGATTTATTATTAATTAGTTTTGAAATATTAGGTCTAATAGTAAAATTAAATATAATATGAAAAAGTATAGTGCATAGTTAATATATGAAATGAAAAATAACAATATCAATATTCAAAAAAAATAAAATAATAATAAGATCACTTTTAGTACCTTTTACTTATAATGTTAGTTTAACCATTTAAAAGTAACAACATGACAAATGTAAAAATTTAAAAAAATATATAAAAGAGGCAAACGTAAGAGAGAAGAGGGCTGGGTGGGTGATGGGCCACTAAGCCGTCAATCGCTGGTGTTTCTTCCTTTTCCGGCGTAAAGCTTCTTCCTTTATGAGAGGTGGAAGAGGATCAAGAGGTAGAGGAGGGCGACAACTTCAATAGAACAGACATGGAGTCAATAGGAGATTCAAAGAGTACCACTTCAGAATCTGATGGAGATGAACCCAGGCTGACTCAAAAAGAAAAGACCGACGAGAAGTTAGGGATTGTATCAGCTGAGGAGGGAAAGGAGAAGGAAGTCAGGGAGGAGCTTAACTCTGTCAAAGCACAATTAGAGAGCCTGCAACAACACTTAGAAACGTTGGGAAGGCAGACGAACATAAATTCTTTACCAATGACGAAGATACCTGATACGAGTGGGCAATGTCAATTAGAAGATGTGGAGATTTTCCTTGCCCTAGGCAGTGGGCTGGGTCCAGAAAGCAACACACCACCCCGACAGACCCAGCTTCCATCTTGGAAGGACAAGGTAACAATCCCAATTTTCCCAACTGGTATGCCTCTTAAATTTGTTCCACCAATTATTGAAAATGGGAAACATGTAGTCCAATTAGAGTTTCAAGATGCTGTTGATTTAATTAATCTTTGGGAGCAAGCTGTTGTGGTCTATGTGGTAGGAGGAAATGTCAATGTAGAGATTATTAGAGGATTCATTCGTAAGCACTGGTCCTTTGTTAGTATGCCAACCATCCTTACACATGACGATGGATACTTCATTGTGAGATTCAATACTGTTAATGAATGTGCTGAGATTCTTAAAGGTGGCCCGTATTTCCTAAATAGAGCCCCTATGATTGTGAAACAATGGACCATAAATTTTGACTTCAAGGAGGAAATATTATGGGTAATACGGTGTGGATCAGATTACCAAACCTCCCTCTTCACTGTTGGGGAGAAGAATCTTTGAGTAGAATAGTTAGTGCTGTTGGAGTACCGGTCCTTGCAGATGAATGTACGGCGAAACAATTAAAAGTATCTTATGCAAGGGTCCTAGTGGATGTATATCACGCAGGAGTTTGTTAAAGAGATTAGGGTGCGAGATAACACAGGGCGTGAATTTTTGCAAAAATCCATCCCAGAGTGGCAACCTTTCTTTTGCCGTAAGTGTAACAAGCTAGGTCATGAGTGTAAGGAAACCATTGAATTGAATCGGAACCATCAGTTTCATGTGGGGAAGGAGAAGGATAAACCGATGGGTGATGGAAAGGTGTGGATACCAAAGGATATAGCCAACCATATGCAGGGAATCAGGGATGTTGATGAGCTACGAGCAAAGTTGGCCATAGATGATAAGAAATCTGATACAACTAGTAACCAACTTAATCCCTCTCAGACTACAACCTTTACAAACGAGACGCAATAGGCACATAGCATCACTGACCCTCCAAACCAGAGTACAACAATGCAGGCAGACCATGTGAGTGAATAAGCAAAAGGGCAAGGTGAGGAAGAAATGGGTCTATGGACACCTGTTGCCCCTGGTAAAGCTGCAAGAAGGACTGGGCAGAGAGTTTCCAACAGTATCACAATGGAAGGACACTCGATTTCAACGCTTGCAAATATAGGGGACAATGAAGATATTCCTCTAGAGACAACCATAGAACATGAAAGGGGTGGGAACCCTCAAATTCCCTCCGTGCAATGATTATTGTCTCATGGAATGTGAGGGGCATGAATAGCCCCATAAAAGTCAAGTAAGTCAAAAACTTTCTTGCGGATAAGAGTGTTGTAGGTTTGATGGAGACAAAAATTAGAGAAATGAATGCGCAAAAAATTCAAAAAAAGTTTGGCAACAAGTGGAATTGGTGCACGAATTACAACCATCATGAGAAGGAGCGTGTGTGGGTTGGATGGAGACACGATAGATGCAAGCTTGAGTAGTGTGTGATACCCATAAACAGTTCGTAGCTACTAAAATCACCCCAATTAATTCAAGGGTTAGTTTCCACATTGTGTTCGGGTACGGGCTGCATAATGTTAGATATAGAAGGGATATGTGGAAGGAGATGGGTAAGCTAGACTATAACGCACCTTGTTTATTTATGGGAAACTTCAATACGGTGTTCAAATAAGATCATAGGAAGAATGGAGCTCATGTGACTACATACGAAACCTATGACATGTTGAATTGGCTTGATACAAAAGAGTTGCATCCCATCATAGAAAAAGGGCAAAAGTTCTCTTGGACTAATAGAGAAGCAGGGGAAAATCGTACTCTGACTAAGATTGATCATGCAATTGGAAATATCCAATAGTTGAGTAGCTTCAGTCATACGAGCGTTATATATGCTAATCCTCAAACCTAAGATCACACCCGCCTTATTCTGAACCTGCAAAACCAAGAACAAATCCTTCTTCAACTATTTGTGTGACCACCCGGATTTCCTAAGGGTGGTTGGTGAAGCATGGAAGATCAGAGTTAAAGGCATAGGCTTGCAACGGCTATGGCACAATATGAACAATGTTAAAATCTGTTTGAATAGGCTGCACATAAAGGAGTTTGCGGGGGATATAGGAGAAAATCAAAGAATGGGAGAGGACTCTTGACAACATTCAGTCTCAGTCGCGAGACGACCCCACAAACACAGAATAACATAAACAAGAGAAAGAAGCTTCACTTCAATTGAGAAAGTGGAGGAAAATTGAAGACAAGGCGCTGCTCCAAAAAGCCAGGATTAACTGGATGAAGAATGGGGATGAAAATTCGGCCTATTTCCATGCTACCATAAAGGAGAGGCGGGCCTCTAACAGCATCTATGTTCTGCAAGATAAGGATGGCAAATGGTTGAACACTATGCAGGAGATTCATAAAGAAGTGACCCAGTTCTATAAAAACTTCCAGGGGAAAGCTTCACCTAACCTAGAAGTGATCGACAAGACTATTATGGGAGGTGGCTCCCAGGTTAACAACAGCAAAAGCCAAATGCTAATCCAGAAGGTGAGTGAAGGAGAAATCAAAGAGGCTCTTTTTGGGATAAACGACAACAAAGCTCCCGGGATCGACGGTTTTAATGCGTGTTTCTTTAAGAGAACTTAGGATATCATCAAGGAGGATCTCATTTATGACATTCAACAGTTCTTCAACAACAATACTCTCTTTCAACCTTATAACTGCATTTTGGTTATCCTTATTCCTAAAGTGGGCAATGCTAACAAAGTGGGAGACTTTAGACCTATTGCTTGTTGCACGGTTATCTATAAGATCATCTCTAGAATTCTTGTAGGAAGGCTCCAGAAGGTGGTGGGGTAAAATTATAGATCATGTGCAATCCAGTTTCATTCCAGGGAGGCAAATGACAGATAACATCCTTCTTGCAGCGGAGCTCATCAAAGGTTATTCTCGAAAGAACAACAATCCGAGATGTATGATTAAGATGGACCTTCGGAAAAGCATACGATTCGATTAGCTGGGAGTTCTTGTTCTCGGTTATGGAGGAAATGGGTTTCCCTCCTAGGTTGGTCGAATGGATTAAGGCCTGTGTAACCACTATCTCCTACTTTATTCTCGTCAATGGCATGCTGCTTAAGCCTTTTGAAGCAAAAAAAGGGTTAAGACAAGGAGATCCCATCTCACCTTACCTCTTCGCCATCGCAATAGAGTACCTGTCCAGACTTATGTAGAATCAGGGGCTTTCTTCAAGCTTTCACTATCACCCCAAATGCAGGAAAGAGAACATTATGCACCTCCTTTTTGCTGATGACCTTCTCATGTTTTGCAGGGCTGATGTGTCCTCTGTTCAAAGTTTGATTCTCACGTTCAACCGGTTTTCAAAGGACTCAGGTCTTGAAGCCAACACTAGCAAGAGTAATGTTTATATCTCTGGGGAGGATAATCAGAGCAAGGAGCAGCTTCTTCGGTACCTTCAAATGGATGAAGGGGATTTCCCTTTCCGTTACCAGGGGGTTCCGCTTCACTCCAAGAAATTGAACTCTAGAAACTGTAGACCTCGGGTAGATAAAATTGTGGGCCGCATTGGTTAATGGTCTTTTAGACTACTATCTTATGCAGGTAGAATCCAGCTGGTTCGCAGTGTTATTGGTGGTATGAAAAATTTTTGGGCTCAAATCTTCTGCCTCCTAAAGAAACTCATCAAGATGGTGGAGGATGTTTGTTGGTTGTTTATTTGGACTGGAAAGGAAAGTCTCTCTAGGAAAGCTGCCGTCTCCTGGAAGCAAATGGTGTTACCTTTCTCAACGGGGGGCCTCAACTTGAGAGATATGTACATATGGAACAAAGCTGCCATCCTCAAGCACTTGTGGAACCTCGCCCGTAAAAAAGAGAATCTGTGGGTCAAATGGGTGCATAGCTACTATAAGAAAACTCAAGAGATCCATGACGTGAGACCCTCTATTCATGCTTCATGGACCTTCAAGAAGATCATCAAACAAAGGGAGCTTGTGGAGAAACTCGGGGGTTGGGAGAATGTCACTAAAGGGGACTAGGGATGGCCATGGGTATTGGACCCGGCCCGGATCCATGGATCCAAGGACCCTTTTTTTTTAAATAAGTTTAATGTAAGTAATAATAATGGGTCTGGGCTGGGAGTAGGGGTGTTCAAAACTACCCGACGCGCCCGACCCGACCCGCTGACCCGCCAACCCGCCTCATAAATGGCGGGTCAAAAACTAAAAAAATTCAAAGTTCCGGGTGGTGTACCCGACCCGCCTTAACCGGGTCGGGTCATGGGTCGATAATTTATTGACCCGGGTACCCGTTTGACCCGGATAGCTTATTTTGAATATTTAAATATTTAATTTTTAAGGTATTTCATTTTCTTGATTCATCTTCAATGTGTAAGAATCACACCCGCAAAAACTGAGCATATCAAGTAGTACTTTACGAGAACTTTAAAGGTAAATACTTTACGAGATTGAATCAATTGGTTACTTCTATTTCAGAATATTTAGGATGGTTATTAAGCCTTTAGTTGTTTTTCAATTGGTTACACTGAAAATAAGTTCACAGTACTCGAAGTTATTAAGTCTGTACTCGAATTGGTTACTTCTATTTCTAAAGAAGCATTAAATTTGAAGAAGCATTAAGTTATTAAGCATTAAAACAGTAACTAAAGGCTTGATTTTGGTTAATAACCAATTGATTTTAGTCTTTTGAGATCGAAAAACAACTAAAGGCTTAATAACCATCCTAAATATTCAACAGTAACTCGCGTTTATCTACCTTCGATTGCCTAATATCTACTCGGAATTCGATCTTAAAAATAATAGTTAAATTTGAAAAATCACCAAAAATAATAACCGGTACCCGGTGTCCCGACCCGTTTATCCGGGTACCCGCTAACCGGGTACGCGCATTAAATGGGCCGGGACACGGGCCGCAAAAATAGGTACCCGGCTAACCGGCTAACCGGCTTTCCGGGTACCCGTTTAGCCGGGTACCCGATTATGAACACCCCTAGCTGGGAGGGATTGGAGATAGGAGGAAAGTGATTGGAGGTATAAATAACAGGGAAAAAGAGTTTAATGTAAGTAATAATAATGGTAATAATGGTGACATTAATAATAATGGGGGTAAACGGAAATTCCTTGTTTTCAGTAGGTTTTAATGGTGTGAAAAATGTCATAACTTTGTCTAATTTCAAGAATCCAAGAGACACATTCTCTCACTTAATACCCATTGTGATACTGCATGATAATTTAGCAAAAACAAAGTTGGACCCGTTTAGGACCCGGACCCGATACTGGATCCGTAGTATCCACGGATCCGGATCTGGGACTTGAAAAATTGGACCCGCGGATCCGGATCTGGATCCACCTAGACCCGGTCCAGATCCGACCCGTTTTCATCCTTAAAGGGGACTCCTTCACTATTGGCAGGGTCTACGATCTTCTCATCGCTAAATAGCCCAAGGTCGCATGGGGGAACATTATGGTCAAGAACGTGGCAACCCCTAGTGCTAGATTCATCACTTGGCTTGCTATCCAAAATCGGTTGGCCACCAAAGATAGAATAGGAAAATGGGTTGAACTTTCAGATGATAACTGCGTCATATGCAACGAAGCTAACGAAACGGTTCAACATCTGTTTTTTGAGTGCCCCAATGCTCGGGAAATCATTACCCGCCTCTTTAGCTTTCTTCCCCGAAGGCTCGATGGGGTCAATTTCCACGCAAAAACTCTAGCGATGAGTAAAATCAACAAAAAGAAGACGGATCGTGCCAAGCTGATAGTTGGTCTATGGACGGAGATGATATACAGTATTTGGATGCAGCGCAACAGGAAAATTTTTGACAACCATATCCTTAATCTAAAGGAGGTTGTAGATAGTATAGTCTTTAGAACTGCAGGGAGGGTTAACAGTAGAATGGTAGATATGCTTGTAACTAAGTAGATAGCTTTGGGGTTTTTTTTGGGCTTTCGCTCTGTTGTTTTTGTCCTGAGCGTTAGCGTTTTTGGCGGGTCGGGCGGGAGTTAATTTCTAGTCCGACCGTTTTTCTTTCCCTTGTATCTCTCCTTGGTATATAATACAAATCATTTGGCAGAAAAAAAGAAAAAATAATAACGTTTTATAGCTATAAAGGTTAAAAAAGTAAAAAAAAAAATTACATAACAAAACTGTCAAAATCAAGTACTATCACGTGAAATTTAAATCTTTTTTAACGTTTAAGTATAATTATCAATTTGTATTTTCTCATAGACCACCATTTTTGATAGAGCTTGGAATCATCCATCTCTATTCCAAACTTCCTTTTCCCAATGCAGTTCAAATACAATGGAGAATGTTTTGTCAAATCGTGTGCTTTCTTTCAATCATTAATTTTTTTATTTACCTTCTTTGGTGTGTACTTTGAAGTTGAAATCTCTCCCCAAAGCAAAACTCGCCGGAACTTGGCCGGAACTCGCTATAACTTTCGATTTACACGGCCAAAACGGGCGTTAAGTGTGGTGATGCGCCGCATTTCCATCCACCGTTATAAATCGCGAGATTTCGGAACGGTAGCCTAAAAATCCGAGTCAACTCGTCCGTTCCGAGTTAACTCGGCCGAGTTTTGATACTATGATATATAATGCAAAATATGCCCCCCGGCCCTAACAATGCTTTAGTTTTCAAAACATACCAAACATTCATATCATGTTATGGAGATCAATTATGCAAAGGTCTATATAGTTTAATCTAGGGCTATTTTTGTTCTTATGTTTTATAAATGGTTTTATAACTTGGTAGTGATATATGACTAAATCTTAAGTTTGTCAACATATTAAATAAAGCAAAAAATATCCCTATTTTGAATTGAAAATCAAGAAAAAGACCACACGTAAAAAGGGCATTATTGCACAGGTTTTAGAACAAAATTGATATGAGATTTAATCTAATTTGTATAATTAAATATGCTTTTAACCTAACTTTAAAAAACAGATTCACAATAATGTAAAAACTTATGTGGACATAGGAAACGATTTTGACCGATCTGAAATAACTGATTCGATCTGGTCGGCCAAATGAACATCTTACATATGTATCCTAGATTATTCAAGACCTAGCTTATTCTTAATTAGTGGCACCGCAACTACATCTGCTAAACCTAAGCGAAAAATCAGCAATAACTAACCAAACTAATTATATATACTTTAGTCCAATTTAGAAAGTTTGGCGAGTCAGTTTGTAATGATTTGATAGCCGAGTTTTCGCACGTCGTTAATACTAGGCCCTGGTCAAACAATATTTTTAACACCCAAATAAACTATAGTGGTAACTCAAGGATCGAACAACAAGGACAAGGGTAGGGAGCCAAAGGACTTGATGTAAGGAGATTAAATGCTGAAAGGGTGTATGAACTAGAATACTAGACGTAATAATAAAACAAATATAAAAGTGGTTATAGACGATAAGAGACAAACGGGAATGGTAGGAATCCACCCTAGGTCTGTTTCTAAGGACACTCTGGATAACGAGAGAAAGTTTGTGTCCCTATAAGCCACATGAACAACCTGTAATCGCCCTATATCTCCTAAGAGTGGCAGAACAAGATTTGAATCAAATATAAACCTTACCATTTTCTCAATGCTAACTATTTCTAAACTTTAATATTTACTAATAAGTGTTGCATGATAAGTTTCATGTCAAACAAATCAAGTTTGACTAAGTTTTTACAAGCTTTTTTTTGGTTGAGAAAGAATTGCATTAAAGCTCTAAAAAGAGTACAAATGCAAGACCAAAAGAAACCTAAGGAGTGAGGGATAAAAAATGCATCCCAAGATACAACATAAACAACACCAAAAGGAACAAATACTAGTTACCAATACAAAAATGAAAGAAAAAACAACAGCTCACTAACACTTGCTCCAAACAAACAACAAAGTAATTGCAGCTACCACCACCAGAAAGAGACAAACAACAACAAACAGAACCACAACTACGAATACAACCCTATACCAGAAACTCCCTAACACTCTACAGCAGAAAACAACCCAAATAGCATCAGAAGCACCCAACTGCAGAAAGGCACAGAAGCAAAAAAAAAAAAAACAATAAAGCTCCACCGGAAATAACATAGCAGCAACTAGAACCTACTGCAACAAAACCCCTCCCTGATCTAGAAACCTGTACTAGATCGAAAAGAAAACAGCCTAGACAACAAAGGGCACAAAATAGAAATAAGGCACACTAACAAACTAGCTGCATAAAAGACAGCAACCAGTATTAACAACACATCCACCCAACTCAGCATGGCACAAGCTCAACTGTTCAAAATCCTATTGATATAGTGGCTATTTTGATTCCTAATCTTCTAAGAAAATATACTCTTCTAAACAGACATGGTGCACTATATAGTGATAGTTCCTGTACAAATAGCTATATTAAAACTTCTGTTATTCCTCTCTTTTCAAATGTGATACACCACTGCATTTAAAGTTGCACGAATACTTTGTCTCTTTTCAAATGTGAGGATAATAAACATTCAACCACGGAAACATACCATCGAACATAGTTGATGAAAAATCATAATCAAAGGACAGATGACCCATATCTTAAGAGCATCTGAATCAAAGAGTACAAGGTAAGGTCTTCAATATCAAATCCCATACTAGATTGACTGTCTTTTGTTCTTAATTTTCCATGAATAAGTAAGAACCTGATGAAACTATGTTTAAGGATATTGATGTTATTCCACACAACAATTGGCCATTTTCAATCTTGGAGGTCAGAATGTAAATATCTTTAACGAAGCTTAGCAGAGTATCCTTTATTATTAGTAAACAATTAATTTCCAAAAGAAATGGGAAATATTGATTTAAGATTAAGGATAGCTTTCCATTGCTAACTAGTATCATATATTACCATGTCTGACAAGCTAAATTTCTTTTCCCTTAAGATAAATAGTATGAGCCCACTTCACCCAAAGAGTGCATTTTTTTTCTTATAATGTCCAAAAACAACTTAGCTTGAAGAGCTTTGTTTTAGTCATTGCTACTTCTAAACCCTAAAGCTCCTAAATTCTTGTCAACACAACAAATGTCCACAAGTAACCACCCTTGGATGTGTTAAACAATCCCCGTTCCATAGAAATCTAGTGTATAAAGTATTCATATTATACAAAAAGGATTTTGGAGGGATGTTTATACTTCCCCAAAGGTTCTAAAAGAGTACGAGACCAAATGAATGAGAAGACTTCTCCCTACTTATGACAAATTATTAGAAGATTAAGCACCAATATAAGCATTTAGCTTATCCAGAATGAGATGAAAATCAACCTTCATTGAATGACGATTAATGAGAACATCAAGATACATCACAAGGAAAAAGCCTTTAGAAATGCTAGAGCTAGCAACAAGACAATGCTTAGTACTAAAAGGGAAATTCTACCTGGTATGCACCAGATATAGTGAAACGCCCACAATAACTATTCTTGTTTGCCATTCTATATGATAAGCGCCAACTTTTGTAAAACTATTTGCCGTAACTATATGACTGTTAAATCTGGAAATTACAATTTTGCCCTCTTCATAGTCTTCATCTCCCTCTTCTAATCTTCATCTTCTCCAATCACAACAATGGCTAAATTCTTGCAGTGATGGACAGAGATGATCGTTAGTTAAATTAGTTGATTTTGGTGGGGGGGGGGGGGTTTGTTATTTTCTTTTTGGAGATTTTGCTTTTCATTTTGTTCTTGGAGTTTTGCGGTGATGGCCAGAGATTACCAGGGTACTTGAGCTGGGAATATAAGATTGCAGAATTGATAAAAACCAAAGCTTGATTTACTTCAAATATTATATTCACTTTTTTTTCTTGATAATCCAATGATAAATTAAGACAATTAAGACAACATAAAAGGGGGAAATCATAAATTACCTATATTAGAACAATGGAACGGAATGAAAAAGAGATAAAATTGCAGAAAAACCACAAAGAAAACCAACAAAAATCTCATATTTCTTCTTGTACTTCTTCAGTTTAATTGTGTTGCCCAAATCCTAATTTTTTTTGGTGTATTGTAATTTAATCTTTAGTCATAACTAGAAAGTGTTGAAACCATTTTAGGGCGGTGTAGAAGGTGATTCATGCTCATACTAAATAATTCAATTTTGAATCTTCAATTTTCAACAACTTTCTCTAACAATTTCAATATACATTTAGGTTAAGTTAAGATCACTTACAACGATTTTAGGTTGTAATTCGAATTTGAAAGTAACCAATATTCAAATCCAATCCCATAGTTAACGATGAAAACATTGCCCAAATCCGTCCTTGAAGACCATTGCCTTCAAGCTTGACTTCAATGGCAGTACTAGGAGGATGCGTGAAATGAAGAAGAAGGACCATCCTTTTTATTAGAATTAAACAAGGGCAAATGCATAATTTCACAACTTAAGGTTTCATTAATGTTTTTTGGCCATTATCGTTACTGTAGATGTTTTTGCTATAGTTGTTGAACATTTAGTGTATAATAACATAATAATCCTGAATATTATAATCATCAAGTACTACTAAAGTAGTGGGACAATTCGTATTAATTTACTAGTCCGTATACGTCACTAAAGCTACTAGAAGTAGTGGGACAAAACGTATTAATATACGAGGTCCTAAATGCATTTAAGTTATTTCTTAAACAAAGAAAACAAAGGAAAAAGGGGGATCAAGGCAGTGGCCAAAAGACGACTCGGCGATCCCCCTTGTGTAGCCACAGCCGAGTCGGCTTTTGGCTACTGGAAAAAACCATTTTGGTCAGTAGGCAAAAGCCGAGTCGGCGATGGGTCTTTTGGAGGGACCGCCGACTCGGCGGTCTGGGTCAAAACATGACCGTTGCTTTTCTTTCCGTTTTCTATGCCTTGGATTCTCTTAATTATGCCTTAATTCTGAGATTATAATGCTCATGAATGACTAAGAATAATGTCATTCAATTGCATTGATACCCATGATCATCAATATGATTATTATGGGTGATGATTATGAGGAGGCTCCTCCATATACTCTTTGAGTATAAATAGGGACCTTGGGTGATAAGTGTTTCTTGCACCTTTTCTAAATCTCTTAAGCTTTCTTCTCATTTGTCTTGTGCACTCAAGAGAGTAATTAACTTTTGTGTGTACTTTCCATTGCTTATAATTTATTAAACACATTGCTATTACGTTATATACCCTAAGTACTAAGGGTATATTGGAGTTGTTTGTATCTCGTTGTGAATTTCCACTCTAAACCCAAGTACCTTTGTGGGGGGAAATATCACAAAAGGAAAGTGAGCACACGCTTACAACTTGTATCAAGTTTCCGGGTAACAATTGTTGTTACAAACTAATCTTCACTTTTCTCTAGCATTGTAATAATCGTTGTAATTTCATTTTTGTCATCATCAAAGGGGTTTAATACAAATTCCCGGTTGTAATTTGTATTGCATTATATACATTCGTAATAATAGTTGGGTGCTATTTGGCAGAATGCCAAACAAGAATAGTTATACTGGGAGTTTAACTATACCTGGTTCTTATCATGTAGAAATTCCCGTACAAAAATCTATACCTCCACAAAAGATCTGAGATTTATTAAGGTTAATCTTAAGACCAGACAAAGCTAAGAAATGATCAAGGAAGGCTCTAATAACAGAAACAAAAGAAGAGTCACCATAAAAGAACAAAAGCAGATCATTAGAAAAAGGGTGAAATCTAAACCCTTTATTCTCTGCTGATTTCGATCCCATCTCCTCAATGATCCTAGGTAGAATCTTGATGCTATAATAACCTTGATGATGTGCGTAATTGAGATGTACTTCCTTTTAGAGCTCCTAATGATATCAAGAGAAATAAGAACATTGTTTACCAAAGATCTCTTAATGGAAGCCTGCTGACATCAATAATTGCATCCAAGCCTAACTAAAGCTTTCTACAAAGCAACTTGGTTAATATTAGGTACTATATTTTAATACTGCAAGCGCACATATGTCGTAGCACAGTTATGCGTCGAACCACAGGGAGACTTTTTTTCTAGAATGATTTAGTTATTCAATTTCTAGTGAATAAACAAGAGTGAAGAAATTGAACTAAACTAAATTGTGATGGATTAGAAATGACTTGATACGATAAAGAAAAGCCTAGGACAATGGCAATCCCTAATAACAAGCACAAGACTAGACAATTGAGTTCAATGTTGGTTATATTATCGAGGTTTTGAGTGAAGCGTTAATTATTCCTTTTCAGAATGCTAATCAATTAATTGTGGAATGAATAATGCTCTTTCTTAATCTCAACTTTTGTACTTTTGATTAATTCGACCATCGCCAAGACAAATAAACTATTAACTCTTAACTTTCGTGATTTTGAATGGCGATAAAAGAATTAAACTTGTTTTGCACTTCAGACTAATACACAATTCTACCTCACCTTTCGTAGTTTGGATTGTGAAAAGCATAAAAGACTTTAACTTAAGTGGATTATAACATATTCAATCATCCCTAGAAAACAACAACCAACAAATTCCTCAATACACTAATCCATATACTTGGGTTTTTACCAAGACCTAGAAAAGAAATTATTCACTAATCATATTCATGAAAACATTTAAATTAATTAAACAAATATAAACAACAATATTAAACACAATTAAAATATTTAGAGGACCATAAAGAATAAAACCATAAACTTGATGAAGAACAAAATCATAAACTTCAAATTACACAAAGATATTAATAAAAATTAAGGTAAGATTAAAACTAGATTAAAAAATAACTTAAAAAGAAACCATGAAATTCAGAAAATGAAAAATTTGTAAAACTCAAACTAAATCATACGCCTAACTTCTTAGTTTAAATGTAGATTATCATGCCTAACCTCCCACTAAAATAATACTAACACCCACGATCATATTCCCCTAAACTAATCGACTGCCCATTAAAATAAATTGCCTAACCACCTTAATAATCGTGCTTAACTCTGATTATCCTATAAATCATAATATTCAATCAAAACATGTGATTATTCATGAATAAAGCTTTGTAAACATAATTAATGACCAGGATGGCTTAAAACTTGATTGAATCATCTCAAATATTAAATGATAAAGCACAAAAAGGCAAATAACGACATATGAACTCAAAATAAGGAATCTCAACCACTTTAAACCTCAAAACCCCAATTAAGGACCTTGATCAACAATAAAGAAGACACAATTAGTGTAAATTACTACACTTATCAGTTATAACTTAGTAAAGCACACTATATCAAGCAATGGGACGATGATGACTAGCATTTGTTGGATGGTTAATCATAGAAATAAAAGAGAAGATAGTATTTACCCATGATCCGTACCTCAAGTTCACAATAAACATGATCCCGCCAAACCTTTCATATCTCAAATCTTCACAACATACTCAAACTCACACCGACAAACTACCTTTCATAAACTCATATCCCACCCTTTAATGATCCAATAAACCGCAATTGAACACTGGCTTATAGGCCTCGACCTCTACTAGATCCTCTTGGCTCCTTGATAGCGGCGCCTCACATCATGTCACTGCTGACCTTAACAGCCTATCTTGCACACTCCATATGATGGCACAAATGAACTTATTATTGGTGACGCTATAGGGTTAACCATCACTCACTTTAGCTCTTAAACCTTTTCCCCTTCCCTTGTTCTTCACAATGTCCTAATAGTTCCATCTATTTCTAAAAACATCATCTCTATTTCACAACTAAGACAATAATGTTGCTATCACTTTCTCACACCATTTTTTGTTAAGGATCTCACGACGGGGCCATACTCTTCCAAGGTCCTTCTAACAATGGCGTATATGAAGCCTAGACACAATTTCTACAAATCTTCTCAAGCTCAAAAACCACATCTTTGGATTGGCCTCATCAATTAGGTTACCCCTTCAAAGCATGCTTTTAAACACTTTATTTCTAAAATTAAACTAAATGTTCCTAGTATGTCAACATTAGATTGTATTTCCTATCCTTGTAATAAAATTCACAAAATCCCATTTTCTATTTCATCCATTACATCTAGTGCTCCATTACAATATGTTTATACTGATTCATGGACTGCCCAAGTCATGTCTCACTATGGTTTCATATATTATGTAATTTTTGTTTACTCTCTCAAAAGAAAATCTGAAACAAAAGACACATTCATTTCCTATAACGTTGAAAAATACTTCAACCTACCTCTCAAAATTCCTACTCTGACAATGGTGGTGAATATGAATCTCTTTAAAATCATCTATCCATCGATGGCATTACCAACCTCACTACTCCTCCTCACACCCCGCGAATACAATGGATATTCTGAACGTTGTCATCGACACATTTTTATGGTAGGCCAGGTCTGCAAATGCCTAGAGCCCAAAGTATAAGGAGCCCAAAATATATAAATACTTTTATATTAAAAAAAACTAAAATTACCTTTTTCTGAAACACATGCCGGTGCTGCATATTCCCACGCCATTACTACTACTTTAGAAGTACTCTTTAGACTTTATTGACTTTCCATCTTCTAATTTCCTTCTAGGCTAAATCAAAGCCTTCCCCAAATCCCAAATTCTATAACTATGGCTATTCATATTCATAATACATCTAACTTGAACCTTTTTAATTTTTCCCAATTTCATTTATTATTATCATCATCCCTATTTTTCAATTAAAAACCCACGGATCATTTTGCTTTGGCTCACTAGCTGTCGTTTCCTCATTCAATTTTTCTCAAGTATGAATTTGTCCTGATCTATCATTTTTATTGTTTTTTGTTTGATTATTTTAGTGTTTTTGATAGATTTTTAATTCGAATTTATACTCAATTTGATTTTTGAAATGGTTTAATTTTTAACAACAGAGAAATTCGAATTTATTATTATTTTAAAAGATATGCATACTGATTTTTTTGTATACTAATTGAGTAATTTCTTATGTAGAATTTTGCTATTTCGTATTTTGGCAAAATTTCAATGGTAATCTAAATTTTGAAGGCACATATTCCGCAATTTATCAGGTCTTATTGTTCCTTACTCCGTTTATACAAGATTTTGCCTAAAAAAAATACTTATCTGGATGTGAAAAAAGAAAAAGGAAAAAAAAAGAAGAGGAACTAAAAAAACACAACAAAGAGCTCTTGATAATTATATTTTTAGAGCAACACCTTCTCATGATAATTTGAATATAAATGAATCTTTACATGATAATATTGGTAAAAATACTAATTTGGTTGATGATGTTAATGCTAATGAATTTTTGAAAAATAATATTAATGAAGATGATGTTAATGTTAATGAAATTTCTAAAAATAATGTCAATGAAGATGATGAAATTGATAATTTAAGTGAGCCTCTTGATATGCAAGATAATGTAAAAACTACCTCACCTATTGATTCTTATGATCCCAAAGATTGGGATAATCTTAATAATAAATCAAGAGACATTATTATAGAAAAGGGACTTATTAGAGAACTAAATCTTAATTTTCCTTTTGATGATAATAGTAGACATTTTTCCTATTCTTATTTTGTTCGAAAATTGAGTAATAGTGAGGTTAATGATCGAAAATGGTTAATTTATTCAAAAAATGTTGACAACGTGTTTTGTTTTTGTTGTAAATTGTTTAAGCCCGCAAATGATCGAAATTTGTTAGCAAATGAGGGTTTACGTGATTGGCAACATATTAACATTGGACTAAAAAAACATGAAATTAGTGTACAACATATGACTAATATGAATACTTGAAATGAATCGAATGAAAGATTGAATAAAAATCAAACAATGGATAAAAGTTTACAGGAAGAGATTACGAAAGAAAAAGAACGTATAAGACAAGTTTTTTTTTAGGATATTATGTGCTATAAAATATCTTGGTACACATAATTTAGCTTTTAGAAGATCCAATGACAAACTTTATCAAGATAGTAGTGACAATTTTTTGATATTGGTTGATATGATGGCCGAATTCGATATTGTAATGCAAGATCATGTTAGACATATCATAATCATTACCTTGGGCCCAAAATTCAAAATGAGTTGATTTCTCTTTTGGCTCAAAATGTTAAAGGTACAATCGTTAAGATCATTAAGGAGGCTAAATATTATTCTATTATTCTTGATTTTACTCCAAATATTAGTCATAAAGAACAAATGACTTTAATCATACGTTGTGTAAACATGTCAAATCCTAAGATCGAGGAGTACTTTATAGAATTATTGAATGTCGATGATACTTCTGGTTTGGGACTTTTTAATGTTTTACAAGATGTCATTAAATCTCTGGATCTTAATATGAATGAGGTAAGAGGTCAAGGTTATGATAACAGATCAAATATGAAAGGAAAACAACGAAGAGTTCAAAGTCGATTTCTTGAAATTAATCCAAGGGCCTTGTACATGTCTTGTGCTTGCCATAGTTTGAACCTTAATGTGAGTGATATGGCCCATTCTTGTGAAAAAGCTATCTCATTTTTTGGAATTGTTCAACGTGTATATTCTTTATTTTCGAGCTCTATAAAAAGGTGGAATATTTTACTTGAGAATGTTCCTGGATTAACCGTGAAGTCTTTATGTAATACTCGATGGGAAAGTAGGATAAAACGTATTAAGGCTATTAGATTTCAAACTCCCCAAATAAGAAAAGCTTTGTTAAAACTATTTGAATCTTGTGAAGATGCAATATCAAAGAATGAAGCTAAGAGTTTGGCTACACTTCAGAAATTTGACTTTATTCATGGTATGGTGATTTGGTATGATATCTTATTTCCTGTGAATATGGTGAGTAAAAAATTGCAATCTCAGTCCATTTACATTGGCACTTACATACAACAAGTAAGAGGCATACTAATATCTTTCAGAAATTATTGGGAAGAAGGTTTTGCTACTAGTTTAGAAATTGCTAAAAGTAGAGGCAAATCATCTTGCTAAACTTCGTGTAGTTAGAAAAAGACAATTTGATGAAACTGGTGAGGATGAACAAATACAATCTCCAGGTGATATATTTAGAATTGAGTACTTTTTTTGTAGTTGTAGACATAGCAATCTCTTCTTTGGAAATAAGATTTGAGCAATTGCAGACATTTGAAAATAATTTTGGAGCTTTGTTTGATTCAAATAGGTTGAAAGCATTGAATAATAATGAATTGAGAGACTTTTGTGCCAATTTTCACTCCACATTTTCTCATGTTGATTCGTCTGACATTGATTTTGAAGATTTTCATTCTGAATTAAAAGTTTTACAAATGACACTACCAAATGAGTCAATGTCTACTATTGATATTCTTAAGTTTTTAAAGTATGCAAATTGCTATCCAAATGCTTTAATTGCTTATAGAAATTTTTTAACTTTGCCTGTAACTGTGGCATCAGCAGAAAGAAGTTTTTCTAAGCTAAAACTGATTAAAAGCTATTTGAGGTCTACAATGTCACAAGAGAGATTGAATGGTTTAACAATATTATCAATTGAAAAAGATTTATTAGCGAAATTTGAACTGATGTTACTATTAATGATTTTAATTCTAGAAATGTTCATAGAAATAAGTTTTTGTGATTTTTTTGCTTTATCATTGTAGGGGATGATGATACAAGGAGATTCTTAAGGATTGATGGGGTCGGTAAACATTGAAGGAAACTGATTATAATTTGCTTTACTACTTGTTTTGAAGAAGAATTGTAATACTTTATAAATATTATGTATTTTATGCGAATTTTCTGTATTTTCTTGATGCAAAATTATATTTTGAATTATTATACAAGGGGCCTCATTTTTATATTTGCCTAGGGCCCACGAAATACCAAGAACGGCATTGAGTAAAGCAAACTATATCAAGCAATGGGACGATAATGACTAGCATTTGTTGGATGATTAATCATAGAAATAAAAGAGAAGATAGTATTTACCTATGATCCGTACCTCAAGTTCACAATACACATGATCCTGCAAAACCATTCATATGTCACAAACTTCACAACATACTCAAACTCACACCGACAAACTACCTCTCATATAAAATGTAACTTGAAGCCATCCTCGCCGGCCATGATCTCCTCTCGTACGTTGATGGTACTTACCTAGGTCCTTCTCCTACTATTACCACGGATCAAAAGAAATCCCCCAACCCTGAATTTTCCTTTTGTATTCGTCAGGATAAGCTCCTCTTTGGAGCCCTCATCGGCATGATATCTGTTGACCTAATCCCTTTTATTTCAAAACTCATACATCTAAAAGAAATATGGGATGTTTTCTCCAAAACCTATTTCGCTCCTAGCCGTGGCCACATCAAGCAATTCAAAAACAAATTTCACCGAGTTTATGCAAGCCCTCAAAAACCGTACAGATCAACTTTCCATTAATCGAAATAACATAGCCCTCACCCTTCTTGCTACTGTCTTTGTAGCATAAACTTCCTCGAATAGAAATTTTTATCACCGTTCATCTTCCATAAATCGTAACAAAAATGGCCCAGGTCTTCTTCCTACCCCACCTTCATCTCACAAAACACCTCTTCCCTACCTTGCGAAATGTCAATGGTGTAGGGAACAAGGTCATGTTGTCGCAACTTGCCCTATCTTCACTAAACTTTTCCCTAATGCAATTCCTCCTACCCTTTAGTGATCCAATAAACCGCAATTGAACACTGCCCTATAGGCCTCGGCCTCTACTAGATCCTCTTGGCTCCTCGATAGCGGCGCCTCACATCATGTCACTGCTAACCTTAACAGCCTATCTTGCATCCTCCATATGATGGTACAAATCAACATATTATTGGTGACGGTATAGGACTAACTATCACTCACTTTAGCTCTTTAACCTTTTCCCCTTCCTTTGTTCTTTACAATAGTTCCATCTATTTCTTAAAACATCATCTCTATTTCACAACTATGCAAAGACAATAATGTTGCTATCACTTTCTCACACCATTTTTTGTTAAGGATCTCACGACGGGGCCATATTATTCCAAGGTCCTTCTAACTTTGGCGTATAAGAAGCCTAGACACAATCTCTACAAGTCTTCTTAAGCTCAAAAAATACATCTTTGGATTGGCATCATCAATTAGGTCACCCCTTTAAAACATGCTTTTAGACACTTAATTTCTAGAAATAAACTAAATGTTCCTAGTATGTCAACATTAGATTGTATTTCCTATTCTTGTAATAAAATCCACAAAATCCCATAATCTATTTCATCCATTACATCTAGTGCTCCACTTCTTATTTATGGACTGCCCCAGTCATGTCTCACGATGGTTTTAAATATTATTTAATAATTTTTGTACATCATCATACAACGTATATTTGGCTTTACTCGCTTAAAAGAAAATCTTAAATAAAAGACACATTCATTTCCTATAACGTTGAACAATACTTCAACCTACCTCTCAAAATTCCTACTCTGATAATGGTGGCGAATATGAATCTCTTAAAAATGATCTATCCACCGATGGCATTACCAACCTTACTCCTCCTCCTCACACCCCGCGAACACAATGGATATTCTGAACGTCGTCATCGACACATTTTCGAAACTTTCATACCCTCTTGAATCATGCTCACATGCCTTTACAATATTAGTCCCATGCTTGTTTAACATCGGTCTATCTTATAAATCGTCCTCTAACTTCAACACTCCAAAATGCATCCCCATATCTTAAACTCTTTGGTATCGCACCTACCTAAACTCATATCAGGAGCTTTGGATGCCTATGTTTTCCATGACTTAAACCCTATACCCATCACAAACTTGAACCTAAGTCAAAGTCCTGTGTTTTTACAGGGTACTCCCCTACCCAACATGCTTACCACTGCCTTCAGATTGAATCACATTGCATATACACCTCTAGACATGACCATTTCATGGAACATGCCTTCCCTTCTAAAAATAAACAACTTAATTCGTTTCTATTAGAAACCATAGTAAAGTCTTAGGCTCCACTTACTTTAATAACCCTTCATCATACTCCTCCTCCACTCACAATTACCTCCCCTTCTAAACCACATAACAACCTAACACCAACCACCAAACTCATGTTAGAACCTACCACAATTCCGCAAAACACTCAAATTATTCTCCCATCTCATTTCATGACAACAAGACTAAAACATGGCATACAAAAACCCATCATGAAACTAAATCTCCATATTTATGTTCATGACACAGAACTACTTAAGGACATCACTCAAGCCCTCAAAAGCCTCACATGGCGTAAAGCCTTGGATGTAGAAGTATATGCCTTACAAAAAATAAAACATAGGAACTTGTCCCTCACACTTCTATTCAAAATATGATGGGGTGCAAATAAGTTTTTAGGATCAAAATGACATGAATGGAAATATCATTCAATACAAAGCCCGTTATGTCGCCAAAGGTTTTAATCAGAGAGTCGGTATTGACTATGGAGATACATTTAGCCCCGTTGTAAAATCGGCCACCATCCACCTTGTTCTCTCTCTTGTTAGCTAAGGTTGGCCTTTAAGGCAACTTGACATAAACAATGCTTTTTACAAGGAACCCTAACTGATGATTTATACAACATACCACCTCCTGGTTACACTAATCTCGCAGTACCCAAACCATGTATGTAAGCTAAATAAAGCCCTCTATAGTTAAAACAAGCACCTCGTGCTTGATATACCGAACTCCATAAACACCTTCTTCACTCTGGGTTCAAAAATGCAATATCAGACTCCTCCCTTTTTATCTTCCACTGTAATAGAAAGACTATTTATCTATTGGTCAACGTTGACGACATCATCGTCACAAGTAATATTCCTACTCTCGTTGAAACCTACCAAACTCTTAGCCTGTTTCTCACTCAAGAACCTTGGTAGCCTCACTTATTATCTAGGTGTAGAAGTTCTCTCACATCCCCAAGGGCTATTTCTTAGCAAAAAACGTTACATCTCTGATCTATTGTCCAAATCCAACATGGATGATGCCAAAGCTGCTTCTATACCTCTTCTATATCCTCCTTTAACCACCAATGGCAAGCCTCTGCCGACCCGAGCGTATATCGATCATTCATTGGAAGCTTATAATACTTGAGGCTCACACGCCCTGATGTGACCAATAGTGTTAACAAATTGGCACAATATATGCAACGTCCCACTGAGGCTCACATGCAG
Organism: Amaranthus palmeri; assembly: GCA_019776075.1. Taxonomy (NCBI): domain Eukaryota; kingdom Viridiplantae; phylum Streptophyta; class Magnoliopsida; order Caryophyllales; family Amaranthaceae; genus Amaranthus; species Amaranthus palmeri. The sequence continues at coordinate 224,253 of JAAKBH010000123.1, forward strand.
TCCCTTCATTGCCTTCTACGCTAACTATAAAGAACTTTCACCATGGGTATCATAAACAAATACTCCCCCACCTCTTTGCACGCATTTTCTAATGCAGATTGGGCACGAGATAAAGATGATTATCTATCCACCATTGCCAACATCGTCTACTTAAGCAAAAATACCATATCTTGGACCTCAAGAAACCAACGTACAAGGGCTCGTTCTTCCAACGAGGTTGAATACTATGTCGTTACCAACACCATTAATGAACTTCTTTTGGTTAAGAACTTATTTTATGAGATACAACAGCCTACTTCTCAAACTCTTGTGATCTATTTTGACAATGTAGGTGCAAACTATGTTAGTGCTAATTCAGCTTTTCACTCGAAAATGAAACACCTCGCACTAGACTAGCACTTCGTCAGATAGAATGTACAAAGAGGCCATATTTGCCTTTCATACATTCCCACTGGTGATCAGCTTGCTAATGCACTCACCAAACCTCGATCTCGTACGATCTTCACTTCATTGATAAAAAAATATAGTTTTACGTCATTGGCAACCTTGATGTGCAATTTTATTTAACCGCAAGCGCTCGACAGTTGTGGGTTGATTACAAGGAAGCTAGGACAAGAAACATGTCAATCTCTACTAATTATATTGCTTAAGAGAATAAAGATTGATTGATTGATACTAATAAGCTAAATAACGCAATGAAAATCTGGATTAAACTATACGATGAAGAGATCAAGGGTGTCCGGAATCCCCTAAAGTCTCATATGATTAAATTTTCATTTATGTCTATGAAGATTCGGATCAATTACGTGGTTAAACATGATCTTGTTAATCTCAAACTCACCCTTTGTTGATCAACTATTCCATTTGGACCCTATTAATTAATTCTCACACGCTAGTTTTACTGAATGAATTAATTAGAATTTAACTGAAATTTACCCTAAAGGAAAATAAATCCCAATCTCACACGCTAGTTCTATTGACTAGTCTGAAAAAGCACATTTAATTTAGGGTTAATTAGCACAATTTAACCACTTTAATCCTTAGTTTCATAGACAAATCCAAGAATCAAATCATACTCAACTATTAGGTTGAAGCCCTAACTTTAGAAAACGAATCTACTCACTAATCATGGTGAATATAAAGAAAATAAACCCTAAGATTTTACTAGACATGAATAATAATGAATTAAATGACAAATCACGAAAACCAATTATTATTTACCAAATAACACCACAATTAATCACAATAACAATAATGAAGAACAAATTAAACTTTTATTAAAGGAAGATTAATAACAATAGCAAAGGTTAACTAATTAAAAATTAAAACTAGTACAAGGAATTAAAATGCAAATAAAATTAAAAGACTAAAAGAAACTTACAATCCTTGAAGGAAGATTAATGGAAAAACTTCATGCAAAAGCTAAAACTAAATGAAGAATTAAAGAGCAAAAACTAGTACATTAGTCTAAATGAGATGGAAGAGGAAGAAGGCAAGAAGAAACCTAATCAGATTTTTAGGGCCTATTTAAACTAATAAGGACTTAACCCTCAAAGCTAATTAAGAGAATAAAGTAATGAAACTCCCATGTAAAAAAACAGTGCCCAAAGCCGAGTCGGCTAGCCAAAATAGGGCAGTAACGCCGAGTCGACATTGGAATTGGAAAACTGTAGCAAGTTCAAATGGTCACCATCAAAATCGAACGTATAATATACCGTTGGAAGGCCCTTCAAGTCTAGTTTCCATTTCCATAAACCATGCATTCATCTGATTCTCCTATTAAAATTTATGGGCAAAAGAGTAAACATGTATCAAATTTCACCTCAAAACTTTTGCATTATAAACACTCTTCTACTCTTTTGCTCATTTTCTTTATAAAACATCTTTACCCAAGCTAGAATCTATCTTAGTGAACTCCGTCATCATTAAACCATAAGAATTATGCTTAAAACAATCAAAACCACTCAAAATCAATTTGATTTTCAGATTTTAGTGTTTTTCTTTTCTTTTTTGATTTTAATACGAAATTCCCAAATTTTTTTCTTGTTTGCATGCTTTTTCTTAATCTTATAGAAGGAATGATTTTTTTAAACTTCATGTTCAAGTAAATTTGAGTTTTGAGTTTTACTTCATTTTCGAACAAGCAAGGATAAGTTAATTACCTAAACCAACAACGTGGCGCACCGGGTGCAAAGTGAGGCATGCTTTTTTAAAAATAAGCTTAAAACAGTTAGAGGCACTGAAGACAATCTCTTAACTTCAACTTAACAATTTCTAATGGCTATAATAACAATACTCTTGTAATCATGACCCGAAATCAGGGGTATCGTACTCTCAGTCCTTTCCTCAATGTTTAGATTTCGACAAGCTTTTTAGCTATGACCGTATTATTATCATCAAGTGATGATTTAAACTATATTTACAAGGTCATACAAGACCCTTCATCATATAAATGAGTTTCTTTTACAATCATATTGAATTCTTATTACACTTTATCTCCTTGTTTGTTTTCTTTTTAACTGCTTACACTCTTACTTGCATGCTCATAAACCATATTCAAATTAATTATATCGACACTTTAAATACTGTAAAGAACAAATGCCTCGGCCTAATGAAAATGAACAAACAGATAATTAAACAGAGAAAACTATGTATACTATCAATATCTTTACGGAAACCTTTTCACATGAACGAATATCGAGAAACATAAGAGCAAAATTTATAATATCCTCACAACCAATAGAAAATTCCAAATGCAATTAATTTCTCCTAAATTTTATTATTTGTTCTTCATTTCCAAGTAATTAATATCTATCATACAACTCATGAATTACAACAAATACTCAATACTAGTCATCAATGCTCAAGAATACATAATTCAAATCTACCAATATGCTAGATCATATCACCATTTGAACTAAAACATCAGTATTGAGTATAATAATAAAAAACTTGATCACTAATCTTACAACATACCAATCAAATCATAAAGGTATTTATGCACGTGCAATGATAAGAAAAACTTATAACACATGTGATGCTCATATCCCTAGTCTACCCCAACGCTCACGAATTAATTTAACTTACAAAACTATTTTGAAATGAATTTAAAAACACAAGGAAGAATAGGAACTACTGGCTCTGGTAACCACCTATAACACCCCTGAATTTCCAACCCCTTAAACGAAACCAAAAATCGCAGAGGACGGGAGGAAATTCGGGTGTTACATAAAAACAAAAAGAAAATGAAATTAGATAAACGTTAAAGATAACTTTAAAAAGGTGAGCGAAAATTTTGGTAACATCGGCCCTAAAATTGTGCGCCTTTGTAGAAAAAAAATTATTTAGAATCTTATTAAGTAAAGGTATCAACTACCTATCAAAGCTATATCACGGCGGAATGATTAATCGTCGGCTTCTCAAATCAACATGCCTAGCACGGATCGTGGTTCCGGTGTCAACGCTTGCGTTTTGAACTTACTTGACTCTTTAAACCATGCAAGTTATGAACTACGCAGCGGAGATAACATATACAAAAAGGAGGACATGTGCCTCAAGCTAAATACATAAACAAATTTAATTACAACGAAACTACATGTAGCGTCAAAAACAAATATAACATTGCACGCTTCAAAGTTCTTACTCATTCCCCCCGTATGCAATGCATAGAAGCTCCATCACCTGTAATATCTATCTGTGATGTCCTCGCTGCTCAATGTAAGATCATAGACTAATGCGTCATAGCAGGACCATCAAAAACAGGCCATCAACAATGAAAACAAACAATACACGTCAGTAATTAACATCATATTATAATAAGGCATAATTACCATCAATAAAGTATATCATAATATGAGGGTGATTTCACAATGTTCCAAGTGTCAATCATAACCACTAAACATCACTTATTTCTCATTGTCATTTCTATCTTCTTCACTTCGACTTCATAACTTCTCGGTATCCCTTGAACCAAAAGTTTAACCACTTTCAAATATCTATATATATGTGAGTAGAGGCCACCATATTGGCGTTTGCAAGACGCACATAGCTACACCTCAACCAAAGGGCGATGACGGGCAATACCGGTGCCCAATGGTAAAGTATGAACATACCCCTGTATAGAGACCAAATATAGATGATCTTACCTCTGGGAACTAAAGCCACTGGGGCACCAAACCCGTGGGCCTAAACGTATCCGACTAGAGACCACCATAGGGTTTCCAAGGCCCATATGGCAACACCTCAACCAAGGGAGAATTTGCTAACCTAATGAGTGCAAAATTTGAAATGAGTATGACGGGAGAATTAAATTTCTTCCTTGGTTTCCAAATTAAACAAACGGCTAATGGTATATTTATCCATCAACAAAAATATATTACGCTATGTTTGGGAATAAGGATTTCATTTGAAAATATGGATTTGACTCAAAATTAGTGTTTGGCAAATATTAGAATTTCAAATTTAGATTTGAGTGAAATCCACAATTGTTATCAAAATGGTTTAAAAATGAGGATTTGAGAATGACATCCCAAACCTTGTCATTCTCAAATTCTACATTCATGATTTCATAATTGAAATCATTAATTTGAAATGAAATGCTAGTTCCCAAACACAATCTTAAAGAACTTCTAAAGAAATATGGTCTAGATAATGCTAAAACAAACCACACACCCATGGCTACTATTGTTCGACTAGATGAAGATTCAAATGGTATTAATGTTGACCAAACCATGTATAGAGGTATGATAGGATCTTTATTATATCTAACTGCTAGTAGACCAAATATTTCATTTAGTGCTGGCTTGTGTGCTAGATTTCAATCAAATCCCAAGGAATCACATCATACAACAACGAAAAGAATTCTAAGATACTTAAAGAGAACATATCACTTGTCCCTATTTTATCCTAAAAGTGATGTCCATGAGTTGAAAGGTTATAGTGATGCAGATTATGCAGGAGATCTTGTCAACAAAAAAGTACATCAGGTATGGTACAATTTCTTGGCTAATGCTTAGTATCTTGGTGTTCTAAGAAACATAATACCTTTGTACTATCCACCGCTGAATTAGGATACGTGGCAGCAGCAGCTTGCTGTTCCCAAATGCTTTGGATAAAACAGCAGCTAAGAGGTTTTGATATTAAATTTAAAGTGCTCCTATTTATTATAATAATAATAATACTAGTGTCATATGCATATCAAAGGATCCCGTGCAGCATTCTAGGGTTAAGCATATACACATATGACATCATTTTCTTAAGGATAATGTTGAACATAAAAATATAATTGTTAAACATGTTAATACACATGAGCAAGTTACAGATATCATGACTAAACCACTTCCTAGGGAACAATATGAGAAGATGAGATTGGAATTTGGTATGATCCAGCTCTACTTAAGTTTAATGCAAGCATTCCCTCTCAAAGCAACATGAAATTGGAAGGGTTTAATCAGTCACAAAACCTTGATTGAGAAAAACTCTACTAAAAGGTACATGTATGCAACTATCTTAGGTACGTGCCATTGAAATCTTCTTGATTGCATGTTTAATGTGTTTAGACCAAAGCAGCTCGTGTTCAATCTTATGTCTTATTGTCCTTACATTATAAAAACGAAAAAAAATATTTATAAAAACGAAAAAAAATTAATTATAAAAACGTAAAAATTATTAAGAAAACGAGCACATATTTATTTTATATTTTATTTACAATATTTTCTTTATTTTTCTTTTTCCAGAAATTACAGCATTTTATTTTCTTTTATTCTTTTTTGATTGGTCAACTTAAATTATAGTAGGAGTCGGATCATCGTGGTATTTCAAAAAACCATTATTAACCGCTCAATTCAACGAATATACCCGCAAACTCTTCGTTACACTTAATTGTTCACACGTAAAAACGGTTGAAATTGAAGAGTTAGAAACCTTTGGTAATCGTCTCTTCAAGCCTTTAAACCCACTACCTCACTTGTCACATCACTCACTCACAACTTCTTGCATCCCTCATGTCAAGTACAAGCCCTGAAAACAACCCATTCACTCACTCTATCTTTCCTTCATCTTTATTTCCTCCCTTCACCATGAAAACTCCAAAGTCATCCTCTTCAAGCAAGACTACAAAAGGGAAGACATCAAAATTCATTCAATCAAAACACTTCAAGTGGTTCATCCCTCACCTTCAGAAGATGCACCACCTTCCTCTCTGAAGAACCACAAAAATCGACTACACCCAAATCCCTGCATGTCGGAACCAAACGATCTCACTCTACCCCAAAAGGTATCTCTTCGTCCAGACCCACAAAAAGGACCATGCAAGTTGACCCGGATAGTGTTGAAGAAGTCGCTAAGGAGATGTCAGTTGGGTACGGATTCGACAAGTACTGGTATGAATCAAACCCTTTCCCTCAATTACATGCCATTTTACAAAATCAGGGTTTGGAAATTTTATTGTTTGATTACTATTGTAACACGATTTACCAAACCTAATGCGTGAGTTCATAAAAAATTTCACCATAGAATATGGGGTTTGTTCTAGTACTGTTAAAGAAATCAAGATCGAGTTTAATAGCTTAATGTTGGGGGAATGGTTTGAACATTTCTTTAACATTCTTTTGACATTTTATTTTAATTTATCTTTTTTTCAAAAAATTAAACTTGCTATTGCAAGTCATCCAGTCATTGGGTATGCTCTAGGAAAACATCCCTTAAAGTTGGGATTATTTGTTGTGTATCAATAAGTGGGATTATTGTAGGAAAATCACGAATATGTTGGATTACTATAGGCATTTCCGATGATTAAAACAGGAGTATGGCAACCAAGGTAGACAAGAAATTTTCTCCGAAAATTGCAATAATTTTCAATTTCATTACCACCGTTTATTACAAAAAACCAAACGCGTCGTAAGCGAACTAAAAAAATTAAGTGATAATAAATTTAATAAAATAAAATCAGATTTTATTTTATAATAATAATTATTTATGTGCAATCAATCAAAGTGAAAGCAACTATCACTTGTTTATATTAATCACAATAATAAATTAAGCAATTACTAACGTAATAAGGTTGAAGCCTGAGAACATCGAACCACTAATAGCCATCAATGCTAGCACATTATGCTCATCTGACCATCTATCATAGATATTCCATCCCAATAGTATTGGGATATATTGAGCCACCATTCTCTTTATCAATCTTCAATTTCAATAGTGTTGGGATATGTTGCGCCATCATCATTCATCACCGAGATCTTCCAACACTATTTTACTCAAATCTTGCAAAACAAAACACAAAGAAAGAATTAATAAGAGAAAATTATATTAAACCACCTATTGTATACACTCTTTTGTAAAAAACCAGCTTATATAATTTTTTTTGCAAAAAACCATCTTACATAATACATTTTTTGCAAAAGACAACCATTTACTCTAAATCGTTAGTTGACTGGTATTTTTAACGGTTGACCATGTTATGGCTGTCACGTGCCTATCACGTGAGACTGAATAAAAACCCATCTTCCTTTCTCCTGAAATGTCGAGCATTCTTCCTCACAAACCCAACTTCATTTCTTCTCTCTTCTTGAATGAAACCCAAGAATCAAATTCAATTCAACTCAACTATCAAATTTCTTCATCATCCAAGATATATCTTTTATGAGCACTAATATGATACACAATTGGTATATGAACAGCACACTGATATACACTTGTTTGATGACGAACATGTGATACAGTAATGAACATCATTTGATGAACAAATGGTGAGAAAGTTAATGCAGCAGAAACAAAAGCTTTTCCAGGAATAGTAGACCAAATTGATCTTGTAGGGTTAGAAAGATAAGAAATTGAGAAATACCCACCATTTTAGAGCTCCAAAGAGCTTGAAAAGGCTTCCAATGGAGTAAAAATGGTGAGAAAGTAGTGAATTAGGATTGAAAAAGAGGTTACCTTGAATAAGTGGAAGAGATTTTGGGGTTGAAGGGAAAGGATTATTAAGATGTTTATGGTGCTTTTTGATTGTTTTGAAGGTTGCCATTAGTTAGAAAATTTGGTGAAGGGAAGAAAATTGAAGGAAAGATAGATGGGATATATGGATGGGTTTCTAATTCAGCTCACGTGACAGGCACGTGACAGGAAGAAGAAATGGTCAACCGTTAAAATTACCAGTCAACTAACGATTTAGAGTAAATGGTTGTCTTTTGTAAAAAATGTATTATGTAAGGTAGTTTTTTGCAAAAAACTTTATATAAGGTGGTTTTTTACAAAAGAGTGTATTCAATAGGTGGTTTAATATAATTTTCTCAATTAATAAAGTCATTTTTGTCTATATAACAAAAAAAATACGAAGCAAAAAAAAGGGAAAAAAAACCCAAAACATCTCAGCTAACAAATTATATACTAACAAATTAAAAAAAAAACACGAAACAAAAAAATAACATGTAAACTAGCAAATAGACTAGCAACAAGTACCCAAAGCATATATGATAAAAAAACGAAAAAAATACCGAAAAAATGAACAAAAGATGAAATACATCAAAAATAAGCACAAATACATCAAAAATAAACAGCAAAAATTCAAAAATACGAAGCAAAGAAAAGAAAAAAAAAACTATACAGAACATGAACAGATTATGAAAAAAATACCCAAAACATCTAAACGAACATATTACCTTTGGCCTTCCATAGACAAGAGATAAGAAGGTAACAACTATCAAGAATGGTAGACGGAATGGTGGAATGGAACTATCACTAGTGGGAAAATCTCTATGGGCTGCGGGCATTTTATGGGTATGGGCTGCGGTTTTGTCTCGCAGCCCTTGGAGTAGCAGCAAATAACATTAACTTATTGGCTGCGGACATAATGCCCGCAGCCCTTAACCCATTTTCAAATTTTTTTTTTTTTTTAATTTCGTTTTATACTGGGAAATCCACAACATGAATACATAAAAACGAAAATTGAAGAACATAAATCTAATTTGAGACTTGAAATTGAAGAAAATTGAAGAACATAAAAATAAATAAACGAACCCATAAATTTCTATTACAAAAAACGAACCCAATAAATAAATCTAAGTTAATGTTACAAATCTAATTACAAAAATTGAAGAACCCAGAAAAATAAATAAACGAACCCAGAAAAATTACAATGCATCTAAAAAAACGAAAATTACAATCAACAAAAAAATAAAATAAAAAAAAACTAAACAAAAACAAAATTACAATCAACAATGAACCCATAATTTCGTAGATCAATTTGAACCCAGAATTTGAGCACCGTAGATCAATTTGAACCCAGAATTTCGAGATCTGGGCAATTTGAGCACCGTAGATCATTTAGTATATTTATCTTAGGGACGAAAGATTTTCAAAGGAGGAACACTATGAATGGTTGAAAGATTACTCCCATTTCCGCCACTTAATTCTGGAACACATTCAGCCTAATTCCTCTGTAATTTTTCTGGCTTTGTTTATGTTTAACTTACTCATATTTCTATTTTTGTGGGCTTTGATTTGTTTTGGGTTTGGCGTGTGATTTTGATTAATTTGGGTGGAAATAATGAAAATTTTCAAATCTTTTTAGGTTATTGAATTAGGTTGTGGAAATTCCCAATTTCATGTTCGGCTTACTGATGTTCTCATTGTCGTGGGGCTTGATTTGTTGTGGGTTTCTAGTACTATGATTTTTAAGAGAAGGAGAGAAGGGAGAAGGGGGCGCCTCATTTGAGGGAGATGAGAAGTTAACTTAGGGTTTCTGATTTTTAAGGGGGCGCCTCATTTTTAAGCAATTTTCGTTTTTTTTTTAATTAAAAACACTGAGGCTGCGGACAGATGTAAAAACCGCAGCCCTTTACTATTTTTTTTTTGGGATTAATTTTATTAATTTTCGAAAATATTGAAAACACTTTGGGGCTGCGGACAGTTGACAAAACCGCAGCCCTTTATCTTTTATTTTTTTACTACAGTTTGGGGCTGCGGACAGTAGACAAAACCGCAGCCCTTGTTAATTTTTTTTTAACACATTTTTTTTACTCATATTGGCTGCGGGTGCCTAAAACCGCTGCCAATAAGTAGCAGCCAATAGCTTTTTTTCCACTAGTGTATGAAAGAGATGAGATGAGATGAATTGAGAAGGAATGAAAGAGGGAGTGAGTGCAACGCCCCTGAATTTCCGACTCCTTAAAAGAAACCAAAATCGTGAAGGACGGAAGGAAATTTGGGTATTACATGAAAAGAAAAGGAAAAGAATTAAAATAAACGTGAAAACATTAACTTCAAAAAGGTGAGTGGAAATTTTGGCAGCATCCCTGCTAAAACTCGAAGATGTGGTAAAGCAATTAGGACAACAAAAACTGTAAACTAACTTAAGGAATCAGTGCCATTAAAATCTCACACCACGGCAAAATGGTTCATCATCGGCTTCTCAAATCGACATGCCAAGCATGGATCGTGATTCCAATGTCAATGCAACGCTTGCGTTTATAAAAAGACTTGACTTCTTTAAACCATACCGATTATAAATTACGCAGCGAAAATACAAATATACAAAAGGAGAACACAAGGCCTCACAACAAAACGTATATAACAAAGCTTACAAACGATAAATAAGAACTACAGAATCAAGTTAACGGTATGACACAAGTTATGCTTCGCCTTCGTCACTCTCCCCCAATGCAATGCAATGCAAAAGAAGCTCCAAAATCTGGTACGACTGCCCATAATCCTTTTGCTGCTCAATACAAGACCAAGGCCAATGTGTCATAATAGGACAATGATAGAAAGTCATCAAACAATCAAACATAAACACAAACACGTACACGTCAGTAACTAGCGTTAAATATAATAAGACCAACTAATAGATAACATTATGCAATACAATAATATAAGATGATTTCATAGGACACAAGCATAAACAGTAACCGTTTGTCGTCCACCTATGCTTCTTGGTAAGAATGTGGGTCTTCACTTTTCTCTTCTCAAAACATAAACTCTTTTAAAACACAGGTAGCATCAACTCAACCAAGGCACTAAGATACTATCTAACACATGACATTATAGAGCTTGTTTATCTTAAAGTAAGCGTCATCATAGCCCATCTTTGGGACTGGTAACTCCTATGAGGTAAATTCGCTTAGGCACACTTCTTACTAGCATAAACTTTCTGTTAATGAATAATCAATGTATAAACATCCTACCAATGTGTACGCTTTCTATGAATGAAAAAACTTTCTGTTAATGAGTAACATTCTATCAATGGATCTCTTTTTCCACTTCATGTCATAGTGACATGGCCATGGGCGTTATCGGCCACCCAGCGCCCATAGGCAAAGTATGAACTCATACCCCCTCCAGCTGACCCTCTCGGGTCCTACCTTCGGGAAACTAACAATGGGGTACCAATCCAGTGAAGAGGCAACCATATTGGCGTTTGCCGCATGGTGACACCTCGGTCAAGGGCGTTATCGGCCACCCGACGCCCAATGACAAAGTATGCTCATACCCCCCTTACGGTGGTCCCATCAAACCTCACCTAGGGGACTACTAAATCAACCGGATATAATCCAGTTGAGTCAGGCCAACTAATAATAATCGATAGATCTTCATATAAAATGTATTCACTAGTACTTCATAGTTTCGATACAGTGCATATTATCACAATAATAATAAAGTCTTAAAGCAATTGCATATAAGGATAGTTACTGCGTGTACGTACCTGTAAGCGTCACTGCATGACTAAAATTTACAAAAGTCGCCCAACTAAAGTTCTACCTTCCCCTTATGAATTGGGCACCAATATAATTTTAGAGTATAACTAATAAGTCCACTTATCTACTTTTTCATACCAGCTAAAAACCAAAGAAACCACTATTATATTCATTCAATATGAGTTTTTGGTTACTCTAGCACGCACAAGACTCATTTAATACAAGTCAAGATCATTAACTCAGCACAACATAAGTCCTTTTACCAATTCAAAAATTAAGAGTATATGTGAACCGTTCCTCTTCATTAATTAATTTTGAGTGTATCCATTCGCGTTACGCCAAAAAAAACTATTCACAACCAAGCCTTATAATTTTAATTTTTGTATGTAATACTTATATAACGGTAAGGCAATCTCAGAGTTATCGAATCACAATATCATTTGTTACGTTCAAGCTAGAAAGAAAGATAATCAAAACAACATAAGTAAATTTAGCAAACATCGACGATAAGTTGACATTATGCTCTTGGCTTTAATAATATTATGCATTTATAACTTTAATGACGATCTACTAAGAGCATTTGTAATTCACAACAATCAAGTCATTACAATTTCCAACTGTTAATCCCAATTAACAACCCAAACCATTTTTATAGTCAACTATAATAAAAATCATTACTAATTACAACAACCATATTCAACCAAGTAAGACAACTTATATGGTTAATCACCACACCACCAAAATAGCATACAACACACACACTACTAGAAATCTCATTTCTAAATCAACCCTAATTATTTCATGTTCAAAGATAACACCATCTCTATTACCCATGATAGGATTAAGCCAGTTTAATACACAATCACACATAACCCAAAATATCTAATAACACTTCAAACCCTAATCATAAATATGTTCAATTCATCAATCAAACTCTTACCCACAAAAAGATTCAATGAAATTACCACAACCCAACATCAAAATCAATACAATTGATGAAACTCCAACTAAAACTAGAAAATAATTTGGAGAGAAGAGAGATGGCTGACCATTATAGAGTTAGAAAAGAGGAAAGGAGACAAGACACTTGTGGTGGTAGTCTGCACGACTGGAGCGTGTATAGAGGCGACAAAACCGTGTGGCGGTGGTGCTGCTGCGCGTGCGGGTAGTGGAGCCAAGTGAAGCCCGGTTGCTGGTCGTGGGAGGGGGGAAAGTTGAGACTGCCGACTGCTGCTCGTGGAAGGGAAGAGACGCGGTGCTGATGACGGCTTCAATGGAGGCGCAACTGCAACAAAGGTGGTGTAGTCATGAGGGAGAAGAAGAGTAAGGGTGAGTTGCCTTTTACATTGGAAATGGGGGAGTCTCAATCTCAAACCCTAACTCATCTTTTCATTTTATTTATTTATTTATTTATTTATTTATTTATTTATTTATTTATTTATGTATTTGATTAATCTCTTTCTAAAGCCCAACTAAGGAAAATCCACCTTTGATGTGCTCACAAGTTTATAAAAATAGTAATTTTTATTCGAACCTCCTTATTTTAGTAAACGTAACTCTATTTTTAATATAACCATATTGACTTTTAAATTAGTATGTGAAAGTAATCTTCTAAAATTATCCTAAAATAATTTAATATAGTTATAAAATCTCTAAATATTATAAAATAATGAATAATGACGTTGTAAAATATCGAGGTGTTACAGTGAGAGAAGTCAAAGAACATGGAAGAGAAATGGGGCGTCATCCCGTGAAGAGAGAGTGTGGAAGGAGGAAGGAATGAATTAGGGTTTGGAATTCTAATTTTGAAATTTATATATTGCAGCAGAATTAGGGATTTATTAATTTTGGGCTTAGGCCGCCTGCTTCTACTCCTTAGAATTAGGGATTTATTAATTTTTGCTAAATTGTATTTGAAAAATATATTTTGTTAGTTTTGCATGCATTAAAATCATTAGTACAATATCACAACGATACTGTTTGATGACAATACTACTACGTTGGAGGTTCGACTGTCCGAGAGTCCGAGTCGGGGCAAACTTGGAGAATGCATAATCCATCTTCGAGTAGAGGTGAACTAAAAAAAGAAATCCGACTATTATTCGGACCAAAGTTAGGGTATGTATTATCCAAGCCGAGTCGGACCCATTGCCATCCCTAATTGAAAATCGTAACACCTATCATCTCATACCCCTTGTTGGCGACCGTGACAAGAAATGGGTACCCCTTTTATCCCTCTTTAATTTTCTAAAATTTAGGGAATTAAGTCTTGAAATTCCATCATCAAATTATAGACAAAAAATATTTAATTGTCATATTGTTTATATTATTTTATTGGATAGTAAATTTGTTAAATAAAAAGTATTTGAAAAATATATTTTGTTAGTTTTGTATGCTTTAAAATCATAAGTACAACATCACAACGATACTGTTTGACGATAATACTACTCCGTTGGAAGTCAGACTGTCCGAGAGTCCGAGTCGGGGCAAACTTGGAGAATGCATAATCCAACTTCGAGTGGAGGTGAACTAAAAAAAAAAGTTTGACTATTATCCGGACCAAAATAGAGGTATGTATAATTCGAGCCGAGTCCGGTCCATTGCCATTCCTAATCGGAAATCGCAACACCTATCATCTCATACCCCTTGCTGGCCACCGTGGCAAGCAATGGGTACCCCTTTTATCCCTCTTTAATTTTCTAAAATATAGGGATTTAAATCTTGAAATTCCATCATCAAATTATAGACAAAAAATATATTGTCATATTGTGTATAGTATTTTATTGGATAGTAAATAATGTTTTTAGCTATAATTCCAATATTATATTTTAAATATGAAAATAACAAATGTAATAATCACCATCATCATCATACCCAGTGTATTCCGCTCATTGATAAACTATGGTCAGGCTTTGGGAAGAAAAGATAAACGGCAGCTCATACCCATATAGGAGAGTGCGGTCAGAGAGTCCCTCAGCTCTAATGGGTCTTCAAATATTAATAAACATATTTTATCATTTATTTGTTATTTCATATATAGTTTATTTTGGGCACATATTACATCAAAATAATCTAATCAATTATTTTAAGTATTGATTATTGGCAAAATATAAATGAACTTTCAATAATTAAAAGGAAAAATTGACATTAATAATTCAACATTTTACCCAGTCGTTGTTTATGATCTCACATTTGAATTATTTTCTAATAATCTAATTTTACTCACATATTTGCCCATAACATACCACAATAGTAGTAACACTAATTCTTGTGAGAGGCGGTCTTTTAAGAGACTAATTGTACTAATAATAGGTATTAATAGGGTATGATAACAAACAAAGACAAAATAATATAATTGAGAGATTATTCACAGCAGACGAGCAAAAGGTCGAATAATAATGTCAAGTTTTCTTAAAATAATCAAAATTTAATTATATACTTTTAATGGAATAAAAGTTAATTATGTTTTAATCAAGCAATTAATAAGACATCCACATTCAACCTTTCCTAATTGAATTGAAATAATAAAGTATCAACAAGTCATATTATGATAATATTTATAAGAAGCTAAATGATACCTTTGTTCGAGAGAAGGTTATTTTTTTAAAACTTGTAAATCAAATTAATCCAAATCAAATAAGAAATATAGTTTGGAGCTTTCAGAAATATGTTTTGATATGGATTAGAGAAGTTTCTAAACCGATATATTTTGGTTGAGTTAGGTTTTAGCCTACAAAAGACCAAGATAAGCCTATGATTAGTAATTTAAGTTATTTATTTTTATTTTTTTTTTGGCAAAGTAAATTTTATAAAAATGTCAGTAAAAAAGCCAAAGCTTTACATCTTAGGGCCAAAGAACTTAGTTGCTGCGACATTACCGAGCTCCTAATGGCTTGAGCAGCCCCTCGTCATTTACTAGGAAATAACGCGGCACCTCAAAGCTAAGCTATCGATAGCCTATATAGATATCTTCGTCCTATTCGACACTATTACAAAAGATCAAAACGTGCAAAAACATTGCACAAGATCGTTCACTACAATGCAAACAAACAAAGACCAGGAATAGTCCTATACAATGAACATGCTTTAATATCCTTGGATCGTGGCCAAAATAAACCCCCATCATCTAAATTCTGACAGATTCTTCACTCTTGCCTAGCATTTTGCAGCATCAGCAACATCATCTTCACTTCATATACCACAACTTCTTAGGGTAGCAGCTTCACCATTGACGAAGCTCAAAAGCAACATGCAGGGTACAAGCAGGCAGCCATTAGAGCACCTCATTAAACCCATTGGTCCAAAATTTAAGACCAGACCTATAACAATACCAACATACAAGATTTATTTTTTATCCCTACTTTTACTACTATGACTTTGAATTTTTTTAATTATATTTTTGTGTTTTTCAAAATCGATTTGCGCTTTTTAGATTTGTTTTTCAGGAGTAAATTTGATTTAGAGTTGACTTTTAAAAGTTTAAATTGAATTAATTTGGTTCAGTTTGATTTGTATAGTGATCATATTTGATTTGCACTTGGATTGAAAAATTAAATGTCGACTTAAAATGACTTGATTTGATTTTACATAAAAACCAAACTACATACTGAACTTCCACCTCTAACAATGTAGATTATAAAATGCGTTAAACGGACTTTCTAGAAACGTTTTCTTATTCTAAGATGATGATAAGTATATATTATTAGTCGTAGTACTTTTAGTATTAAGTATAGGTAATTCTATTAATCACAATATCATCATCATCATCATACCCAATGTTCACGCACATTGATAAATCTATGGTCAGGGTTCGGGGAAGGAAGGTCGAAGGCGTCTCATACTCATAAGGAGAGGGCGGTCACAAGAGTCTTTCGGCTCAAGAGGAGTCTTAAGGATATGACTGAAAATGGTAACAAAAACAACAATTGGTATAGAAAGGTGATAAATGAGAATAATTACGACTGAAAATGATTAAAGTTCAAAATAATAACAGATTAAGATTTCGGAAATACCCACTAGTGTAACTTAAATTTGGCATAGATAGGTGAAAAGTTCTAAAAGCTAAATCTCAAAAATAATGTTGCAGCCGACTAGTGTAACATGGGTCTTTGCCGTCAGGAAGTTCTAAATAATGTTGCGGGGAATCGAAATTGGGAGAAATCATGGTCTTTGCCGTTAGGAAGTCTCGACAGAAGTTGGAATCGAAGCTAAAAATCAGCATTCATTTACATGTACACGTTGTGATTATATGCTGCCCACTAACTACAATTTTCAACTATAATGGTCTTTGCCGGCAGTCGTGCAATCTAAATCCTATTCCAACAAAAATATTTCTTACAACTAAGCCAATTATGAAATTATTATTTGAGCGGCAATCAACATTATATAAGCCCATTACATTTTTAGTGTTACACCATCCTCATCTACAAACATGGGTCTCCCACGCATCCTCACCCTCTCCACTTTCCTTGTTTTGTCATCTTTAGTTTTCGCATCTGCTAGCGTTTCTCGTTCTTACACTCCACCTGATTCTGAAACTGCATCGTACACTTCGAGCCCACCTTATAGTCCATCTCCTTCTCCCGAGTATGAAACCCCATCTTACACTACTCTAAGTCCACCATACAGCCCATCTCCATCTCCTGAGTATGAGACTCCAACATACACCAGTCTAAG
This sequence comes from Amaranthus palmeri, assembly GCA_019776075.1. Taxonomy (NCBI): domain Eukaryota; kingdom Viridiplantae; phylum Streptophyta; class Magnoliopsida; order Caryophyllales; family Amaranthaceae; genus Amaranthus; species Amaranthus palmeri. The sequence goes on from JAAKBH010000123.1 coordinate 241,625, forward strand.
TCCATCATATAGCCCATCTCCATCTTCTGAGTATGAGACTCCAGCATACACTGAAACTCCTGTTTACAGTTCCCCACCTTCATATGAAACTCCATCATACACTCCAACACCAGTTTATAGTCCATCCCCAGATTCTAAGACCTCATCATACACATCAAGCCCACCTTACAGCCCAACTCCTAAGTATGACACCCCATCATACACCCCAAGTCCGGTTTACAGCCCATCTCCTAAGTACGAAGTTCCTTCGTACACCCCAAGTCCAACCTACAGCCCATCTCCTATGTACGAAACCCCAAGTCCGGTTTACACCCCATCTCCCAAGTACGAAACTCCTTCATACACCCCAAGTCCAACCTATAGCCCATCTCCTATGCATGAAACACCAAGTCCAACCTACAGTCCATCTCCTAAGTATGAGACACCATCATACACCTCAAGTCCAAATTACAGCCCATATCCTAAGTACAAAACCCCATCCTATACCCCAAGTTCAACATATAGTCCATCTCCTAAGTATGAATCACCATCATACACTCCGAGTCCAATTTACAGCCCATCACCTAAATATGAAACCCCATCATACACTCCGAGTCCAATTTACAGCCCATCACCTAAATATGAAACCCCATCATACACCCCCACTACAACTTACAGCCCTTCTCCCAAGTACAGTACTGAAACATACACTCCAAGTACTACTTACAGCCCGTCTCCAAAGTATGAAACTCCATCTTACACCCCCACTCCAACATACAGTCCATCTCCCGAATACAAAACCCCATCATACACTCAAAGTCCTACTTACAGCCCGTATCCTAAGTATGAAACTCCAACCTATACACCTACACCAATTTACAGTCCATCTCCTAAGTATGAAACTATGTACACACCAACTACCACTTATAGCCCATCTCCCAAGTATGTAACTCCTTCCTACACACCTACTTCAACTTACAGTCCATCTCCTAAGTATGTAACGCCATCCTACACACCTACTTCAACTTACAGTCCATCTCCAAAATACGAGACTCCAATTTACAGTCCATCTCCTAAGTATGAAACTATGTACACACCAAGTACCACTTATAGCCCATCTCCCAAGTATGTAACTCCTTCCTACACACCTACTTCAACTTACAGTGCATCTCCTAAGTATGTAACTCCATCCTACACACCTACTTCAACTTACAGTCCTTCTCCAAAATACGAGACTCCATATGTCTCGACCCCGATATATAGTCCATCACCCAAGTATGAGACTCTATCATACACCCCATCCGCAACTTACAGCCCTTCTCCCAATTATAAGACTCCTTCATACACCCCATCATCAACTTATAGCCCTTCTCCAAAGTATGATGCTCCATCATACACCCCAACGTCCACTTACAAGCCTTCTCCGACATATAAGACTCCCAACACTCAAACACCAACATATAGCCCATCTCCTAAATACGAGAGTCCATCATATACCCCTACCTCATCGTATAGCCCTTCACCCAAGTATAACACCCAATCATATACCCCAACCGCAACGTACAACCCTTCTTCAAAGCACTCTCCTAAATATGACACTTTATCTTACACTCCATCTACAACTTATAGTCCATCTCCAATGTACGATGTCTCTTCATACACCCCTACCGCATCTTACAATCCTTCCCCTAAGCATAAGGCCCAATCATACAAAGTTTACGGTGTACAAGGTGTCATATATTGCAAGTCTTGCAATGATTTCAAACCAATTGAAGGTAAATTCTCTCTCCATTTTACGACTATATGTACAAGGTGTCACCCAAGTATTTTGTTTTGATTCAACAAAAACTTTTGAATTAAAAATGGGTAAATTGATTTGTTATGGCTAAAATTTGTTTTCTTTAAATAGGGAGAAAGTTATATTCATGATATTATTTAATCTTAAAATTTCCATACAACATCATTCAAATGACTGAAAGGAGCAAGTTAAAGTTTTAAAACCACTGAAATAGTTTTAAATTTATGCTCAAATTTAACGTATCAAAACCATTTTATATCACTAACTTTATCCCAACTTGTCTGAATTTGAAACCAGGTGCAATAGCCAAAATTTCATGTGAGGCAAAGACTGGGTATGGATACAAGGCAGCTAAGTTTTCAACATTGACTCCCAAAACTGATAAGAATGGTTATTACTTGGCTACATTTACACAAGAACAACTTGGTAAACATTTAAAACCAACAGATTGCAAAGTTTATCTTGAAAGTTCTCCATCATACACTTGCAATGTTGCTACAAATATGCATCTTGGAGTGAGCGGAGCTCCCCTAACTTATTCAAAACATATAACTGAGTACCAAAAAACATACACCTTAGAGTTGTACTCGATTCCAATTTTTTCTTACAAGTCAAATGCTAAATGCGAATATTATCCAACTTATTACCAAACATACACCCCATCAACCTACACTCCAAAATATTCTCCGTCTCTGAAATACACCCCATCAACATATACTCCAAAATCAAGTTATGAGACTTACACTCCAACATATTCTCCATCTCCGAAATACACCCCATCAACTTACACTCCAAAATCAAGCTATGTGGCTTACACTCCAGAATATACTCCATCTTCAAACTATACTCCAAAATCAAGTTATGTGGCTTACACTCCAGAATATTCTCCATCTCCAAAAACGTATACACCAAAATCAAGTTATGAGACTCCATCATGCGATACTTTCCCATCTTACGCACCTGGATCAGCTTATAAGCCTCCAACTTACACCGAAGAAAGCTACATTCCAAGTATTGAAACTCCATCGTACACTGCACCAAAATCAAGTTATGAAACTTCATCAAACTATACTCCTCAATCAAGTTATGAAGCTCCATCATCTTATGGTCCAAAATCAGATGATGAAACTACTACCTACACTAACTACGGATACTAAGAGAAATCAATACTTGAGTTTTATGAGTTATGATTATGTCTAATTGTATTTGGCCTATTGTGCCATATTTACTATTGAATTGGTTAAAAACTTTATAGTTTTATTTACATTTATTGTTTATTCTTATGCAACATGGAAAAAATAATACTCTTTGTTCGAAAAATCTTCACATCTATTGATCTTTATAAAAATTTAAGCCAATTTAGAAAGTGCATTAAAGAGATATAGTAAATAATATGGTTCTTCAAGATAAATTATTAAATAATAAAACTTTGCCAAATCAATTTAACATTATCAAGAGGGTTGGGTACAAGTCGTAGAAATATTTGCATGCAAATATTATAAAATCAAAAATTAAATAAAAACACAAATAACATGGTTGCTTAGAATTGGAATGCAGTCCCTGAGATCCTAACATAGATATTATTTTTATTTTTGTACCCTTGTAAAGCCTTATGCTACCATAAATAAGTAAAAATATAAGTTCATTGTGTTTATACTTGTGGATTCAACACAAATACATAGATTATTACAACATATATAAGCTCTATACATAATGCAAAATATGCCCCCCGTCAAAACAATGCTTCAGTTTTCAAAATAAACTGGAGATCAATTATGCAAAGGTCTATATAGTTTACTCTAGGGCTATTTTTGTTCTTTTGTTTTTTAAATGGTTGTACAACTTTGTAGTGATATATGACTAAATCTTAAGTTTGTCAACATATTACATAAAGCAAAAATATCCCTTTTTTGAATTGAAAACTAAAAAAGACCACACCTAAAAAGGGCAATATTCCACAGGTTTTCAAAATAAAATTGATTTGAGATTTACTCAAATTTATATAATTGAATATGCTTCTAACACAACTTGAAAAATGGATTCACAATAATGTAAAAACTTATGCGAATGACAAGACACGATTTACATCAATCTAAAACAACTGATTAGAAACTGATCTTATGGCCCAAATGAACATCTTACATACGTTTTGTAACACCCTGATATTTCAAAACGATAGTTTTTAATATAGTTGATAAATTACGAGTATTATGTATATATTTTTATTATTTGGTTAGTGTGTTATGAGCTCTTTTTGGGTTGGGTCATGTATTATTCATCCTTTATAACAATTTAGACTTTTGGGCCAATAAAAAAAAAATTAAACTAAAACAATTTTAATCTCAAATTTAAAAAAAAAAAAGAAAAAAAGAGGGAAATTCCATAGGGTGTGCCGGCCCTATGGAAGATTTTATGGGATTGTAACTCCCATGAGAAATCAATTGGAGAATAATGTCTATGATTATTGCCTAAACCTTAATTGTCCAATTATTCCTTCCCTTAATCTTTTCATTTGCCTTAACCTAGCATTTTCTTTTCTATCTCCTAATTTTCCCTAGAAACATCAAAAGCTTAACCCTAAAACCTAGCATTTTCCAACCTTTGAATCTTGGTGTTTTCATATAATTGTAAGTTAATTTTATTTCTTATCCTTTAATCAAGTTAAATTCCAATTATGTGATTTATACATATGTGTGTGAATGTTTATCCATGACTTTTTTTCTTTATATGATTTAATATTATTATGTGAATTTTGTATGTAGACATCAAATGGTATTGTAGGATGTTTTGTTTTAAGAGTTATTTTAATATAAGTATGTTATATTAAAGTGATGGATGAAGGTATAAAAATAATAATAATATACATTTTTTTTTTAATTAGAATTGTTCATGGAAAAATTTGTTTTGTTGTGTAAGGAATTATTGTTATGGTATGAAGAGTTGTGTATGGATAAATGATTTGTTTTTATGATAATTTGTATTTTGTAAGAAATTAATAATTTTGAGAAAATTTGGAAATGAATTTTTGTGGGCATGAGTTTATGATTTTTTTTATGGTTGTAAGATATGGATTTAATAGGATAGTGGAAATTTGAATTTATATGAATTTATATGAATTTTAACAAAAAAATTGACAAATCCCGTAGGATTGAAAAATAGTGAAAAAATGTTGTTTTTGGAGCATTTTGACCTTGAAATTAGGTTAAAAATATCTATACTATGTTATAAATTATGAAAATTGGTACCCGGGGGTTTTGATGCCTTCCGGATGCAACGGTGAAGTCGGATTTGCATTTTGACAGTCTTGAGGCAGGTTTCTGGGCAGTTTTAGTTGCTGTTTTTTTTGGGGAATTTAATATGTTTGGAGTTGTGGTGTATGTCACGTGTTATGCGTATGTGTTTTATGTGTGATGGTAATTGTTGTATGTGAGGTGTTTACCTTGAGGATGATGTGAATGTGTTCTTATTTCCGAAAACGGTTAAACCTTGTAGGAAGCCGATTCGTGACCGGAAATTGATTTGGGCCTTTTGCTTTGTTTGCTTGATCAAGGTACGTACACGCAGCATAGAATTGTAGTATAGGTTACGTACCATATGTTATGGTAGCAAAGGTAAAGTATGGGCATGTAATGTGTATATTGTTACGCTTCCGAATAATTTATTATATTATAACTCTTAATAAGCAGAGGTAGTATGACCTCACTAACATGAAAGTGGACGTAGTATGACGTCAATTGGTGGAATGATTTTACTCGCGGCCATGGAGCCTATGTGCCACCGCGGGGGTATGCATACTTGACCATAGACACCGAAGTAGGACGTGTGTCTATGGTAGAGACTTGCTTAGGGGTTAGCTCCCCCTAATGTATTGTCTCGCCTATGGAGTTTGAAGTGGTACCAGCAGTATGGATGGAATAGATACAGCAGTATGGCTGACTAACTGGAACATGAAAATTATTAAAGTTAATACTTTTACTTTGATTGTACTCGATTAATTGAATTGTAAATTCCTTGCTGACGTGTACTTTTTGGTCTTAACGATCCTGCGATGATGTCGTTTACTCTTCGGTTAATGACTAGCAGTAAGTTAATTGCAGGTGGGGAGTGAGGACTATTCTGGGAGGAATAAAACGTTATTATCAGAATTTATTATGAACCTAAATTTCCGTATTTACTTTTAATGATGGTTTAAGAGGCGTGATCGCTCTCGAGTTGTAATAAATAGAATTAACTTTGCAAACTTATCTGTTGCTTCGTCTTTACGTCAGGTAGATTGTATTAGCACTATTAGAACTCGGTCCGCAAGTTTTATTTCGCTTGAACTGTTTTAACTAACCGTTTAACGCCCCGGTTTGACTCGAACTATATTTGGTTACTCAAAAAGTCTATTTCTCTTTTAAAACAACACGAGTTAAACTACGGGATGTTACACGTTTCCTAGAGTAGTCAAGACCTAGCTTCATAATTAGTGGCTCCACAACTACATCTTCTAAACCTAAGCAAGCAATCCTCAATAACTAACTAAACTAGTTCAATATTAGGCTCGAGTTTAGAAGATTGTGTGAGTCAGCTTGTAATGATTTGATAGTCGGGTTTTCACACGTCGTTAATATTAGGCCCGGGTCGAATAATATTTATAACATCCTAATGCAACTACAGATAGCGTAGCGGTAAATCGAGGATCAAAATACAAGGACAAGGGTAGGAAGACAAATGAACATCTTACATACGTTTCCTAGAGTAATGAAAGTTTGGTGAGTCAGCTTGTAATGATTTGACAGCCGGGCTTTCACACTTCGTTAATACTAGGCTTGGGTCAACATATATTTATAACACCCTAATGCAACTACAGATTGCGTAGCGGTAAGTCGAGGATCGAACTATGAGGACAATGGTAGGAAGACAAAGGACTTGATGTAGCGAGATCATATGGTGAAAGGGTGTATGAACTAGACTAATAAAAGCCATAACAAAACAAATATAAAAGTGGTGATGGTCGATAAGAGACAAACGAGAATGGTAGGGATCCACCTTAGGTGGAATCATAGAAAGCTAGGTCAATGGATATCGAACGATAATCAATTGAGAAACTAACGAGAGGAAGTTTCGCTACAAAAAAAAATGCAAATTACCGACCAAAACCCACCAACTACCCCCTTTTAGTCGGAAAATTCCGACTACTTTTCCGACTAACCCATTTTTGTCGCAAATTCTGACTAAATTGCGACTAAATGTGTTTTTGGTCGTAATTTAAAATTAAAAAAAAAAAAGAAAAAAAGCATTGTTATCACCGACCAACTTTTAGTCGGTGATAATTCCGACTACTTTCCGACCAAGAAGTGGTCGGTAGTTGGTCGGTGAGCATTTCCCTTTTTTTGATTTTTTTGGTTGACCAAATATAGATATAACTTGATAAGCTTTAGAAGTAGAATACAAAATTTGTTGCGGCGTAGTAGTTACGACAATGGTTTGCAAACCAAAGGTCCCTAGTTCAAATCATGCAAACAACATATTTTCACTACAAAAAAAATGCAAAGTTGCGACTAAAAACCACTGACTACACGTATTTAGTCGGCAAATTCCGACTATATTACCGACTACACGACTTTAGTCGAAATTACCGACTAAATTCCTACTGACGATACGTGGTAGGAAAATTCCGACTTAAATGCGACTAAAAAGTTAGTCGCAAAATTTCCGACTGAACGGCGACTACCTTTTTCGTCGGAAGGTAGTCGGTGGTTTTGCCAGAATTTTTCGACTACTTCTCTTGTCGGACATTAGTTGGAAGTTATCCTGATTTTTCTATAAATACCCCCCTCAACTTAAACTTTTCTTACACTTTACATCTCTACTTTCTCTCTACTTTTTCTCTCCTTTATTCTCTCCAAATAATTTAGGTATGATATTAGCTATGCTTTGGATACTTTAAATAAGTACCTCCTTGCCATGTTTCTTACTTTGTCCCTTTCTTCCTCACACTCATACTCGAGTTTCTTCAATCCAGTATGAGTGTGAAAAGAGAGGGACAAGTTGAGCAACATAAATTTAACGGTTCCACTTTGTGTAAAAAAAAATTTTTAATGACCTTTTTTTTGGTGCCATTTTGTAGTAATAATTATGAGTACTTAACTGAAATAGTTGTTTTGTTACTTATTCTCTTATATGATTACTATAAAAATGTATTAGAAACGATTAAAATATGTTCCTCAAATTTGATGAAATTGAGCATCGTATTATTTTACTTATATTTGCTACTGGAAAACAATAATTTTCGATTTGCAGCTCCTTGGTTTCCCTAATAGTGGTAACTACGGCCTACATATTATATTTTCTAAGGCTGTATATTGCACTATTTCGGAACCAAGGTGCTGCATGAAAAACTACAACGATTGGTACCTGCACAGATGAAGTTAGATGTTCGTGTAAAAAGTGTGGTAGTCGTAGACTGTGGGTTTCAGATGTTGTAAGAGATCATCTGTTAAAGAAGGGGTTTGTTGAAAACTACTACGATTGGTATCCGCACAAATGTTCTGACCGTGCACCAATTTGAAATGAGTCGGCTCCGGTTGAGACACAGCAGAACACGGTTCAAAATCTGTATGCACAGATAGTATTCGATGCAGCAACGAGTACTTCTCCGGATACACATCATCATTTTCAACCGCATCGTGATGATGTCGTCACAAATGTACCATACCCGCCCGTACATATTGATGAAGATCTGTACCCCCAATCAAGACAGTTCTTTGAAATGTTAAGAGCCGCCAACTTACCTCTGTACCCTGGTTGTGAAACGCATACTCAGTTATCGGTCATAGGAAGGATGTCTAGCCTGAAGACGGACTTTCGTATTCCAGAGAGACTTTAAGATGAATTATGTCAGTTCATTATTGCATTGTTGTCGAAAGACAATCGGATGACAACAAGTTTTTACGATACGAAGAAACAAATGTGGGCTCTTGGATTGCCGATAGAGAAGATTGATTGTTGTATCAATTGGTGTATGATTTATTGGGGCTCCATAGCGAGTATGACACAATGTGAAGAATGTGGGGTTTCAACATAGATATCGGATAACACTCCTAGAAAACAGTTCCACTACTTTCCCATCGGTCCTAGGCTACAATGGTTGTACGCTTCTGCAACTACTGCCAGCCACATGATGAGAAAATTTTAATTTAACCGCAAGCGCACGGTGTACGCGTAGTGCGGGTCGAACACAAGGAGGCTTGATAATTCCAAATTGTATGCTTATGACTAGCGAAGACAAGGTTCAAACAAAATATGTATGGTGAAACTCTAAACCTATGATGCAAGGAATTAAAACAACTATGATATTGGTGTAAAACGATGGTATGAAAGACACTAGGGCGTCGGGCATCACCTAATTCTAACATGGAATTCATTCACTTTCATGATAGTATGAAATTGAGCCATGAATACAAGAGAACGTGATCTAATTAATCTCAAGCTTCCGCTTTATTGACTAATGTCGATTTAAGACCAACTAGCATTAATCCTCAAACTTCCGTTCTATTGGCTAATAGTAGAAGGAATTTAACTCAAATATATCTCTATCCTAAGCTAAATCAATTCTCAAACTTCCGTTTTATTGAAAAGGCTAACAAAGATGTTTAAATCGAGATTCATTAAGCATAGGTTCAATCATAGACTCAAATCACACACAATCAATCAATAAAACATCAATCCATGCTTCGAATTAGGGATTTCACCCTAACCATAGATAAAAACCTACTCACTATGCATGATTATGTAAAACATACAACAAACAATAGATAATGATGAAGAAAGAAATAATAAAACAAGAAAACTTATGGAATGGGAAAATAACATAAACTGAAAATGCGGAATTCGAATGCTACAAATTGTTCTTCGAAGAATGCTTGAAAGAAAAGTCTAAGAACTAAAGGAAATTACAGAAATTTAAAACAAAACTGATTTTTGTTACAAAAATAACCGCCACTTTAAATAGTGTTTCCAAAAATTGGAGAAGAAAACCGTCAAAAAGCCTGGATTTGACAAAAGCGACAATCATCGCCTATCAGAGCGACGAGTCGTCGCTCAGCAATTGGAAAATCATGATTGCTACTTCGATTGAGCGACGAGCGTCGCTTATAGGGCGACGACTCGTCGCATCATTTCTGGAGGATCTTCATTGCCTTGCTCGAATTGGCGATGAGCGTCGCTTATGTGGCGACGACTCGTCGCTTGGCTCTTAGTTGAACTTCACTCCATTTTCTTCGCTTTCTCCTCGTCGGGACTTGCTTGTGGTTCGGTCTCTTCACATGACAAGGGGTCTTAGGCTATTTCTCCAAGCGTTCACCCTCTTATAGCTCCGGTACCTACCTAAAACCTCCAATTTTGCCTCAAAAATCACATAAAACATAAAATTGACCTCATGAGACAAAATTTACACAAAACACCAATAATATACCTAAAAACCCACTAAAACTTCAAATAAGGAGCATAAAATTGATGCGGATAAGTGCAAATAATTGCACTTATCAAACTCCCCCATGCTTAGCCTTTGCTCGTCCTCGAGCAAATCAAGGTGAAAACACAAGTAAAACAAGGCCAAGACACGGTCTCCAAATCCTAGACTACTTCTTTTGCCTTCCTTCCTAGACTCCTCTAATTCCCGGTGTTCGCCAAGGGTCCAAACCATTCATACCACTTATCCCCTTCACTTGGCTAACACAACACACAACAAAGACAAAAGATATACATGAAAGATCAAAAGACATCGAAACATCAAAAACCAAAATCCCTACTCTTCAACCTCTTTATAACTCCAAATACGAATGTGAGAAATGAAAAAAGTCAACAAAATCTATACTTATCCCTCAAACTGTGGCCTACCCAAATACCTTCCTTATGTCTCCCCCTTCATATGTCGCCTCTCCAAAGCAAGAATGCAAAACAAATGAACATTGAGTCTCTCTTTTTCTCTCTTTTGCCTAGGTCGCCCTTTCGGGTTTTCAACCTAGTCGGGCCTTTCTCTTATCAAGCATGAATTTTTTCCCTTTTTCAATGAAAAACAAAGTACAAACCAAGCTATAAAATGAAAAAATACAATGCATGATCAAGCTTAGTTCATACAAACATATGGGATAGAGATCACGAATAAACAAGCAATGGGTTCCCCCATGCTTGCTTTTCGCGGTGGATGGCGATAGGGTGTTCAGCAACCCTAGATGGAAGTAGGTACTTTAGTAACCCTAAATATGAAAATATAGCCCAAACATGAGAATGCATTGCTAACTAGTAAGCACCAATGTTGAATCGGGAAAACACCATCGATTGCAACATTACCTCTTAAACATGGACACCGGTTCTCCTTATGACTCCCCAAAAGTAAGAGGCTTCCTATCTTAGTCTCCTTCCCCTCATAAATGATCTCACATGCAAGCCCATCAAAATCCCAAACCCCTTATCAACCTCAAACCCAACCCACACACAAAACAACCAACACAACCACAACACGCAATGTACCACAATAAATACCCAAACTCCATAACAATAAGGATCAAAATAATGGAGCTCTTGCATCTCGCAATCCAAGAACTTTCTTTGGATTAAAGAGGATGGGGACTTATTTGTAGTTCCAAAGTTGTAGCTCAAAAAATATGAAGTGGTTAGTAAAAGATGATCTGCGAGAATCTAGTGACGATAGCTCGGTGGGTCAAGGTATGATAATATAGTGGAGCTAGAATATAGAGAAAGGAAGAGCAAAGATAGGGATAGAAATATACCTGCAGATGGCGACTTGGCGTAGGAGGAATAATGATAGCAGCAACAACAGCTCCAATGTACACTCACTCTCCTTTTGCCTAGACTCCTTCAAAGGTTTATGGCTAGCATTCTCCTTTTTTTTTCAAGAAAAATACATCTTACAAACAAAATAAAAGAAAATAAAGAGAAACTAACTAAAAAAAACTATTCTAAACTATCTAGGAAAAGGTTAAAAGTACAAAATAAAAATAAAAAATATGAAAATATCTACACAAAAAGGTGTAGACTCCCCCCCCCCCCCCCATGCTTAAACTAACCAGTGTCCTCAATGCTTAATAGCATAGCAAAAAGAACTAGACAATAAAACCAGAAGCATACAGTTAGGGAAAGTCTAAAAAGGATATGTGGCCGTCAGTGCTGACCACTTGAGGAGCCGCGCCTAAACTAGGAGAAAGATTTTCTCCTTTAATCGCTTTGCCTCCATGGCGGCTTCCATCTCTCTCTCCTTTTGGGCATCAAATGCAGCTATGTCGGCCCGAGGATCGTGGAACGGGTTGCCCGCAAAATGGGCAAGCTGGGCTTCTCAAGCCAACATTACTTGACTCAAACTTGTATTGATGTCGTACATGTTTGAGTCATAGGAATCGTGCAGCGTGTTCCACTGATAGGTGCAGGTTTCGTGAAGGGTTTGCAGCTGATCATCTATTCGGTCTACCCTTCCTTCTACATTGCGAACCCGGTCCAGCATATCAGTACGCCAGGCTCGATCTTCCTCATAATCATATGAGGGTACCTGCTGTTGGTGATACCCATGATAGGGCTCTTCCTGATAAGGTTGAGCTACATGGATATCCTCCTCCATAGGCGCGGCCTGTTCAGTATGGCCAGCTTCCTCTTCCTCCTGTCCCCCCGGCTCCTCCTGCATGTGGCGGCCACCCAGCATATCGACACCTCTCTGTCGTGTATACTGGATGACTCAAGCGGTGATAGTGCTGGCATCTTCATCCTGTTCAATATTAAACATTTGCCTGGGGGTAGGGGGAAGGTAAAGCATCTGCCCATTGGGGCAAGGAAAGTATGGACCTTCTCGACCTCTATAAAGAAAAAACTTGATATGCTTTAAGCCGAGATGTCGTAGGTATTACCTGCGGTGGTATCTTAAGAAGCACAGTCATCAGGGATTTCAATCCCGAGACTTTAAACCAATAAATGTCGTAGGTATTACCTGCGGTGGATATCTTGCCCTTTTCGGACGTCTTGATATCCAAGCACCGAGACACAAATAAATGTACCCAATTGGGTACCCGGCAATCAGGTGTACAGAGGGCATAAAAATGCCCTAACTCAGACTACTGTACATGTGTAGGCTCACCTTGACCGAAGACGGTCATGGCAAGATACCGGTACATATATCGCAGTGCGAGGTGCCAGATTTTACTAATCTTGATCCCCGCGTGGGCGTAGGCTAGGCCCCCAGTCAGCTCGGACCAAAACCTACATATAGCCTCCCTTGAGGGGGCTAGGTACTCACCCTCTGAAAAAACCCCACCTAAACGCATTAGCGATCTGGGGATACATCATACTATATGTGCGGTTGAATGCATTAAATGTTATGTAGTAGTATACGTACCCCCTGGATGAGACATGACGCTCTAGGGTGCACAGAAATTCTAGGGTCAGCCGTGGGTATGTGACCCCACGGTTCCTAACTGAAGCCGCTAGGCCTCCCTTGCGTAAAAGGGTCATGACACCCGCTTCTATGTTAGTGATGCACAGGGGAATGTCATCTAAAAATTTTATGGGTATGATGGTCCGGTTATGCAGCTTCCTAAAGGTCTGTGTTTGAGATGGTGTGAGCACACATCTTATAGTGTGGACAGAAGAGCTGCCTTGAGCCCTGCGAGGCTCAGGTGGTGGTGGTGAATTGTCTTGGTGGACTTCTCTCCTTGGAGGGGAGGAGTCATTACCATGGGGTCGTGAGAACGACCCTTCACCGGCTTGACGAGCTCGTTTGGACATGGATCGAAAGAGGTTCATGTTTATGACAAGTATACAAGCTCAATCAAAAATCAAAAGTCCAACAACACAACACAAACAACACAAATTGAGTCCAAAACCTTAAGCTACAATCTAGGACAAATAATTCACAAATCTAAACACTTAGTGCAACAAATCCAAGATTGACAAATCAAAGACCAAAAAACCACAATCTTACCTTAAAACAAAGCCTCAATTAGAAAAAGGGAGAAGAGTTATACCTTGGGATCCTTGAGGATGAAAGAGATCCTGAGAGATTTGTAGCACTCTTGAAGGCTTGGAACCCTTGGATGATGAAAATGGAGAACTTGAATGGAAGCTTGAGACTCTTAGCTTGCAACCCTTGATTATGGTGGAAGGATTTGGGGATGGTGATGAGAGGATGAGGTTTAGAGAGAGAGAGGAGATGGGAGGATGATGATGATGTGAGATGGTTTAGTGGGAGTGGGTTTATACAGGGAAAAGAAGATAGGGTTTTTTGGATTTCCTTTTACCAAAAGCCAGATTACCGCGATTTTTGTAGGCGACGAGCGTCGCTGAAGGGGGCGACGACTCGTCGCTCAACTACTGCCTCAAACCATCATTTCCAGAAACTAAAGTCGTCGCTTATGGAGCGACGATCGTCGCTCTTTCCATTGCTCAAACCAAAGTTTCCAGAAACTATGCGACGACTCGTCGCTTATGGGGTCGGGGATCGTCGCTCAAGCTTCTGCCACCTTTTTGCTTTCTTTCGTGTTTTTGCTCTTTTTTCCTTTTCCTTTTTTTTTTCCCTACAAACTTAACTCACATTAAAACGAACAAAAATAGTGAAATGACAAAAATTATTAAATACTAAGCTATGAAACACGGGTTGCCTCCCGAAAGTGCTTTGTTTAACGTCGTTAGCTCGATGTGATTCACCCCATTCAAATGGGTTCCACATAAAGCACCTCAAAGCCTTCAATTGGCTCCCCCACGTAATAATGTTTGGCTCAATGACCACTCACCTTGAAGGTGTTAATCGGCCCTTGCACTTCAATCGGGCCATGGGTAAAAACATTCACAACTTTAAATGGTCCCGACTACTTAGATTTCAGTTTTCCTGCAAAGAACTTCAGTCGAGAATTATATACAAGTACTTGGTCTCCAACTCTAAATTCACGTCTAGTAAGCCTTTGATCGTGCCATCGTTTAGTTTTTTCCTTGTAAAGCAAGGCACTGTCGTAGGCATCTAGACGGATTTCATCTAACTCATTCATGTCTAACAATCTCTTGTTACCTGCAGCTTTAAGGTCGAAGTTAAGGGTCTTAACCGCCCAATGAGCCCTATGCTCTAACTCTACGGGAAGATGACAGTGTTTCCCGTAGATGAGCCTAAAAGGCGTTGTCCCTATTGGGGTTTTAAAAGCCGTCCTATACGCCCAAAGGGCATCATCAAGCTTGTCGGACCAATTCCTGCGGGATTTATGGACAGTTTTCTCAAGAATCAACTTTATTTCCCTATTGGACACTTCAACTTGACCACTAGTCTGGGGGTGATAAGGTAAGCCAAAGCGGTGTAGCACCCCAAACTTCCTAAGAAGCGACTCGAATTTATGCTCTATAAAATGGGTCCCGTTGTCACTAATAACAATGCGAGGGCAACCAAAGCGAGGGAATATGGTCTTTTTGAAAAACTTGGTCACCACTCGCACATCATTAGTCCGGGTGGCAATAGCCTCATGTAACACCCTTAAATTTCCTTCCGTCGAATTTTCGACCCCTTTGTACGAAACCAAAATCGTGAAAGACAGAAGGATATTCGGGTGTTACACTCCACCCACTTAGAAACATAATCAAGAGCAACCAAAATATACTTGTTTCCAAAGGACGAAGGGTATGAGCCCTGAAAGTCAATGCCCCACACATCAAAGATATCAAGAGCTAGAATAGGGGCCATAGGCATAGCATTAGCTTTAGGTAGGTTGCCAACTCGTTGGCAACGATCACATGTCTTGACATAGGCCTGCACATCCCGAAAGAGAGTGGGCCAATAGAAACTACATTCGAGAATCGTAGAAGAAGTCTTGGAGGCAGCTGCATGACCACTGCAAGGTAGATCATGGCAGTGCCGAATGATAGAATGTACCTTAAACTCAGGAACGCAACGGCGCAGCATGCCGTCGGCACAAGATCGAAACAAAAGTGTGTCGTCCCGATAGTAGTAACGGAGCTCACGAAAAAATTTCTTCCGATAATGATTGGAAAGACCTGTAGGTAATACTCCACTAGCAAGATAGTTCGCTATGTCAGCGAACCAAGGTGTCTCATCTACATTTGCAAGACTCATCAACTGATCATCTGGGAAGGAATCATCAATGTCAGGCGCACCCGACACCTCATCCACAACAAATCTAGATAGATGATCAGCCACCGAGTTCTCTGCTCCTTTTTTTATCAACAATTTCCAGATCGAACTCTTGGAGCAGTAGTATCCACCTTATCAATCTAAGCTTGGCATCCTTCTTGTTCAACAGAAATTTGAGAGCTGCATGGTCCGTATGTTCAATGATTTTACACCGTATCAAATAGGATCTAAACTTTTCCAAAGCATAGACCACAGCCAGGAGCTCTTTTTCTGTCGTTGCATAATTAACCTGCGCCTCATTCAATGTTTTGCCAGCATAATAGATGGCATGCAGCTTGTCATCCTTCCTTTGCCCAAGCACTGCCCTTATCGTGTAATCACTAGCATCACACATAAACTCAAAGGGCAGGCTCCAATCTGGAGGCTGGATGATAGGTGCTGAAGTAAGCGCCTGTTTCAGCTTCTCAAAAGCCTGCAAACAGTAATCAGAAAACACAAATGGTACGTCATTAGCCAAAAGCTCAGTTAGAGGTCGGGCAACCTTGGAAAAATCCGGTATAAACCTCTTATAGAAACCTGCATGCCCAAGAAAACTGCGAATCCCCTTCACATTGACTGGAGGGGGTAGTTTCTCAATAACCTCTATCTTGGCCTTATCGACCTCAATACCTCGGTTGGACACTAAATGTCCCAAAATAATGCCCTGTTGGACCATGAAATGACACTTCCCCCAATTAAGAACCAAATTCACTTCTTCACAATGGGCAAGCACCTTTTCAAGGTTAGCTAAACAGTCATCAAAGGAGTTGCCATATACAGAGAAGTCATGCATAAAAACCTCCATACAACGTTCAATAAACTCAGAAAAAATACTCATCATGCACCTTTGAAACGTGGCGGGTGCATTACATAGCCCGAATGGCATTCTTCGGTATGCAAAGGTGCCGTAGGGGCAAGTAAATGTCGTCTTCTCCCTATCGTCGGGGTGAACTGCGATTTGAAAAAATCCAGAATACCCGTCCAAATAGCAAAAGTGGGAGTGTTTGGCCAACCTCTCAAGCATCTGGTCTATGAATGGAATGGGGTAGTGGTCTTTTTGGGTCGCCTTATTTATCTTCCTATAGTCTATGCACATGCGCCATCCGATCACGGTTCCGGTCGGTATTAGCTCATTTTTATCATTTTGTATGACGGTCATGCCTCCCTTCTTAGGGACAACCTGTACGAGGGATACCCACTTACTATCAGAGATCGGGTAGATGATCCTCGCGTTTAGCAATTTAAGGACTTCCTTTTTAACGACCTCTTTCATGTTGGGGTTCCATCGCTGTTGTCCCTCGATGGAAGGATTGGCGTCAGACTCAAGATGTATCCAGTGAGTGCAAACAGAATGGTTGATTTCCTTAATGTCATCTATGGTATATCCAATAGCTTTGCGGTGCTAACGGACCAAATTGACCAAACGGTCCAAATCGGTGCCATTGAGCGCACTGCTCACAATAATAGGGTAGGTGGAATCAGCACCTAAAAATGCATATTTCGGATCAGAAGGGAGAGTTTTCAATTCTACCTCAGGAGGTGTGGAACTCTCCTTGCTTGCTTCCATCACCTGCTCATGTTCATGTACCTGCAACACTTCATTGTACAATTCCAAATCCAAATCATCAACATACATACTCTTAAAAGAGTATTCCCATCCCATTACCTCGGCGTTGTCTTCCTCCGTTCCTTCAAGAAAGGATTGGAGGGTATCGACCTTGCGGTCCCATGTAGATGCAACAGGTAGAACATTGCATATATCAAGCAAAAACATAGATTCATTTGGGACGGGGGCACTTAAAACATCTCTTATAGCAAATTAAACCTACTCTTCTCCTACGCTTATAACAAGCTTACCCCTAGCTACATTAATTAGGGTACTAGCGGTCGCAAGACATGGTCTCCCTAATATGATTGGGGTATTGACATCCTCGGGAATGTCCATGATAACAAAATCACAAGGCACAACCAACTTGCCTATCTTCAAAGTGACATCGGATAAAATTCCCTTAGGGTACACAATACTACGGTCTGCTAACTGCAAGGTCATCCTAGTAGGGGTTACCTCGTTCATGTTGCGGAGTCTCTTATACATGGAATATGGCATTAAGCTCACACTTGCACCTAAATCACACAAGGCTCGGTCCACTGACACATTTCCTACAGTCACGGGAATGCTAAAGCTATATGGGTCGCCTAGTTTAGGAGGCAAGTTTCCCACCATAAAGGCGTTAACGCTAACCTCCTTAGAAACCTCCACAATCTCATCTAGCTTACACTCATTAGAACAAAGGGTCTTAAGAAACTTTGGGAAGGCCGGTATCTCGAACATCGCATCCAAGAACGGAAGTTCAATGGACACGTTTTAAGCAACTTGAGGAACTTCCCATATTTCATTTCTAACTTGGCACGCGCCAATTTTTGGGGAAATTGCACAAGCTTTATTAGAATGTCGGTGATCGTGGGCTTTGATTTATCATGTTTATCATTGGTCACGGTGTCGGTAGCATTTTCGTTATTATTGGGGACAGATTCATCAACAACGACACCATCATCAACAACAGATTTACCAGCAGTCAAATCATCAAAAACAACATCGTTAGTAGTCACTAGTTTTTCAGAAGATACCTGCACTAGGGGTGGATCAACTAGTATCTTACCACTTCGAGTGGTGATCGCATTGACTGACTGATTGGGCTCCTTGCCCTTAGGCTCTGGTTGACTCAGGAATTGATTGGGGGCCCGAGTATTAAGCTGTTGTGCTATTTGAGACAGTTGTGTTTCAAGAAACTTCATGTGGGTGACACTGTTCTGAATATGGTTCCATACAATGCCTTTCAACTCATTGACCTCAGTCCTAAGGTTAGGTTGAGGGGGTGAGCGTATTGCTTGTACGGAGGTGGTTGCTGAAATGGAGCATGTACATGTTGTGGGTTCAGCACATTGGTGCTAGTGTAGGACAAATTCAGGTGCTTATAGCCTGCATTGTATCGGTTAACATGTGGGTCTCCAGAAGGTTTACTGTATAGAGCGTTTGCCTCCTCGTAAACTTGGGGACAAGCACTTGAACAATGACCTGGAACACCACAGGTATCACAAGCAATAGAAGAATTAGAAATAGAAGTAGAAGATGAAGAATTTACCATGTTTACCTTAGCCATCTGTTCCGTATAATTAGCTATCTGCTTGGTGAGAGCCTTGATGGTCTCAGATTCTGCAACATTACCCTGGGCTACTGGACCTCACTCATTACTCTAAGAGTGGCTATTCTTAGCCATGGTCTCAAAGAGTCGTAAGAGATCCTCTGGGATCTTAGAATCCATATCACCGCCACATGCGGCGTTGATCGACGATTTATGTTCATCAAACAGTCCTCCATAAAAGGACTGAGCAAGAAACCAATTGGGTATCTCATGGTGGGGACAACTAAGCTGGAGATCCTTAAACCAGTATATCCAGGTTTTAAACTTCGGTTTTTCTCATTAGAGTCGTTTGAGGAGTCCGTGCTTTCTTGTCTGCTATAGTCTCTTGTGTATCTAGCTTAGTTTCCTTTTCTTAAGTTTTATATTGTTTTGCATGCGTTTTGGATCTTTTATCTACCCTTTTTCTCATCACGTGGCAGGTATGAAATCTCTATCTTTATCTCTATCTCTATCTCTATCTCTATCTTTTCTCATCTTCCAGGAGCCGGGGGACTCCTTTCTTGGGCAGTGCTTTCCTTTACGGGTATGAGTTGTCGCCGTCCTTCCCTCCCCAGACCTTGCCCATAGTTTTTTCTATGAATGGGATATATTGGGTAGGATGATGATGATGATGACAAAGACTTCTCAAAAGCCTTTGTATCCTAGATATACAAAGTTTACCAAACTTACAACAGTTTTGACAATTTTCAACATTAAGTCAAAATTCAATTGGAGTGACACAGGATTAGTACTGCGGGCTTCATGCTCGAGATGAAAGTGGTAAATTTACCATTCATGATCCGGGAACGAAGAAGATTGCGGATGCTGTGGTGAGTTTTCATATTATTTAAGTATATTCTTGATTTGTTATATACATAAACTAATTGAGCGTTATTATTTGAACAGATGGGCTAGAAGGAAAAAGAAGCTACGGGGGCGTTCACCCCAAGAGGCAATGTTGATGCATTGCATATGGTCTTAGGGAAAAACCATCAAGGGCGGGTAGTCGGCAAAGGAGGCTTCCGCGTGGGCGTAAGGAAGGCATTCGGCAAAGAGTGCGTTGCTACTCAATCCAGAACGATGTCATCACTTGATGAAGTAGAGAAACGACTCAAGGAAAAAATCACAGTCGAAGTCAGCCGATGTCACAGCCACTGTCACAGCCGATGTCACAGCAAAATTGACAAAGGACGTTCTCGACAAGGTGGCATCGTTGTTGCAGAAGATAGGAGCACCCATTGTTGACTTGGCAAATATGATTGCCGAGGAACAGCAAAGTCAACAAGGGGATCCTAAGGCTTCGGTGGACCCATCGCCCTAGCCCGTTACCCCCGTAGCACACCAGCCCATTCATACCCGTAGCACACCCGAGCCACACAATCCTACACCGGAGACCATGAACTCTGTTACTCAGGATCCGGAACCAACACCTGAGTCAGTGGTAAAGGTACACATAGTTTTTAAATATATAAGCGCGTATTTATTTAAAGTGCAACGTGTTTTAATAATTTATTATGATGTTAATTATACTAAACGACAAAATTTTTAGGAGGCGATTCCTTGCTCTCTTTTGTTGCCTCAGTTAGGCGTTGCTCGTGGTGGCGACTTAACTAAGGTTGCACACGGTGTGGCGTAGCCAACCCATGTGGGCCAAACAATGCATTCCATGCCTGTTACAAGTGGCCACATTAGTGTGACGGTAGAAACTATCGTAAAGGGGTTCGAAGATTTCTCACTTCCGGTTCCAATGCCAGAATGGACTCTTGAGAAACAATCGGACGCCCAAGGTAGTTTTGTCACATGGCCATATGCTTGGGTCCGACTTACAGCCAAGGTAATAATCTTTTATATTATCTTTTTTGTTTATATTATTTCAATTGCGTAAGTAATTACACTAATTTAATTGTATAAATGAAATAGGAAAAGAGTTCAAAACGCTCTAAGCGAGAGATCGGTTCCTCATCGTCGGTGACAATCACTCCAATCTTAACTGATGAGGAGCTTAAAGATCTCTCTTCAGATTGCCTATGGTTGCACAAAGGTGCATCTCGCATGTGTGAGGAAGGCTGAGTTATTCTACCCCTGAGCACGGAACTATTCTGCTTTGTCGAGGAGCCTAGCGTCATTATTGGTCCTAGTGACATTGGCCAATTTTTGCGAGGAGAGATGTTGAATAACGCCTTTATCCATGTAAACATGATGTATGTGATGTTTTTATCTTACAATTTAGTTTTTATTGTTTAATTGTTTTAATAATCGAATTACTGACAAAATTTTCTTGTTCGTGAGTTTAGTGCGGCTTACGAGGAGTTGAATTGCCTCAAACCTCCAATATAATTTGGATGGTTTTATCCTGAGTCGATTTTTGTCATTTTCGCGCATAAAAGAGCTTAAACTTGGTGGCCTGCTCGTATCCACCATGGACAGACCTTGAAAGGTGGCCTGTTCGTCATTTTTGTCATTTTCGTCATTTTTGTCATTTTCGCGCAAAAAAGAGCTTAAACTTTGTTTGTTATTCACGAAACTTGGCACACAACACTAGTTGGTATATATTATTGTGTTGAAGTTGTTAGAATCGAAAATCAATCTCATATGCTTGAAATTAAGTGTTAAGTTGCGTTTTTAACGGTTTTGAACAATTTTTGTCATTTTTGCTCATATAATAGCTTAAACTTGGTTTTTTATGCACGAAACTTGGCACACAACACTATTTGGTATATATTATTTTGTTTAAGTTATTAGAATCGAAAATAATTGTCATATGCTTAAAATTAAGTGTTAAGTTGCGTTTTTAACGGTTTTGAACGATTTTTGTCTCTTTCGCGCGTAAAATAGCTTAAACTTGGTTTGTTATTCACGAAACTTGGCAAACAACACTATTTGGTATATATTATTGTGTTGAAGTTGTTAGTATAGAAATTGTCAAATGCTTGAAATTAAGTGTTAAGTTGCTTTTTTAAAGGTTTTGAATGATTTTTATCACTTTCACGCATAAAATAACTTAAACTTGGTTTGTTATGCACGAAACTTGGCACACAACAATGTTTGGTATTTATTATTGTGTTGAAGTTGTTAGAATCAAAAATAATTGTCATATGCTTGAAATTAAGTGTTAAGTTGCGTTTTTAAAGGTTTTGAATGATTTTATCACTTTCGCTCGTAAAATAGCTTAAACTTGGATTGTTATACACGAAACTTGGCACACAATATTATTTGGTATGTATTATTGTGTTGAAGTTGTTAGAATCGTTAATAATTGTAATATGCTTGAAATTAAGTGTTAATTTGCGATTTTAACGGTTTTGAATCGTTTTTAATTTGGCACTAACATATATAATATTTTTTTTTAGTGTTTTCAAAAAAAAATAGCATTCATCGCGGCTTCTACGTTCTTAAATTTATGGATGATGATATCATAGAAGCCGTGAAGAAAGTCGGGCTACTACGTTTTTCATCATCATCATCATCATACTCAGTGTTCCCGCACATAGATACTCTATGGTCAGGGTCCGGGGAAGAAAGGTCGACGGCTATGTTTTTAAATTATAATATAATATATATTATTTATTAGAAAATTATCTAATATATATGTACTAACTTTTTATAATTATTTCTTTTAATACGTAGATTATATACAACACTCTAAGGGAAACACGCAAATTGACGAAAACGGAATTACACGAAGTGAAAGATAAAGTTGCCGTGTATATTTCTAATTTATGTTGGTAGCTTATATGTTCCGTAGTGGTGTACGTTAAGTTTATGTAAATGCACAATTAAATTATTTATATATATTTTGGTGATAATTAATGCTGATTATAGATGGTTTATTATTGTTAAATATTTATTATTTTATAATTAGCACAATGTATACATATATCAATAAAACAAAAAAATTAAAAAAAAAAACTCAAAGAAGGCTGCGGACAAGGAAAAACTGCAGCCAATAAGGTGCCCAAAATTGGGTTTCTGAAATCACTTATTGGCTGCGGACACGCCAAAAAACCGCAGCCAATGAGCTTATTTTTTGCTGCGTTTTTTAACCGCAGCCATTGTTTAATACTATCATCTGCTACCACAAGTGCTTGGGTCCAAAACCGCAACCTTTAGTGGCCAAAAAATCACAGCCGTTGAGGTTTTTTCCACTAGTAAACTGTATGCGAAATTAAACTTAACTAATAACAAGGGATTTTTTAACGAGGTTCAGCTATCTATAGCAAACTCCCTGCCTATGGGTTCTCTTCCAACCCATAAGATTCAACGCCTTAACTTTTAGACAATTCAGAATATCTCTCTATCTTCTCTCAACACGTTCTTCCTCTTGACTTGAAAAACGTCTTACAAGTTCCCTTAACAAAAGCAAAAATCTCAATATCACAATAGAGAAAACAAATTGAATACTTTAAAAAGTATTCCAAGCTTAGACGTAAATGATTATGAAATTTCTAACTCTCTTTGACTCTAAAACCTACTCCCTCCTATTCACCATAGGAGTCCCATTTGACTTTTCACGGATTTTAAGGAGAGTCAAAATGGGACCCTAAGGGTAGGAGAGAGTGTGGTATTTTGGGTTTTTAATTGTAGACATTAATGAGTTAATGATTCCTACCAATTTCAAGCAC
The DNA here is from genome assembly GCA_019776075.1 of Amaranthus palmeri. Classification (NCBI taxonomy): domain Eukaryota; kingdom Viridiplantae; phylum Streptophyta; class Magnoliopsida; order Caryophyllales; family Amaranthaceae; genus Amaranthus; species Amaranthus palmeri. The sequence continues at coordinate 265,364 of JAAKBH010000123.1, forward strand.
TTTGTAATCAAATCTAAGAACTAATTTTTTTAACATCTAAAGTAAAAATTTTTGTATGCAACAGAGGATACTCAAAGTAAAATCTAAGAACCAAATCTAAGAACTAAATTTTTTTAGAGCAGCAAAGAGATGAACAACAAAGTAAAATTTTTATATGCAACAAATAAAGGATACTCAACCACATCTATTTATCTAAGAACCAAATCTAAGAACTAAATCTAAGAACCAAATCTAAGAACTTTTGTTGAGTAAAATCTAAGAACCAAATCTAAGAACCAAATCAAAGAACTAAATTTAAATTTTTTTAGAGTGAACTCTGTTGCACACAAACTAGCAATAGATGAACAACAAGTGCAAATCTGACAAACACACCATTCACAAACACAACAAGCTTCAAATTTAAATCCTCATACGATTTAAGTCCAGATCTAGGGTTTCCATCATCAAACCCCTTAAGCTCAATCTTAGATGCGATTTGTAAGGGGATTTGGGGATTCTCAGATGTAAAAATGTAGGGGAGTTAGGATTTTTCATGGGTGAGTTGATTGTCGAGTAAGGGTTCTTCAGGGGTGAGGTTAATGGCGCTTGAGAAGAACTAGAGTTTGACATGAGAAGAACACGAAAGAAATTCAAGAAGAGGGAGAAAACAAAACCCAGATCTAAGGTTATTAAAGGATTACAGATATTGAGGCAAAGGAAGATCATGAAGCATCAACCCAAATTTAGGGTTCTTAGAAGGAAGAAAATGAAAACAGCATGGGAAATGGGGATGGGTAGGTTTTAGGGTTAAAAAGGGAGATAGTGATTAATGGGAGGGTATGTATTAGGTTTTAGATGTTGTTGATTAATTATAAGGGGGAGAAATTAGTATGGCTAATGTAGGATATAATTGAAAATAGAATAAACTTTTAAGGGCATAAATATCAAAAAACCATACTGAAAAAGAAATGGGATATTTAGTGTGACTTGATACAAAATTGAAATGGGACACCTGAGCTGAATTGGAGGGAGTATTACAAATGAAAGAGTTAAATGAACTAAGTTTCTGCAACACTTATTGAATGCATAGACCTTAATTCAAGAAGAGAGAAAATAATGAGAAGTGCTTGCAGCCTAAATCCTTAAATGAAGCCTCATAGTTATATGTCGCTGCCTCAACATAATCTTACAATCTCGCTAGTCTGATTAATCTAGGTCAGTCATAAAAATCTTGAAGATTAATTCAAACTGACGCTCTTCTTTTGAATACACGTTTTTATTTGCTATGTTTAACTACTTTAAATCTTGATGCGCTTGCCACGTTAGTACTTATATAAGACATTTTAAATTCAATAATTCGAATAATAAAATCGTGTTAATGTTATTTAAAATAAATTCCTATATTTTAGACCAATTTAAAATTTTTTTTTTGTCCTATTTTTCGTAAATATTTTAGAATGTCTCCTTACTTATTGGAGAATCTATAATTAGCATATCTTGATTACTAAGAAAATTATATATTCAAATACTTAAACATAAATGTGTAATATCACATCCAACGTAAAGCATAAAACGTGCAAGAGTTTATTCAAACATTTAATTATCTTGAACGCACGTTTTTTCTAATTCAAAAGGAAAAATTATAAAAACTACCTAATCTATAGGTCTATTTGCAAAAAACTACCTCATCTAAATTTTTTTGCAAAAAACTACCTAATATAATATATTTCTTGCAAATGACTACCAATTAACGGAAATTGTTAGTTGACCGTTAAGTTTGAGAGTTTGACCAATTTTTGAGGTTAAGTTGTCTATGCGGTATTATCTCATTAGTCCTCGTATTTCTATATAATTTAAAATTAAGACACATAAATTAACACAATAAAAATAAAAGATATTTAACGTAATTTTTACCCATTATAACGATTTTTTTCAAAAAAACGGACGTCGTGATTACCCTTGTGGGGTAACTCTTTCAAAAATCCGGTCAAAGCAAGTACTTATTTGTCTATTTTTTTATACGTAAACCGAAAAATATATTTAGTGTCATTTTTACCCACCATAACAAATTTTTTTTCGGTTTACGTGTCGAAAAATAGGCAAATAAGTACTTGTTTCGACCGAATTTTTGAAAGAGTTACCCCATAAGCGTAATCACGGCATTCGTTTTTTTTGAAAAATAATCGTTATAATGGGTAAAATGACGTTAAATATATTTTGTTTTTATTTTGTTAATTTATGTGTCTTAATTTTAAATTATATAAAAATACGAGGACTAATAAGATAGTCCCGTATAGACAACTTAACCTTGCAAATTGGTCAAACCCTCAAACTTAACGGTCAACTAACATTTACCGTTAAGTGGTAGTCATTTGCAAGAAATATATTAGATTAGATAGTTTTTTGCAAAAACATTTACATAAAGTAGTTTTTTACAAATAGACCTATAGATTAGGTAGTTTCTTATAATTTTTCCAATTCAAAATTCAAATATAATTACAACCTAATCCATAGATAATAAACTTAAGTCATTTTAGGTTAAACAAAATCTAATATATTTCGGACTTAAATTATTTTATAATTAAATACTTAATATATGTAATATAATTTTGGACCAACTTCAACAACTAAATATAATTATTTAATTTATTGTTTAATTTAATATGTGTTTTGAATTATTATCACTTCAAGGAGTTGAGTCTTCAAAATGTTTTTATTAATACTAGAAACATAATTACAAATTGCGTTAAACGGACATTCTAGAAACATAATTACAAACTGAACTTCCACCTCTAACACTGTAGATTATAAAATGCGTTAAACAGACGTTCTAGAAACATTTTCTTATTCTAAGATCCATTGTGATATTATGAATAATCAAGATAGAAAAATATGAAATGCATTAAGCCTTTTTAGAAACATTTTCTTAGTATGGTATTCGTCGTATTAATTTACTGTTATTTTTAATAGTGTCGTGTTAGTATGTTAGTCGTATTAGTATATTATTAGTGGTAGTAGTTTAGTATCAAGTGTATTAGTATAAATGATAGGCAATTCTTTTAATCACAAATGGTAACAAAAACAATTGGTAGAGAAAGGTGGTAAATGAGAATAATTACGACTGAAAATATTAAAGTTCAAAATAATACTCTTTTCGTTTTTTTTTTTCATTGTCCACTTTTCTTATTTGGTCAGTTCACTCTAATTGTTCACTTTCTATTTTTCGCAACAATTTTTTATCTAAATACCCCCAACTACCCCAACTTATATTATTTAAAATACATCACCTACCACCTTTTCAATTATTATAATCACTTAAACACCCTAACTACCACCTTTACAATTATTATAATCACTAAATATACCCCACTACCATTTTTCTTAATTTACATACCCACTAGAAAGTGGACAATAAGAAGCGGTGGAGGGACTAACAGATTAAGATTTCGGAAATACCCACTAGTTTAACTTAAAATTGGCATAGTCATAGATAGGTGAAAAGTTCTAAAAACAAGAATTCAAAAATAATGTTGCTGCCGAAATCATCTAATGAAAAATGAAATTAAAAATGATATGGCCCACTAACTTTTTAATTAACAAATCATTTACTTGTACTGTTGTACACGTCCTGAAATTGCGAGAAATCTATAACTACAATTTACTTGCGAGAAATCAATGGTCGTTGCCGTCAGGCAGTCTGGACAGAAGTGGGAATCGAAGCATAAAATCAGCAGGTATCATTTACTTGTACACGTCCTGGATATATGCTGCCCACTAACTACAATTTTCAACTATAATGGTCAGACGGCAGTCGTGCAATCTAAATACAATTCCAGACAAAATATTTTCTACAACTAAGTCAATTAAGAAATTATTCTTTGAGCGGCAATCAAGATTATATAAGCCCATTACATTTTTAGTGTTACACCATCCTCATCTACTAACATGGGTCTCCCACGCATCCTCACCCTCTCCACTTTTCTTGTTTTGTCCTCTTTAGTTTTGGCATCTGCTAGCGTTTCTCGTTCTTACACTCCACCTGATTCTCAAACTCCGTCATACACTTCAAGCCCACCTTATAGTCCATCTCCTTCTCCCGAGTATGAAACTCCATCTTACACTACTCTAAGTCCACCATACATCCCATCTCCATCTCCTGAGTATGAGACTCCAACATATACTGTTCTAAGTCCACCATATAGCCCATCCCCATCTCCTGAGTATGAGACTCCAGCATACACTGAAACTCCTCTTTACAGTTCCCCACCTTCATATGAAACTCCATCATACACTCCGTCACCAATTTATAGTCCATCCCCAGATTCTAAGACCTCATCATACACTTCAAGCCCACCTTACAGCCCAACTCCTAAGTATGACACCCCTTCATACACCCCAAGTCCGGCTTACAGCCCATCTCCTAAGTACGAAGTTCCTTCGTACACCCCAAGTCCAACCTACAGCCCATCTCCTATGTACGAAACCCCAAGTCCGATTTACACCCCATCTCCCAAGTACGAAACTCCTTCATACACCCCAAGTCCAAACTACAGCCCATCTCCTATGTATGAAACACCAAGTCCAACCTACAGTCCATCTCCTAAGTATGAGACACCATCATACACCTCAAGTCCAAATTACAGCCCATCTCCTAAGTACAAAACCCCATCCTATACTCCAAGTTCAACATATAGTCCATCTCCTAAGTATGAATCACCATCATACACTCCGAGTCCAATTTACAGCCCATCACCTAAATATGAAACCCCATCATACACTCCGAGTCCAATTTACAGCCCATCACCTAAATATGAAACCCCATCGTACACCCCCACTACAACTTACAGCCCTTCTCCCAAGTACAACACTGAAACATACACTCCAAGTACTACTTACAGCCCGTCTCCAAAGTACGAAACTCCATCTTACACCTCCACTCCAATTTACAAACCATCTTCAGAAAGCAAATCGTATGAAACTCCAACATACAGTCCATCTACCGAATACAAAACCCCATCATACACCCAAAGTCCAACTTACAGCCCGTATCCTAAGTATGAAACTCCAACCTACACACCTACACCAATTTACAGTCCATCTCCTAAGTATGAAACTATGTACACACCAAGTACCACTTATAGCCCATCTCCCAAGTATGTAACTCCTTCCTACACACCTACTTCAACTTACAGTCCATCTCCTAAGTATGTAACTCCATCCTACACACCTACTTCAACTTACAGTCCATCTCCAAAATACGAGACTCCAATTTACAGTCCATCTCCTAAGTATGAAAGTATGTACACACCAAGTACCACTTATAGCCAATCTCCTAAGTATGTAACTCCTTCCTACACACCTACTTCAACTTACAGTCCATCTCCAAAATACGAGACTCCATATGTCTCGACCCCGATATATAGTCCATCACCCAAGTATGAGACTCTATCATACACCCCATCCGCAACTTACAGCCCTTCTCCCAATTATAAGACTCCTTCATACACCCCATCATCAACTTATAGCCCTTCTCCAAAGTATGATGCACCATCATACACCCCAACGTCCACTTACAAGCCTTCTCCGACATATAAGACTCCCAACACTCAAACACCAACATATAGCCCATCTCCTAAGTATGAGACTCCATCATATACCCCTACCTCATCGTATAGCCCTTCACCCAAGTATAACACCCAATCATATACCCCAACCGCAACGTACAACCCTTCTTCTAAGCACTCTCCTAAATATGACACTTTATCTTACACTCCATCTACAACTTATAGTCCATCTCCAATGTACGATGTCTCTTCATACACCCCTACCGCATCTTACAATCCTTCCCCCAAGCATAAGGCTCAATCATACAAAGTTTACGGTGTACAAGGTGTCATATATTGCAAGTCTTGCAATGATTTCAAACCAATTGAAGGTAAATTCTCTCTCCATTTACCTCTATATGTGCATGATAAAGTATTTTGTTTTGATTCAACAAAAACTTTTGAATTAAAAATAAGTAAATTAATTTGTTATGGCTAAAATTTGTTTTCTTTAAATAGGGAGAAAGTTATATTCATGATATTAATTAATCTTAAAATTTCCATACAACATCATTCAAATGACTAAAAGGGGCTAGTTAAAGTTTTAAAACCACTGAAATAGTTTTAAATTTATGCTCAAATTTAACGTATCAAAACCATTTTATATCACTAACTTTATCACAACTCGTCTGAATATGAAACCAGGTGCAATAGCCAAAATTTCATGTGAGGCAAAGACTGGGTATGGATACAAGGCAGCTAAGTTTTCAACATTGACTCCCAAAACTGATAAGAATGGTTATTACTTGGCTACATTTACACAAGAACAACTTGGTAAACATTTAAAACCAACAGATTGCAAAGTTTATCTTGAAAGTTCTCCATCATACACTTGCAATGTTGCTACAAATATGCATCTTGGAGTGAGCGGAGCTCCCCTAACTTATTCAAAACATATAACTGAGTACCAAAAACCATACACCTTAGAGTTGTACTCTATTCCAATTTTTTCTTACAAGTCAAGTGCTAAATGTGAATATTATCCAACCTATTACCAAACATACACTCCATCAACCTACACCCCAAAAGCACACTATGAGACATACACTCCAAAATATTCTCCATCTCCGAAATACATCCCATCAACATATACTCCAAAATCAAGCTATGAGACTTACACTCCACCATATTCTCCATCTCCAAAATACACCCCATCTTCAAACTATACTCCAAAATCAAGCTCTAAGACATACACTCCAGAATATTCTCCATCTCCAAAATCAAGCTATGTGACTTATACTCCTGGATACACCCCATCAACTTATTTTCCAAAACCAAGCTCCTACTCTCCAAAGTACACTCCATCCACATACAGTCCAACATCAGACTATGATACTTCAAAATACACCTTATCACCCTACTCTCCAAAGTCAAGCAACAAAGCATCATCATATGTTCCACCAACAACATATACTCCAAAATCAAGTTATGAGACTCCATCATGCGATACTTCACCATCTTACACACCAGGATCATCTTCTAAGGCTCCAACTTACACCGAAGAAAGCTACAATCCAAGTAATGAAACTCCATCTTACACCACACCAAAATCAAGTTATGAAACTTCATCAAACTATACTCCTCAGTCAAGTTATGAAGCTCCATCATCTTATGCTCCAAAATCAGCGGATACAACTACCACCTCCACTAACTATGGATACTAAGAGAAATTATATCTTGAGTCTATTTTGAGTTAGGATTATTTCTGAATATATATTGTGGCGTATTGTGCCATATCTATTACTGATTTAATTAAAAAATTTATATTTATATTTATATTTGTTGTTTATTCTTACGCAACATGGAAAAAAATGATACTCTTTGTTCGAAAAATCTTCACATCTATTAATCTTTATCAATATTTAAGCGAAACTAGAAAGTTCACTAAAGAGGTATAATAAATAACATGGTACCTAAGGATAAATTATTAACTTTACCAAATCAAATTAACATTTTATCAAGAGGGTTGGTATAAGCCTTAAAAATAATTACATGCAAATAATATAGAATAAATAATTTCATAAAAACACAAATAACATAGTTGCTAAGAAACTGAATAGAGTCCTTAAAATCCTAACATACACTTTATTTTTATTTTGGCACCCTTATAATCTTTATACTTGCCAAAAATAAGCTTAAATATATGTTCATTGTGTTTATATACTCGTGAATATTACGACACAAATACATGGAAAATTACAAAATATATATGCCCTATAATCTAAAATATACCTCCATCCCCCGCTGCAAACAATGCTCTAGTTTTCAAAACATACCAAACATTATATCATGCTATGTAAAAGTCCATTAAAATAGACCTCTGGAGATCAATTATAAGGTATATAAAGTTTACTCTAGGGCTAATTTTGTTCTTTTTTTTCTAAATGGTTAGACAAGTTGGTAGTGATATTGTATCAGATCGACGAAGACCCGTTACCAAAGCAAATAGTGTGGACACTTTAAGTCTGCCCACTAACTCCCGGATGGCTTACCTTATTATTCACTTAATCTAAAAACTAATCAATTATTACAAGAATTGCTCTATATATAGCCTAAGCCCCTAAAGACAACTAAAAATAACAATTATTCTAATTAACAAAATAGAACGTCCAATTAATATGAAATGTCATTAATGCCATTGGACCCTTTGACCCAATTTATCATAGATATAAGACTAAATCTTAAATTTATCAACATATTAAATAAAGTAAATGTATTTTGAATTGGAAACTACGAAAAAGGCCACACATAAAAAGAACATTATTCCCCAAGGTACACTAAGGCGCACCTGCAACTAGAGGTGTTCAAAACAAAATTGATCTGAGATTTACTCGAATTTGTATAATCTAATTGGCTGTTAACACTACTTTAAAAAATGATTGAGTTTATATATTTATTTATTACCTGTAAAAAACGAACAACAAAAGCTACTGTTCATTCTAAATCTAATGAACAGTTTGCATCCTCCGTTCGACACGCCATTTGCAGTTTTCGCGGAGATCCTTCCACGTCCACATCTTCAACTCAGCTTTAGTAATACCTGCTCCATTCCACTCCATTTGATACCTGCTCCATTCCCTTTCTTCAACCTGCTCCATTCCACTCCATTTGATACCTGCTCCATTCCCTTTCATGTGTATTTGGTTTCAAATCGGGTGCAGAATATGCTGTGCAAATTTCTTCCTCTCAATGAAAAACCTGGTTTGGTTTCTACTTTCTTGTTTGATTTGGATTTCAGTGTATTTTGATTTGTTGATTGTGTTGTATTGTGCTCATCTTATCTTATCTTATTAAATTATGTACTTCATCTTCTCTTTTTCCAATTTCCCATTTTTCCTCCCTGAATTTTTTATTTTCGGTTTTGAATTCTTCTTATGCTTTTGTTTTGTAGTTGATTTTTTTTATCTATTCTCCCCCTTTTGTGGTTTCATTTTGGGTTTTGCAGTGCTGAGAAAGATATGGTAAGAAGTTTTTGGGTACTTATTCCTTTGCTTAACCGATTTAAGGTTTTTAATGTGTGTTATTTGTTTGATTCCTTGAATTTATCAATAATTTCTTTATGTTGGGTTAATGTGCTTTCCCCCTCAAACTTGTGTTTATTACAAATGTGGGTTTAACAAGAAATTCTTGGTGAGCATTAGTTTAATTTTGGGTTATTGTTGATTTTCAAATCAAATTGTCAACTTTGCTATTAATTAGGTTTTGGCATGGTAGACATTTCTATCTGTATGCATTTTTGGTGCGTAGACTATAGAGGAAATCGAAGATACAGTGAATAATGTGTGTTCTTTGTCTATGTTCTAATATGAAATGAAACATTGTTAGCCTGGAAATTAGTTCAAGAGGTTCTAAGTTAAGTTTATATCTATAAAACCATTTCAATAAGTGCAGATTTGGATAAGGTTGGATGTAAAGATTTTAAAAATTAAGGAGTCAATTAAGTAATAACTAAGTAGCCAAATTCCCACAAATTTGCAAATTAAATGTTCTTTGCCCTTTTGTGATTTTGTTTGTTTGAGTTTTGGTTCAGTTCATGTTGGGATTAAGGCATTGTCGTTGTTGTATTGTTGTTGTTGATGTAAGTTCACAAATAATTTGATGTTTATACTTTACATTTTGCCTTATATAATTACTGACTGTTACTAATGACAAGCAATGGGAATATAAGCAATTGAGTAGATTTTATTGTAGATAAAAGTTTGCATATTTATATGTATTACATGTGTCTTTCAAGGGTACTTGCAACTGCATACAAGTAAATCTGCTACGATTTGTAGATGGTGGTTATTTAAAAAACTGTATTTTGCTTCGATGTAGGTCCACAAGATAATGGAGCCTATTTAAGTTGTTCCTAGGCACTTCATGACCCAAATTTCAATGTTGCATCGAAGGAAAGGTATCGTACTTCAAATGTAGCTTAATATTGAAGACAATTGCACACATGGGTTGCTAATTTCATTTTAATTTCCTCAGAGTAACAAACATAAAGTTCAATTTTTGCAGAAGTGCTGCAGTCACTTATTCCTATTGTTGAACCGTTGGTAAGTAACTTGTTTTTTGGCAAATAATGTTGTATGAAACGCCTATTATGTATTTATTTGAAACCTATAGCATTTATATTTTTGGTGGATGTTGTTCCTATGCTTCAAGCAGAGAGAAAGAAAGAAATATATTTTTTTTGTGCAATTTTTTATGTTTTTCAGATACTTATTTATCTGGTCGGATTATATATGTTCATTAAAAACACATGAATAAAAAAAAGAAAATGTAGCAAATTTGACAAGATGGATAAGGATTCCAAACCTTGCAGAATTATGCAGCTTAACCATACCCTCCAATTTAAGCTTACATGCTGCATTGTTCAAATTACATGATACTAAGAGTGCCTTTGCTACTTGATTTTCCTGATCGGAGAAAGTGTGGTTAAACTCTAATGCATTTTATTGCCTGAAAATTATAATCATACAAGTTATTTCCATAACAGTTTTTTTAATTAAAGATTTAATTAAAACATAATGAAGTTATTTAAAGTCTAACATTTAACTGTTAGAGTATATAACATATCACGAAACTTTAATCTTCAATTTAAGCTTTTGCTTAAGTTAGTTCTTTGACTATATTGTTAAGGAACCAACTCAACCAACCGCTTCTCATGCGGACTTCTGATACTATGTTAAGGAATTAATTCAACCTAAAGCTTAAGATTAAGATATAACCAACTCATTAGCAAATAGTACTTGAGCATGGTTGTTTTGCCAACCAAGAGTCATTACAATATTGTTGTGGTTGCCACAGTTAATACCGTCTTATATTGCCACACTTATTTAGAATGCCCATGTTTTAGTATTTTGAAACCTTTAAGGCATTGTCGTCGTCATCATCGTCTATCCAATATCCCGCTATTTTTGAAACCAATAAGTATATACATAAAATTGCAATGCATTCACTTATTCACATTTATTCGGAACTTTTTAAGTTTGGTATGATCATTGAATTGGATTTTGTGCTGTTAGAAATCTTGACAACTTGACTTTGTTTTTTCTTTTTTCATTCCCATTACAATGAACTGATATTCTTTTATTTAATATTTGCAGGAACTCCGAACAAGGCCCATCAGGTATGTAGAACAAATTTAAAATTTATCAACATTTTGTTTTACTTTTGTTTTTTGATGTTTTTTTTGTCGTTCGATTTGGCTTTTTGGTGTGTGTTTGTTTATTGATGGATCAATGTTTGGATTTAGGGTTTGTGATTTTATTTATTGAAGAAATCCACTTATCTCAGAAGAAATCAGGCATTTTAGCCTATTTCGCTCCTTATTTTTACTTGATTGCTTGTATTATCAATGATTTATTGTTTACTTTATTTTCGTCTTGTTGTTTGATATATGAGTTCTTGTTTAGGGCTTGTTATTCAGAAATTTGTTTTTGGTATTTTGGTTGAATTTCGGAGTGTAGTTTTCAATTCTAGAGATAAGATTGAACTCCAAGCTTTTCCAGTTACACGACTATTGCTGCATCCACTGACCATGCACTGTCATTCATGTTATTGTTCTCACAAAGAAATTTTCTTTAGAAATTCATTTATCCACACCGTAAACCATGCAAATTCATTCGTATTTATTGCTTTGAAATTGGGGTTTTCTTCAGAAATTTTGTGTCGCTTACACCATTATGATAACCCAAGAAATGTGGCTTCTTTCCTTAGAATGATCCTGATGTGGGAACGGGTCTTGTAGGTACTCGACTTGTGGGAATATGATGAATCTTCAAATTAATGTTGATGACCAAATTGGAAAGATTACATTTTTCAAATATCTTTTGTTGGTGTATTTATCCTTTTCTTTTCCTTAAATTGTGTGTTTTTGGCTTTTGGTTTGGTTGATTTTAAAACTTTCATCTGGATCAAGTGAATGTTTTCTCTTTGCTAGAAAATTTTATGGGTTGATGGTTTGGTTTGAGATTTTGTTCATTTGTTAGTTCATGCAACATCTATGAAATCATTGAAACGATTTTTGATTGGGTATTTGTGCTTTTTTTTTGCTCGTTCAATATCATAATTACTTAGATCCTGATGAATATTTTTTATTTTGATCTAATTTGAAACATTTGGGGTACTTTATATTGTATTCATATTGTGAATTTGGTAACATTGGCTTTTGATGATGGCTTGGATTTTTTGTGACATTCCAATACTCTAATTACCATTATCAGGTATAATATGTATTGTCTATTGATCAAATGACTTCCTTTTAATTATTTATGAAAATGTCTATTGATATAACTTTAGAAATTTGTGATTGGGTGTTACTTTTATTGACTTTCCTAATTAGCTAATGTTATTTCAATATTATACACCCTTTTAGAAGAGCAATTTGGACTAGAAGTGTGAATGCAACTACTTGTTTTCGTGTTTGAATAAACTACTTAAAATGAAATACAAATGTTGATGTATTTGGCTTTTGATTGATATAGCTGCACAACATCTAGCATTAGTATACTGGTATTATGTTGGTTGTTTTGAGTGTGATTATGTGCATGATGAAGTTGTTGTAGTGGAGTTAGTACACTTTTGGGTTGACTAAATTTGGTGGAAGAACTAAATATGTGGTACTTCTATCAATTTATAGCATGATCTAAATTCATTTATAGCTTTATGTACATCTAACTTCCCTTTGTATGCGTTTCTTGACCATTCTAATTGCTCCCAAATGAACTTGGATTCGAGGATTTTTTTTTTGAAAATTTTGATATACTTCCTCCGTTTCGAAATACTCGCTACATTTCGATTTTGTGCACTATTCATCGTTCAAGCTTATTTTACATATTGCGACTAATGTGTAAGTAAAAATATAGTCATGTGAGATCTTGTTTGAATCATCTAATCACATACTTTCATAATATTAAATTTTTATAATTTTTAGATAAGTGTAGTTTAAGATATTATTAATCAAAATTGTGCATTGGATTGCGTAAAAAATGAAATGTAGCAAGTATTATGGAACGGATGAAGTATATCATAAAAGGAAAAGAAAAAACAAAACACTGTAAAAGCTGAGACAAGGCCCGCCTGCATAAAAATCTCCGAGAAAGGGCATTGCCGCATTGGACCAAATACCCAACTAAAACAAGTCACCCGAATAACATAGGAATGGACTATGTATGAGGTGTAAACGCAAACATACACCAAAAAACCATTAACACCAAAATACCATCACAATACAAAAACAATGCAAAACAACCTCACACCCACCTAGACTAAATAGACAAACTAGCAACCACAACAACCCATCAAACCACCATGCCAACCCTTGCATAGCAAGTACAACAGCATCACCAGACACAGCAGCAACCCCCTCAGCACCAAACTACCACCCACTGTAGCAGCACACCAACGGACCCTACAACAATCAGCCCATCAGTCAGCACATCAGCAGACACAACAGCTTCTGCAGGCTGTATTGTTGCCAACAGCCCCACCAATTTGTATCTGTTTAAAGTCATTTTAGTGTGTCGTTTTAATGTGCAAATGGTGCAAATGGTTATATTAACTTTTGTTATAAGAAGGTCTGTGTAGACTGTAGGGTGTTGCTGGTGATATTAGAGATGTGTGCTGCCGTGCAGACCTGTAGAGGGCTATCTTGACAACAACATATGATGTCTTAGAATTGCACGAAATGATCATAAATTGAAAACCTTACGCTAAATTCAATATTAATACCAATATGATGCGAAATTGTGCTCAAAACTTTAAAAACCCATATAACAACTAATTACATAAGAATTTTAGAATTGCACGAAGAAGCGCAGAATGATTGCAAGGGTTCAAAATTGGTGCAAAAATGACATGAAAACAAAACTTGAATGAGTCTTTACTCATGAATATGAGAACAAGAAGTGTATTGTTACCTCCCATGTCATTGTTGTAACAAAGTATTGGAATCATTGATGACAAAGTAATGGAAATATTTCTCACGCAACCAAAATAAACATTTAAGTAATGTATATATGCTTATTTGATACATTTCTAGCTCTTCAAAAATAGCTATCAAACACCCCCTATTGTAAAGAGAGATGACTTTCTTTTATTATTCATGTCATGGAGGCCTCAATATGTGTATTGTTTCTTGAGTGTGATGTGTATTGTTTCTTGAGTGTGATGAAGTACTAATTAATTTTACTTCATTATAGTGTAATTGTTGAAGCCCTCAAAGTTGATAGTCTACAATTTTGGATGATAACTTTGGAATAATTATGTTTTTTTCAATTCTATTTTCTCATAGATTTTCTTTGAAAATGAAGTAATTAAATGTTTTAAGCTTGAAACTCTCGTGAGCGGGTAGGTGAATAGGGGGTGGGAAAACTTTTGTAACCTTGCTAGAGTCTAGCTCTACCATATGCAGATTGGTTATTATAATCTTGCAATGAATGCTTAATCCCCCCCCCCCCCCCCCCCCCCCCCCTCTTTCCCCTTTTTATAGGAGGAAAAGTAGGAAAAGTAGAAGAGCTAGGAGTTGCTATCCACATTGTCTTAATTGATGCAAATACTAGGACTTTTTCACAATAGGTCCAAAATCATATGCAAATCTATTTGATTTAACTCATTCAAATAGATTTAGAGTAAGTCGCATAGCTTATTTGGTGCTAATTTAATCATTTTACTCATCAAGTAAGATCTCTAAATTTTTTGGTTTGCAATCTTTTCGTTGTGGTGCTTCTGGTGTCTGTTGCTTAGGATGGGTGGATGAAGCTTCTGCCTATTGCTTCTATCTGATGGTTTGAACTGTCTTGAAATGTTTCCTCTGTATTGAAGTAACTTTGCTTTTCTAGGTACGTAGTAATTGATGAAATGTGAAAAGTCGTTTGTTTTCTTATATAGCTGGTATTGATTCTCCTAAATGACCTGATTCCTCTACATTTTTGTATATTTTGTTCATGATTCAATTCATCAATGCAATTTCCATTTTTATTGGAATTGTAATTGCTTGTTGCAACTGAAAAATTGCTTTCGTATTACATGGAATATGATGTCAATACTCCCTTTTATCTCTGCCAATATAGGATGTGGTTTGGGAGGTAAGACTCTTATTGCTTATAATTTGGCTCTTAATTGTCTATATCTTCAGGTTAAGCACACTTTTAGAATGATCTTGGGCTTGACAGCTTGGATTCTGTTGAAACTGTGATGGCACTTTAAGAAGAATTTCGGTTTGGGATCCCATACAACAAAGCTGACAAGATTAAATCTATCGAAATGGCAGTGAATTTCATTGCATCTCACCCTCAAGAAAAATAGATGACCAGTTTCAGATCCCATTTGCTTTACTATTTGCATTTCATGAAATTTTCCTTAGAATTTGACCAAGGGTTGGTCTTTCTACTTTATGGACTTTACTTCATGTGCTTGTCATTATTCCCTCAAATGCATAGGCGATCGTTCCTCCTCATTGTATTAATATTTGCATATGATTATGCTCATGATTCTCATTTGTAGAGACTATTTTTGCAAAGGCAGTGTTTCAACAATATCAATCTTGTATATTTCAAACACAAAATGACACTTTATTAATCAATGCAGTATTTGTGTTTTACGGCACCACATCACCAAATTTCTATCTGGTTTTCCATTGATAGCTACCAACTTTGAACTTTCTTTATGTGCTTGTTTCCTTCGTTCTATAGAAAATAGAAATTACTCCCATGCGTTTGTTTTCGCTATATTCCTTGCTTACGAAGATAGCTACCACCTTAGAAATTATATAATCGGAATACGAAGACTTCTAAGACTTGGATTTGATCTATTGAAACATGAAAGTCATCCAAGTCTTCATCAATTTGTTTACACAAATTCTTATTTGAGAGTTGAGACCGTCTATACAAGCGACGTCTCAAGTTTTGGGGCTTCCCAATTTATAAATTACTGATTGGTGTTTTTGTAAGTTAAAAGGGAGATATGATCTGGGCTTTTTAGAGACGTCTACTTAGGGGTGTTCATAATAACCCGATCCGGAAATTCCGACCCGAATTATCCGGTACCCGGTTTCTAAAACCGGGTAATTTACCCGATTTTTGCAAATCGGATAAACCGAGTAGGGTACCCGGTTTTAATACCGGATTCGGGTCATTTTTTTTTGAAAACCAGGTATCCGGTATCCGTTATCCGGTTTTCTTTATTTTTATTTTTTTTTACTTTTTTCGTAAATAAAATGATCATGATATCGCTTAAGCTAACCTTGAATTGAATATTTTTTTAGAGTTAGTATTTGAATTTTATAATTGTTCTTACTTAAGCCCATGAACAATAATATTATTCTTTCGTTTTCTTAATTAATCTTTAATGACTAATTAAGTTAAAGATTTTTAGGGAGTTTGTATGAATTTTATATAAAATAAAATTTTAAATGAAAATAGAGATAAACAAACGTATGGTTGAACGACAAAACGACAAAAAAAAAATAAAAATTCTAATAAAACCGGGTATCCAGTTTCTGACCCGGTTTGAACCAGGTATCCGGATTTCGGGCACCTGGTTTAAACCGGGTCGGAACCACAATTTTAGGTACCCGAAAAAGCGGGTACCCAGATTTCCGGATCCGGGTCGACCCGGTACCCCGGTTTTGAGACGGTCTCTCAAGAGAGGACATGGTTTGTTTATAATAAATAGTATAAAGTGCTCATTACATATAACTCCATCTGGTAGCAAGTTCTTTGTAGATTTTACTTTTTTGCTTTCAAAATTGTAATTTGTTTATAATCTTTTGTGCTTTGTAAGTTGTCAATATAAATTTTGAAAAGTTCAAACAAGATCTCAACTTACTTACTTGACTTGATATAACCTCAAATATAAAAGTAAGAGTTTAGATAAGTGATAATTCTTTGATACGAGTAGTTTGAGCACTTTAAAACGAGCACTTTAAAACAACGCTGCCATGTAAAGGGTTTTGTTGTGAATGGGCTTGTGTTTTGGTAAGAAAACAAGAACAAGAAACAATGGTGAAAAATGAATAAAAACAGAGCAAGAATGAAAATGGTGCAACACACAAGATTATGAGGTATCTTAGGATACCTCCCCCTCAAACAAAGATTCTTATCATTAAAATATCAACATACAATAATGATACAACCCTCACAAGCCTTGAGAACAACTTCACAAAGCTAAAGATTGAAACTTTCTTTCAATCTCTCACAATAGCCCAAATACAAAGAGAATACTCTATCAATGGTTAAACCCTAGTAAAACCCCTTGTGTTTGGCTCTCTTACAATCCTAGAACACTCATAAGACTCCTTATATAATGCTAGGTCATATACAAAGAGTGTAGGACAAAAGGACAACAAAGCCCAAAAAAACACGGATCAAAACAGAAACTTCGCTGGGCCTTTGCTGCTGGACCGCTCGACCGAGCGGGTGGGCTCGACCCAGTCGAGCGAAGGTCTGGGCTTCACGGATCAGCTTCTGTATTGGTCGAGCATCCTTGCTCGACTAGCTGCTGCTTCACTCGACCATTCGAGCTAGCTTCAAGGTGGGCTCTTCCTTTTCTCTTAGCTTCATTTATCCATTCCACATCCTCTCCAATGATTACTCCATGATCAAGGGACCCGAACTTCAACACTCCAACGCTCACTTCATCAAGTGACCCAAATTTGATCAAGCTATCACATTCCTTTGCTCTTGCATTCTCATCCTCAATGCAAGACAAAGCATAAGCTACCAAGTGATCAAACTCATTCTCATCGACATGAGATTTCGGGCTTGATTCAACAGGTTTTAATAGATTTTTGCATGAAATATCTTCTTGATTAGTTGAATTGTTAATCAAAAATGAATTATTTATTTAAATCGATTACATGAATTGTTAAATACTCATTGTCCAACACGGATGTCTAGCAAATTCTTGCAAGTTATTTTAAAGAGTCATCATCAACCTTCGCTTCAAAAGATGATTACCTTTGTCGTTTAAATGTAGTTTTTTTTTTGAACAAACAGTTGATTTGCAAATTTATCTTTACATCTAAATTGATTGGTTTCTTGAACTATCTAGCTATGCTTTATGGCTGAACATATAAATCTTTCAATACATTTCAGGTTTTAATTTGATCTTGCTACTTACCGCTATTTCGATGTTCCGCTATTGTATCCTTCAAATCTTTACAAAATGTTGCCATTATGATATTTTCATTCGAATTATTGTTAATAAAAGTATATAAATCGCATTTTTAAATTCAAAAGTGTAAGTTGGGGGATCGCGTGCGTAGCACGCGGCCCCACAACTAGTAAAACTAAAAGAGAAAATATTACTGACACTTTAAAAACATATTTTAAAAAAAAAAAAAACAATTCATCAAGCTACAAAAATTTGTACCCCTCTATTCTTAAACAATGCACCAATTTAATTAATTAAGGTGTGACAATCAGCTAGAAAAAATTAAGAGAAAAAGAAACTAAAGGGATTGCACAATTATTATGTGTTATAAAAGACTTTCATAAGAGGTTCTGAGCATGTTCAGCATGTTCAACCGCACAGGGCCCCGAAAAATTAGGGGCCTCAATATTAAATTACTTAGTATATGTTAGGTGTTTACAAATACAAAATTGTTAGAAAAATATCATAATTTTAAAAATTGCACAGGGCCTTTATAAATTTTCTTAATTTTTGCTCCGCCCCTGATGAAAGTCTTGTAACAACGACGTTGTAACCATGTAAGAATCGGCTCAACGGCAAGACCTGTATGATCGACGGGTCAAGGGGCCGTTAATTATTTTAAGGGTTCAAAAATAAATTGATATATCTGATTTGTGAATAGGGGTGCACACGGTCCGGTCTGGTCTGGTCTGTTACAAAAATTAGACCAAACCAGAAATTCCGGTCTGGAAAATTTTCAGACCAGACCAGACCAATTATAACACCAGACCTGACCGGACCAGACCGTTCTACAACGGTTTGGTCCGGTTTGGTCTACGGTTTTTCTATTTAAAGCCATTTTTAATAAGATATGTATTCATTTACATTTTTTAAAGCAATTTTTCCTTTCTATAATTTGAAATAATAATCATCAGCAAACACTAAACACCAATACATCACAAAACTGAAATTCCAAAAATAAAGAATAACATACCGAAAAAAGAGTAGCAAACTAGCAAACCCTAACAAAGCTACATATTGAAATCAACAAAAAAATTGATGAAAAATCAACAAAAAATCAACAGAAATTCTTGTTTTAAAAAACTACAAACTGATAAAAAAATTCGCAAATGCCAACGAAACTACACTACTACAAACTGAAAAATTAAAAAAATCAACAAATATAAAAAAAAAATCTCAATGAGAATAGTATATATACATTACAAGATTGTACAGTTCTTTATCTTGAAAATTAGACTTAAGGGTTGATGAAAGAAAATGAGAAGAGATATTCAAAAAGAAAAAAAAAAAAAGAAAATGAGAAGAGTAGAACCATGAAAGATGAAGAAGAGCGCCGCAGTTAAAGATGAAATGTTGGTATTCTAGAAGTTCCAGCTTAGGGTTTTCAACTTTGGGCTTTAAGTTTATGTTTAAAAGTGGGCCTTGTCTATGTTCATAATTATTCCGGTTTTATGGTCCGGTCTGGTCTAAAAATTTTAAAACCTAGACCGGACCGGAAACCGTAATTGTTTAAAAATAAAAACCGGACCGGACCAGTTAGACCGTAGACTAGACCAAATAAGTGAATTACGGTTTGGTCTGGTTTGGTTTACGGTTTTGACCAAACTATGTTCAGCCCTATTTGTGAATTAAATATTTAAAATATATTATATTTTTACCAATTTATATAATCTATGTCAATACTTCTTCATCATATGACGATTTATAAGCTTGATAATGACTACTTGTTTATTATTATTGATTTTGGGTATGTCTAGTAGGTATCGTTTAATTTATTGTTTTTATTGATAATATTTTAATTAAGGTACGTAACTAAGTAGTGTTATTATCCCTATCAAAAAAGTATTTGTTATTATTTTGTTGTATTTTTCTTAAATTATATACTACCTCCGTTAATTGTTTTGTGCAACCGCAGTACAAATTGCGGTTGCCAATGCAATTTTTCTTAAAGCAAAATTAGAGAATGTGGGGTAATGTAATTAAAGGTAAGATAGGAGAGAGAAAGAAAGAGAGAGGAAGTAGGGATAGGTAATTTAGGAAAAAGAAGGAGAGAGAAAATGATGGGATAGGTGATTAAAGGAGAGAGAAAATGATGGGATAGGTAATTAGATTGGTTATTTTTTACTAAAAAAGGAAAGTTGCAAATAACCTTGAGCGGACAAAAATGGCAAAAGTTGCAGAAAACAATTAACAGAGGTAGTAGATAAATTAATACTTTACTCCATAATAATATAATATGTCATAGCCTTTCTCTCTCTTTTCTCTCTCTAGAACTCTTCTCCCCTACCAGCGATCACCTAGGATTGCTCAGCCATGGCAGGTAGACGAAGAGGTCGTCCCCCGAGAAAAAGGTCTGCAGATTGTGCTTGTGTTTACCTCTTCTGATGATTATTGAATCGAGAATGGTGTTTCGAACTACAAATCGAAACCCTTTTCGTCTCTGTTTGATAAACCCTATAATCCAAACCCAAACTCAAGAACTTTGTTTCTGGGTTAGAGGAATCGCAAGTTTAGGCTCTGGTTTGGCGAATCGAGAGTTTCGTTCTGTGCGAAATCGAACCATCGATGCACGAAGAACCCTAATTTTCGTATATTATGCCCAGCTCGACCCTAAATTGTCTTAGGGGTGTAATTTTGTTCCAGTTCCAGCAAGATTTATCCCTATCCACAAGTTCGAATCTCTTAAAACCTTAGATGAGATTCGAATAGTCTCATGTTTAAACCCCAATTGTTTTGGGGGTTATATCTTTAAGGTCGGTTTCGTCCAGCGTGCTGCTCTCAAATTCGAATGCCCAGATGCAACTTGAGGCATGTAAGGTATCTTCTGTGTTTGTGTTTACAGCTGCCTACTGGTTGTAGTTGGAATCAATACCTTGTTTGGTCCCAATTTAGAGTATCCTAGGGCTGGTTCTGTTTGGTTGTTGTAGATGAACTTAGTTCAATTTTTCGTCTTTGGGTACCCTAATACCCAACTCGATTAGGAGTTCTAGGTCTTGTTCTGTCCTGCTCTGTTGCTATGTTGTATGAACTGCTAAGCAGTTTTGTGTTGGAGGGTAGCAAAATTATGTTTGCTACTCCTGTCTCTTTGGCTATTGATCTAGGTATTAGCCCTTGCTTTAGATACTGGTGTGTAATAGAGGATAGTAAACCTCCTTTACTTGGTCTTTGAATTAGAGGTTGGTCCCATGTCCCTTATGGGCCTGCTCTTGAGGACTCCAGTTACATTAGAGGTAGCATAGTGGGAAATTTGTCCCCACCTCCTCTGCCTGAAGCTGGATACTTGACGAGGACAGGCTAAGACTATGGACTACAATACCTTGACATAAGACACCACTACCTTGAAGCAATGTCCTTCCCCACAGAGGGACATAGTAAATCCATGTGTTTTTTAGGTGAATTAGCTGCTGGGCATGGAATGCTTGACTGTGAAAGCCCCTAATTTTGCTGTTTGGATGTGGCATTCAATAGCCATTTTGGATTTTGTTTAGAAGAACTAGTATGGCATGATGTTAGATGTATGGTGTGTTTGGGTTCTCTTTGTGCTGGCTGCTGTCGTGCCCAAAGGGATTTGTTGCTACCTATCGTCTATACTTAGGCTACTGCTCAGTGAAGTTCTTAAGGCTGGTTGTTAGGATTATGCTGTGTATTTTGGTTCAGCACAGATGTTTCATCCTCATGTTGATCAGGGGTGTAGCATAGTGTTGCTGTTTTGGGTTGTTTTGCACAGGGATTGACTTTTGTTGGGGGTGAACAGATGGTATTGCTGGTCTGTGCTGTGTGCAGGCTGTGCATTGTGCTTGAGCTGTGTGCAGGCTGGTTTGAGCATGCAGCCCTGGCTCATAAGTTGAGCTCAACCTGTTGTGCTGTCTTGAAGCCCTAGGTCAATTGTTTTGTGCAAAATGTTATGAGTTCTAATGCAATGGTTTTGTTGCTGTGATGTCCATGAACAAGGCTTCGCCTTTTATTTTGATGATGTGCACCATGGAAGGAGGTCTGCTTTGATGATTGCAAGCCAATGTGCAATGGTTTTGATAATTTGAAGGAGTGAATTAGCTGCCAATATGCTGCTGTGATGATCAGTCTACCTGTGATTCTGAGTTTTAAGAGCCTCATGGACTCCTTTTTATGTTTTTGCGTAGGCTATTGTCTACATCGTGTTGTAAATGCTTTAGTATGATACAATTCTGTATAGGCCAGGAGCGTAGCTCCTTTTTTGGAAGTGTCGGTCCCTCCAAGCGAATGACGAGGGGTATGTCCCTCAGATGCTCTGAAGGGGGTTTCATTTCAGTCTGTCGAACGTTTTGTGTAAGCTTCGGCTATCTTTTCTGGCATTTTATAATATTTACCTTGCCAAAAAAAATATAATATGTCATCACTTTAAAAAAGGAAAAATTATCAGGAATAATACAATCTTTTGCTTATTTTTCTACAATAATACCAATTTTTTGATTAATCATGAATAATACCAATTTAAGGGGATGTTTCTCTATAATATACGTAACATGGTAAAAAAAATCAAACTAACACAAAAAATTGGTAAATTAGTTAATAAACTAAAGTTGGTATTATTCTAGGAAAAAAAACCCGTAAGTTGCTATTATTCATGGTTAATCAATAATTGATATTATTATATAGAAATTAAAGAAAAATTGTAATATTCACGGTAGTTTTTTCTTTGAAAAGCTCATATATATTACTTGCTCAGGGCCTTAAAAATTCAAAAAATATCATAAACAACATTGTTAACATATAAAAATATTGTCTATTTTTTTTTTTTTTGAATAAGATTAGGATTTAGGTGATGATTTAATTGGAAGACGAGGAAATATAAAAAAACGACCACATCAATATATGTTATTACGAATTTGATCAGTCAATATAAGATATTCCTATTACTCAAATTTATTCGATCAGTCAATATATGTTAACATAATTTATTACCCACGTAAGCTGCCAAGTGCCAACGAAGAACTTCCAACCCATTTTTGATTTGTAAAGCTTCACCTAATATTAAAATAACTTATTAAATTATGCTTTTTTCTTATCGATGTGACCTAGTATGTTTGATACTAAGAATTCATCAGTATTATCATCAACAAGGATAAAATTGCGTATACATAAAGATGCTAACCACCCACCGTAATGATATTAGGGTTAAATAATGTATATATGTTACGTGAGCCATTTACCAAAGGTCTAAGTCCCCGAGTTTATGACTATATATATGCCTATATTAAAGAAGTTAAAAGAATTTATATACTCCTAGTTAAACAATTATTATTGAACAAATCATACATTAGTAAAGAATATATGAATACAATTTTAATCGGGCCGAATCTATGGCCGAATCTATCCAGTTCAATGTTGTCAATTAATACATTAGTAAAATAATAAGTGTAGGACAACATTATTACAAATTTAACCTTACTATTAAAAATTTTTAAAAATAATATTTAATGAGTACATTAAAATTATTTTATTTAATTTTGGATTTGATTTTGATTTTACTACACTTAGGTGGTTGGAATTACAAACACACTATAATAAAATTAACTTTCACGACATATAATTAGGTTGGATATAGTTTGATTAGGTCCTTTCTAATAAGATCAATTTGATCATTAGTTGAGTCCTTGAGCCTTTTCTTTTCTTTTATTTTAATACCGAGTTTTTGCATTTTAATTCTAGTATTTGAGTTTTTTACTAATTAAGTCTTTTATTTAGTTCGAGTATTTGAGTCTTTATTTATTTTTCGTTTTTTTTTGGAATAAAACAAGTTTTAGAGATAATTAAGCCAGGTTTAAGATCAAGCTTAATCATGTCTCATGTTTAGAATTAGTTGAGTTGTAATTTTTCTTTTGTCGAGTCATTAAATATAAAATCACTCGAACGGTTTGTGTATCACGCAATTGTAACGCATGGATCAAAGCAAGCAATCAACCCAAACTTATAAGATTAATTACAAAAATTACAAAAATTAATCAAAGCAAGCATGGATCAGCTGAGAATCAACAAGGATACATGAGCATATTTGGAGAAAAATTACAAAAATCAAAACTCAAGTCAATCATTTTGTTTACAAAAAAATTGTGGATCAATATATTCAGCCGAAATTTGTGAGCATTATTTCTTGATTAAGTGGGATTTTCATGAAGATTTCAACCACATTTCACCCATAAATATTCCTTTAAAGATTGAAGGTGTATTAGGGTAATTAGGGGGGGGAAATTGGGAGACGGGTGAGTTAGGGTAATTAGGGTTTTATTTAATTTTTCAAAAAAAGGGGTTTTGATTTTTTAGACGCTTTTTTTAAGGCTTTTTCTCGATGCTTTTAACTGTCTATGATGAACTGTTAAAAAACTCCACCTTTTTTCAGACAGTTGCTGAAGTGTCTAAAAACAAGTGTCTAGAAACTCCGTATTTTATTGTTTTGAAAGACTAACAACACTCATGATGCAACTGACCCCCTTGCAGAAGATATGTCCACACTAGAACTGGATCAACAATCCAAGGAGATTCACCCACATATTCTAGAAGTTCATACTTCCAATGGGTTCAGTGCATTAGCTCAGGAGCACATTGTTTAACATGAGGTTTTGGATCAACATTAGGTTGTCTTGAATGGTGATTTGGGGTACTCATGAAGCACTGCAGGCTTACCCCGTACTAGATCAATGAATAACATATGCTCATGGAACGTTGCGGGTCTAAATAAGGTTAATAAACATGTTGAGGACGCTCGTTTTCATTCCTTCAATAATATTTCTTTATTTGGTCTACTTGAAACGAAGGTAAAAAGAAAGGGCTTCGGAGCTCTTTACCTTAGAATGTGTCCTAATTGGTGTTTAACAACAAATCCAGCTTGACATAATGGTGGTCGTATTATTTTGGGGTGGAAAAGTGATGAGTTACAAGTAAATATTATAACATGTAACAATTTATTAATTCATATTTCGGTGACTCCTAAAAATAACCCTAGTTTTTTCTGTACCTTTGTATATGGTGCTTTTGAGGAAATGCAAGATTGCAACTCTTTCAAGATCTTCATGGTTTTAGTCAGAATATCTCCTTAGCGCAGATTATTATAGGGGACTTCAAGTGTATATCTAACTTCGATGAGCGTAGAGGGAAACCAATTAGGCTTCATGAGATCCGGCCGTCAAGAGATTGTTTGATGGACTATGTGTTTCATAACTTGCACTATAATTGCACTATAATGGTCGTTTTTTCACTTGGACTAACAAGCAGGCTGGGGATGAAAGGGTTATGAGTAAGATTGATAAGGTATTAGGAAATGACCTTTGCAAGGAGGTATTACACTAAGGTTTGATTAGTAACAAAGAATTAAACGAGACATGGAATCCTCCCTTCGTCAAAAAGCAAACTCCACTACACCAATTTGGAGATGATAATACTCAATTTTTTCATCAATGTTTGAACTAAAGAAATAGAATTAATAAAATCGCCTCTATTCATATATGTGGGGCTGAGGTTACTCACCCTTCTCTTATTAAGGAGTTCTATAAACTCTACTCTTAGCTGTTTTGCTATGAGAATGCTAATAGAAGCAAAGTTAACCTGAATATTGTTCTTCATGGCCCCATCCTCACTGATGTTCAAAAGGAATTACTGAATTTATCCTTTTCAGATGATAAGATCAAGAATGCCATGTGGAGTATTCCCGATGACAAAGCTCCTAGTCTTGATGGGTTCAATAGCAAATTCTACAAAGCTTCTTTGGCCAATAGTGGGTACTAACATTGTTTATGTCGTCCATCAATTTTTTGAGACTGGTAAAATGCTTCAAAAATGGAGCATTACTATAGTTACTCTCATTCCTAGGGTGAAATTTTCCTCTCACCCAGGTGATTATCGCCCTATTTCTTGTTATAATATTCTGTATAAGTGCATCTCTAAACTAATTTGTTTTAAATTAAAACTTGTTCTTGGATATTTTATGAACCAAGCACAGGGAGCTTTTATGCTGGGAGAAACATCATGCATAATATCCTTCTTTGCCAAGACTTGATTAAGCAATATAGTAGGAAAAGTTGTGTTCTTAGTTACCTCATGAATCGACCTACGTGAATTAAACTTTATGATTCAATGGATCAAAGCTTCATAAAAGAAATGCTAATTGTTATGAACTTCCCCCATAAATTCTTTAAAATTGTCATGCATTACCTCCACAAGTTATGCTTTGATGATAAACAGCACACCTTATAAGTCATTTAGAGCCAAATGTGGTCGGAGGCAAGGTGACTCTTTGTCCCCCTTACTTTTTGTGATAGGTATGATATACTTATCTCGGATTTTGAAGAGTGTTGAGAACTCCTATGGCTATCATCCTAGATGTAGAAGAATTAAACTGTCTTATTTGTGTTTTGCGGATGACTTAATAAGTTTTTGTAAAGGAGATATCTCATTAGTCAAGATTGTTTGCAATTATATCAAACCTTCTCTAACACCTCAGGCTTACAAGCAAATTTTAATTAGTATGATATCTACACAGCTGGAGTTCACCCAGAGATTAAGGAGGCTATTGGTCATTTAACTCAGTTTCCTTCTCGCTCATTTCCTTTCGAATATCTCGGAGTCCCGCTCACCTCCACAAATTTATCAATTGCAGATTATGAACATCTGGCTGATAATGACTAGTAGTATTAAATGCTGGCATTCGAATAATTTAGCCTATGCAGCTAGAGTTCAACTCATTAATTCGGTGCTAATTAATATCTCTTCTTATTGGGGCCAAATTGTTTATCATTATTAATTAAACGGGTCATTCGTCTTATTTATTCTATTTGTAGATCTTTTTTGTCATCTTTGATTCTCATAAACCAGTAAAGGTCAACTAGGAGGATGTGTGTAAACCTAAAAAAGTTGGGGGGGGGGGGGGGGGGGTTAGTTCTTCGTAACTTGTTGGTATGGAATCAAGTGGCTATTGGCAAAATTGCATGGCATATCTCTTCCATGAAAGATTCTATGTGGGTCAGTTAGGTTCATGGGTTCTATAAAAGTGGGGGTGACTAAGGGATCTTCAATGCCCCACCAATAGTAATGCTTAGTGTATTTTTGTGCATTCAAGCATCATGAGCTTTACAAGCTGTTTGAGGGTGCTGTTAGATTTGTGAGTCTTGCTTGTCTTGAACATAGCTTGTATACACTGTAATGCTTGTGGTGTGAAACAGCTCTACTCCTCGCCACTATAAGACCTGGATGATGCTATGCTTCTGCCTTGAGAATATTTTTTCGTGGTAGCAAAGCAGTATCTTGAGTGTTTTTGGCTTTTGTTAGCTTTGTAATGTTTGGCCTTGAAGCCATTTTTGTAAGCAATCGTTTACGGTTATAGTACTTAGTGTAAAGTCTAGGAGTAGTTCCTTTTCTGTAAGAAGTCGTTCCCTGCTTAGCGGATGACAAAGGGCAATTTTGGCCCTTAGGAGCTTCGTTTGGGAGGATTTCTTAGTCTCATGAACCTATATAGTAAGCTTCGGCTATTAATCTGGCATTTTATAAAATTTACTTTGCCAAAAAAAAATAGCAAGCTGGGTCATTAAAAAGTTGTCCTCTGTTAGAGATTCATTATGGTGTTGGATTGATCAGGATCACAACTCTATCAGAGAGGTTTATTCTAGGAAATTTGTATCTGGATAGTAAAGTTCAATGGAGAAACCTAGTAAGGAACGAATACACTATTCCTAAAACAAGAGTAATCTGCAGGCCCATGGCATTAGGCAAGCTTAGCACCAAAGACAACCATCATATCATCAGCTTTACTGATGATTGTCCTTTGTGTGTAACTACTATTGAGACTAATGCTCATCTGTTTTTTGATTGCTCATTCAGCAAACTATGTTTGGCGAAGATTCGACAATGGACAAAAACTATTTTAAAGTCTAGTCAAATGGATATAAGGAAATATAAGCACAACAAAGTTCAGAAGCTTGCTCTGTGTGCTATTTACACATCAGTAGTATACTACATTTGGCAAAGCAAGCTTGATGCAGTCTGAAATGGTTATGTCAGCAAGCCTGAGAAGATCGTTACTCAAATTAAATAGGCGACACTCACCTTAGCTCTAATCTTGCTTTTGGTCTTTTTGTTTGTTTACAGCTTATACTATATAGCTTTTTTAGCTCTCATCAAGGCCTTCTCCTCCTTTGCACATGAAGAGTGGGGCATACTGATGTAGGATAGGGTGGTTTTGGTCCATCAGTTTTGACTATCCTGTATGTTTTTGGCTTATATATATATATATATATATATATATATATATATATATATATATATATATATATATATATATATATATATATATATTTTTGTTTGCCAAAGAAAATATTTTCTTAAAATATATTGATTTAAATTATCATCATCATTGGTGAAACTTGAACATAATTTTAGGGGGAGAAGTTATCAAAAGATTTGAATTCTACAAAAATGTAGCTAATCAATACAATCAAAAATCATAACTTAAATTCAAATCAATATAAAGTTCGACGCTCTTTTAGTACTATAATATCGTTTATAATCTCTTGCTCTATATGTTGTTGCTATTTGTCTCTCCATGTATACTAAACTATCAACAAAATAATTTTTGCCCATTTTCTTACGATATCTTGTCTTCACTATCTTCACTTGTGTATGGTAAGCTTATTTTTTGATTTTGACGATTTCTCCCAATCACCGTCTTCTTTTTTCATTTTTATTTTTGAGTTGATAAATGATAATTTCGTTAATAATTTGATATTCTATTATTAATTATAAGATTTTTTGTTTCAGTTATTGTCTTTCTTTAATTGTGTTGTTTTTATTTATTCAACTGAAATTATTAAAAATATAAAATGACGATTATATACTAAAAAAAATTGCAGAAAAACTCGGAGAGGCAAAGCCCCTACCCGCTCCTAATTAAGTTCTGCCATTGATCATTATAATCATGAATATATTAATAAAAAGAGCTGAAAATTAGCAAATGGAAACTTCTTAAAGCCTTTCCAAATGTACTTATTTCGCAAGGCTATAATTGATTGGGTGGAAAATTATTTTCCTAAAAATATTTAGAACTAAGTAAGATAAGTACTTAAAAGATTTAATTACATTAATTCTTTATACCAAAATAAGAATCTTAAAGAGAATCATTATTTCAAAAAAAAAAATATTTTATACGTACGTAAGAAATTATTTCACAAAACATATATATACTTAAATTATTAAATATTGTTTGAATTATGTTAAAAATTAAAATAAATAAATTAGTTTGAATTGACTCAATATAAGCTCAATTCATTCATAAATAGTTAGTTTAAGTTATTTAATGTAGTGCTTGGAAAAAGTATTTCATTTGAAATTATGGAATTAAATTATGAAATCATAAATAAAGAATTTCAAAATGACAAGGTTTGGGTAGTCATTCTCAAATTTTCAACTTTAACTACTTTAAATATAATGGTGGAATTTGATCCGAATTCGAATTTGATAAAATTTTTGATTTGCCGAACAATAAATTTAAGTCGTCAATTCCAAATTTCCAAATGAAATCATCATTTCCGAACATAGCATAACTGAATTTCACATGACCATAAAAATATCTTTTAGTAAATTTTAAGAGCTAATATTCTAGTAATTAAGTTATATTGTTATTATCGAAAGTAATTATTTTATTAAAACCTGTAATATTTACATACTTTTCTTAAATAAAAGAGAATTTTTTTTCTTGCAATATTCTTAAAAGATTTTATTTATATATGTCTCTATACTAGGTAAACTTCGTGCAATGCACGGGCTTCTAAAATAGTATCATATAAATAATCTAAAAATAATTTTAAACTAGTAACATATATAAATAATCTAAAAATAACTAGGTAAAAATGAGTGAAATATGATTTGTAAAAGGTAAAGAACAAAAACACTCACTAGTAATCAAAAGAGTATTAATACTCTGACACATGGATAAAGTGCTTCCAATTACCCCTATTCATAGTCACGTCCACTTACAAGTGTAATTCATGCAAGTCACTTTTATCTGTTCCTCCTGCAAGAATCTTTAGTCTTCCTCGACTTCTTTTATCCTCCACTATAATACTATCAATCCTCCTCATCGAGTATCAAAAGTTTTTCTCTACATATGTCCAAACCATCTCAATTTGTATTCGCACATCTTTTCAAAACTAGGGGCGACAACCCGTAATTAAAATTTATAATCATCAACTACATATAGATGTTTATTATACAAAAGATATGCCAACAAACCAAAAATAAGCCAAATCTAACTATTCTTTATTTTGACCTAAATGTCATTTTCTTAGATGACTTAAAAGTAAAACTTTTAGTTGGTATAAATTAATCATATGATTTCTAAAAATTATTAACTAATCAATATCAATAAGTCTTTAAAAAAATAATCAAATTGCAAAACAAGTTATACCCCATCTTTGAAATACTCCCCATGCCCCGGCCCCATTTTACAAAATTTTTAATTTTAATTTGGTATTAATCTTATGGCAATACTTTCAATCTTATTCTTTTTAAATCATCTATAATTTATACTCTCTTATTTGAAAAAGTCAACCTTTCTTTTTCTTATTAGAAAATAATTAGAGTGAAAAATTCTTCTTTTTAGTAAAAACTTTGTTATATATAGAGTATACATTATACATGTTGTTCTCATCATTCTTAAAAAAAATTCATCTAAATTTATTAAGACTTGAAAAAATGGAACATGTTTATGTCCCAAATATCCAAATTTCTCAAACCCAAAAAAAGAATGAAAAAGTGATTTCAAGGCCTCTTGCAAAGTTTGAACCTAGCTTTTGGGGTGATCGCTTCCTCCATTACACTCCTCCAAATGAGGTTCTTACATTCTTGTCTTAACATTTTTTTTATATTTAATCAAATGTTATCTAAGTTATTTATTGTGGTGATTTGATTATATAGTCTTTTTACGGGTCGTTTTGTTAGTCGTACTAAATAATGATAATGAGAATGATTTATAATTTAAAATTTCATCAAAAGTTTCACGTAATTCCCATGATAATGAAACTTTGATCATAAAACATTTTTGTACGATGGCTTCCTCCATTACACTCCTCCAAATGAGGTTCTTAGCATTTTTATTTTTATATTTTACGTCATAATGTTATGAATGGTACGAATATATAAGCTTAGTTGATTCAACAATTGTTTCTAGATCGTTATTTATTATGGTGATTTGTTTATATGATATGGGTAGATATATATCTTCTATCACTAGTTCACTACAACAAATTTTGTTTTTTGCGATATTAAATTTAGTGGCATTAAAAAAATGTCACTCATTCATATTTTTAGTATAATAATTATTGGATTTTTTTTATAGTTCCACCATAAAATGATTTAGCGACACTTAATTTGGTGTTTAGTGGCATATGTAATTGTCACTATATAGTCTATAGTGGCATTTGTCAGAAATGTCCCTAGATCATATGTCTCTAAAAGCTTTAGTGTGACTTTTTAATATTCCGCTAAAGGCTCTAATAAATGTCACTAAATCCTCTATATACAATATTCCGTTAAATTATGTTGTAGTGTATCTTCTTTAATTTTGTGAAATTAATTCTATCATGTGTTTTTCTGCTATATTTGGTTAAATTTTACAATGCATTTAATTAACAAGTAAAATCTATATATGTTTAATTCTGTGAGATTAGTTAGTTAGTTTTAGCTTGACTCCCTTGTATTTAGGTTGTATATATATATATGCGCATTGTTAGTTTTAACACGTAAAATCTATCTTCAAGTAAAGTTGTATTTAGGGCCCGAAAAATAATATTTTCATGTACAAGATTGATATTAACTTGAATTAATTTTAGATATATTTTACATTTTTATAAATGCTCCCTCTTATCATACATCATATCATATCATACATTATAATAAAAAGTTTGGAAAATTCCAAGTGTCAATTTTTAAGAAAACTTGCCAAAATTCACTTATTAACTAAAGACTAATGATATGGTAATTGATCTTGCACAATATATCTATTATTAAAGTATCTTTTGACTAACATTTATTTATAGTTAATTTGAGTGAATTAAAGAATATAATATACTGCTTAATATATTGTTGAAAATTTTCAAATTTACAAAGTTAATTCATACATATAACTGTCAAAATTGAATGTTTCTACCGCATAATATTTCTAGCTTTTTTAAATCATACATTATAAAAAAAAGTTTGGAAAATTCCAAGTGTCAATTTTTAAGAGAACTTGTCAAAATTCACTTATTGACTAAAGACTAATGATATGGCAATTTCTTGAACAATATATCTACTATATATTAGAGTATCTTTTGACTAACATTTATTTATAGTTAATTTGAGTAAATTAAAAAATATAATATACTGCTTAATGTATTGTTGAAAATTTTCAAATTTACCACATAATATTTCTAGCTTTTTTAATATTATATGTTTATATGTATCGATGTTAAAAAAAAATCGTACATTGCACGGTATTTTAAATATCAATGTCAATAAACAAAATGAGTATTTAAATACTATTTATTACGCACTAAATTATAAAATAATAGTAATGATTTCACTAAAAATCAATTTTGACACACAAAGACCTAATTAATGACTAATATTAATATTAAAAGATATCAAACTTCATAAAAATATACTAAAGGTATGCGACGATAAGGCATAGAAGAGATTAAAGAACAAGGGAAACTTCACGTGGTAATCCTGAGGTTTTGGGTTTTCCACGTAGTAATCAATACTTTTAAAAAATTCACGCGGTAACCCTAAGGTTTACGTAGTTTTTCAACCGTGACCTTTCTGCACACAAAAACGTTAGGAAATGTTAATTTCGAATGTTTAAGGTTGTTGTATGCCTATTTGTGCGACTCACCATTTCAAATGCCATCAGTTACAACGTTTTTCCTCAAAACATAAACCTCAACTCTACTATTTTTCATCCAAATCATATTTTTTTCGTTAAATCCAAAGAGGGTAGAGTTAGAGTTTATATTTTGGGGGAAAAGATTGAAACTGATAGCATTTGAAATTATGAGTCGCATAAATAGGTGTACAACAACATTAAAACTTCGAAATTAATGTTTGCTACCATTTTTCTAACATTTTATGTGCAAAAAGGTCACAATAGAACAATTTGGTAAATCTCAGGGTTACTGCGTGAATTTTTTAAAAGTTTTGGTTGCTACGTGAAAAACCCAAAATCTCATAGTTACCACGTGGAATTTCCCTAACTATAATTATATGAATCATCCTAAAATATTATAATTAATAAGGAAACCCACTTTTTATTTTCATTTTTTTGATTGTTCTTCGATCATGTTGTGTGTATTTGTATTGGTCTTCTCAAATTCTTACATTATCTCTTTTTATTGGTCTTAATTTCCCTCTTCAATAAATATTATAATAGACTTTGAAGTCCTTGTGCAATATTTGAATTATATTTTGAAAAATATTTTTAGAATTATCATATTTGTGATTTTTAATTAATATATTTGTTTTCTAATGTGTAATCATATCCTAATAATTCCTTAGAACTACTTTTATATTGGAGACAATAAAAATTTGAAAAAATTGCTAAGGTAATTCTATTTTTTTTGAATTTCTTACAATAATTTTAATTTTTATTAACTGTAATTAATCTTAATGTTTGGGTTATTTGCTTGAGCTTTTTTTTCTAATGTTTAAAGCAGTAATTGTCACGTAAAAATATTTGTATAAAAAAGCTTACAACAAAAACACTTTTGAGACATCGTTTTTAAGCCCAAATAGGCTAGAAAGTTGGGTATTTGATCAGAAGAGGGTAAACGTTGATTGGGACATTGTTTTTACTTAAAAACTTAAAATGAAAAATGTTGATAGTGACAACATCTTTTTCTCAGTTTATTTTTTTTCATCTTCCTATTTAGTTATTATCTCTTCTTTCCATTCATATTTATTATGATCTCCTCTTCAGTGTGCACACATAAACTAGTAACATTCTCATTTATTAGTAAAAAGTTGATGAAGTCGTTGATGAATACAATAAATACAAGAAACAATAGATCAAGAAAATTCAATTCGTATAATAGCAATAAAAGTGCTACTTAATACTTATAATCAAACCTCTTCAAAACCCAAAACATTACTTTGGTTTTTTTTCTTCTTCAAAATTGCTCCTGTCCGAAAATGAGAACAATTAATTATGTGATTAACCACCTGATTTTACAAGAAACCACGGTGATTAAGCTGGTGGGGGCCTTAAGCTTAATTCCTTGCCAGTTATGCTGCCAGATCTTTATGACGGAGAAGGTCCGGGGCTCTTCCCCGGAATCCTTCTCCGACGCTTAAGTCAGTACTGGATTCAAAGAGTTGCCTATCGAGTCCCTCAAGACGCATTGTGGCGGTCAAGCGGATTGTCGCATAGGGCTTGTTTAGACGTAAGGTCAAAATGTAAAGAGAATAATCAAATTTACTATGTTACTTTTGTATTGTATTACAAGGTTTCTTGCTCTTGTGTTTCAGTTGTTGTAGTATGCTATACGTTTGTTTATGTTGTTGTTATTGTTCTCTTTGTTTTTGGCAAAGTAAATCTTATAAAATGCCAGAAAAAATAGCCGAGGCTTACAAAGGGTTCACAAGACTGAGGGGCTAACCAAACGAGGCTCCAAGGGACATGCCCCTTGTCATCTGCGAGGTTTGGGAAGACACCTCCAAAAAAGAGACGAATCTCCTAGCCTAAACAGTACAAAGACTACTACAGGAAATTACATATGACATTCATTACATTATATAACTGTGCAAAAATACAAGATGATATCTTTCTATTCCAAGTTTGAGTAGTCCCAACACTTCATAAAATTCACAATGCCATTATAGCATGTGCATTCTTCATTCACATTAAATGGCTGTAATGTGGCTTTTTGTTCCTGGGAGCACTATGAGAACACACAATGAGACTGAAACCAGCCAGCAGCCTAACTAATCAGCAGCTGCCCATCAGGAGTGAGAGTCAGCAGCAACCCATTCAAAAGGAGCTTCCATTGCGTCCCACCAAAGGCCAGCTGCAGCAGTATTTGTGTGATTCAAGTGGGGTGCTCATCTCCAAGAAAAGCAGGCACTCAGCTTCAGACCAACTTTCCAAAACAACAAAAGAGATACACTACCACAATAGCAGAGGTGGTAGGTACATGATTGGCAAGTATAATTGACAATAAGAGTGTCACAAAACGCATGGATTGGAACACTCACAGCAACAAAACGCAGCAAATTTGCTTTACTATAAACAAAGAGCCACAATCAGTTTGCAATCATCAAATCAACCAGCTATTATATACAAACCAGAGAATGCACTAGGGTCATAGTACTAGTTCATAGATACAATACCAATCAAACACTTAATTTTGGGGTGTTGATAATGAGGTATTTGGAGCTGTCACCAAGATCCTCAAGGGTGAGCAGCAGCTTGTCTCCCTCGAACAGGGTTCGATTCGCCACGCTCGAAGACAGGAATATCAAACAAAAATGATATCCTCCGATACTAAACTGCACTGCGCAGTTCAAATACATAGTTGGAAGGAATAACAAAGAGTGTGTTATCCTCATAAACAAACATCCAAAGCAGTTCATGAATTCGTTCCTCAAACCTGATACTTGCATCTGAGAGGAGACCTGAAATTAGGTTTTGAGACCCAAACAGGAAACACGAACCAGGATCAAAGACCAAATACCCAGCCTTAAGATGCTCAATTCCTCAAATATGGACCATAGACGAAAATACCTAAATCAATTTAGGGTTTCAGCAGACGAAGAAATCAAAATCTCAGATTTGATTGAGAGTTTCGATTCCTCAATAGGGGGGTTTACAGTAGAACAGAGACTTCTTCGTTCCGTAGTAATGGTGTTTCCACCATTAAAATGGAGCAAAGGATAGGGTTACAGCAGACGAAGACTTACTCGAACCCAGATATAAAGCTTCCATTTAGCATACACTTTAAATCCTAAATCAATTAGGGTTTACAATACAAGAAATTCGAAATCCAATTAGGATTGGGGAAACGAACTCTCAAAGATGGAGATGAACAGCTCTGAGATTCCTTTAAACGGCACTTGAGACGAATTTGGATTCATCGAAAAACTAGGGTTCTTCGCTGTTCGAAGACCTTCGAATTCGCTGAAGACGATGATTATGGCTCCGGTTAGAACGCACCGGAGACCTCAACACTTTTGGTAATGAAGAACACCACCATTAAGGGTGGTAGCATCTCCATCAACCGGCCAAAGACAAAGCTATTTGGATTTTGGGGTTACATTTGTGACCAAAACAAATGCTAGTACACTGATTTGGGGCTACAGAAAAAACCTGACTGATTAAAGGATGGGACCCAGCACGCCAGTTCTCTTCCGTCTCGGTGGTCGGCCTCGCTGCCGGTATGCCATGGCTGGGGCGAAGAACGCCCTACCGGGGCGATTCCTAGAGAGAGGGAAGAGAGAGAGGCGGCTCTTATATATTGTTCTCTTTTACGTACTCCCAAAAGAACCTTTTTTCACAAGTTGTTCTCTTTTACAAGACTTTTTCTCTACTTTTACACGTGTCGCTTTCCTAAGCCACATGAGATATTTTACTTGTCTTTTCTACAGATTTTGCCTCCTACTCTAGTAATGAGCTATCTTTTATTATCATCATTACTTATACAGGTGTTGTACTTATCAGATTCAACGAACCACCCTCTTGTTGCCAGATTCTGAGAGGACATTGTTGCCTTTCTGAGGCGTTCCCAGATGGACCCCCAAATTGCCAAATGGACCTTCAAGTTGCCAGATTCTGCCCCCTTATTCCGAGTCAGATTGGGGTTAACCTTGGCAGATCCTCTTAATTGTATTTTTACCCATACAAAAATCCAATTAGTTTTATCTATCTTAATCTAAAAAATATCCATGTTTTGGTTATGGTTGTTCAAATTCATCACTCAATTTACAAAATCCTCCATTTTTTTAAGGAAAAATTATCGGCAATAATCCGAACTATTGACAAACTGCTATAAATAATCCGAAATATTGATTATTTATGAATGATCCCACCTTTGTAATTTTTTTGCTCGTGGCACCCCCAGTCGAAATTTTACCTATTGTAGCAGGTTATATCAATTTTCAGCAGGTCATCATCTCCAAATGGTTTTTATAAACTCCATTTACTGGTTTCTCCTCCATCTCCATTGTTCTTTATTCATTTCTTCCATTTTGTTCTTCATTCTTCACCTTCCTTCTTCCATTTTGTTCTTTCTTCTTCCACTAATTCCAACTCCATAAAACAAGCCTATTTTTTTTTTATTTTATGGGTAAATGAACTCCATAAAAATTCATTATTTTCTATTAATAAATAATTTCAACTCCATAAAACAAGCAATGAAATTTTACTGCGTTGAACGGTACTAACAGTACTAACAAAAAGATCATCAAGAAACATCACACCTAAATTTTTTAAACATATACCTAGTAATAAATAAATAGAAATAAAATGAAGTCATTGAATTATAAAACAAAATAATGATTCTTGTGCAAGTCAAAATGAAAGACACCCACAAATTAAGGAGTCTTAATGTAAAATTAATTTTTATTAGTTGTCTAAAAATTAATGAATTTTTATTACTAGGGGTGCCACGAACAAAAAAACTACAAAGGTGGGATTATTCATAAATAATCAATACTTCGGATTATTCACAACAATTTGTCAATAGTTCGGATTATTCCCGACAATTTTTCCTTTTTTTTTATTACTATCCATCAAAAACTTTTAAAAAGAGCAAAATTAATGAATAGAGTGAGACCAAAGATGAGAGAGAAACATCATCCCATCAAAAGATGATATATAGAGATAGAAACAATTACAATCCAAATTTAGAGCAATACCACCAGCTGGGGCAAAAACACGGCTGAGTTAACTCGGAACGACCAAGTTGACACGGTTTTTCAGCTCGCCGTTTTGAGAACATGCGTTCTTTCACGGTGGATGAAAAAATGGTGAGTCAACACAATTTTCGATGGTTTTGACCGATTCATAATGGAGATTAACGTTAATCACGAGCGAGTTTTGAGTTTTGAGTACACACTTTTGAGAGTTGTCTTTACAAAAGATAATCTCTTAAAAGAACACCTGTTGAAAAATAGTGGAAAATAATATGTCAAAGAGATAAAAAGGTGAAAAATATAAAAAAACTTCATATTGGTATACCAATCATTGTTGATGCTCTTAAAACCAAAACTTTTTTCAAAGTTTTTTTTTTAAAAAAATATTTGGCTAATTAAGAGTTTCCCCAAACTAATTGTAAAAATGAGCTTCCCCAAACTACTGAAATTGAAGTTCAATTTGATTTGTTGGAGGAGAATGATGATGGACTTACACTTTGGTGATCACAATTGTTGCATGCAGAGAAGAGCTCACTGTTGATGGACTTACACTTACACTTAGATACCAAATCAGAATCATTGTACAGAAAAAGTATTGTTCGGATTTGGTATCAACCACGCATTAGCATCGTTTTCTACAACATCATCAACAAACGCAGGAAAAGAAGGAATAGAGTCGCCAATGGGCCGCTGTTAGTAACAGCGGCCGATATGTTAACATTGGTTCGATATTACTAACAACGGTCTATTTGACGCCAAAATCCATTCCACAGCCCATTTTGCGTAAAAACTTATTTTTACAATTAGTTTGGGAAAACTCTTAGTTAGCCAAATATTTAACAAAAAGCTTTAAAAAAAATTTCTTAAAACCACTTGAATTTTTTTTGAAATAGATGCGAAACGCGCCATTGTTCTTTTCAGCCATCAGCATCACCCGGTTACCAACTCTCCTAAAACATTTTCGCAAAACTCAAAAAACAAATAAAGCGGGAAAGTTTTCCACCGTGGCAATCCTCCTTTCACGATCCGTGTCAATCTTCCTTAAAGCAAACATCCACCTTCGATTATTCCTTCTAATCAACGGTCCAGATCCGCTTCTCAAATTCCCATTTTCTTTATTATCCCTTATAAATACTTAAAACTCAATCCCCCCAAATTCCATCCATCTCCCATTAATCGCTTTCTTCTCTAATCTTTCCATTTGAAAATCTTTTTCATCTCCCTTTCAATCTTCTCTCAAACATTCAACAATGGCACGTACCAAGCAAACCGCCAGAAAATCCACCGGAGGAAAAGCTCCAAGAAAGCAGCTAGCCACCAAAGCCGCCAGAAAGTCAGCCCCAGCCACGGGTGGAGTCAAGAAGCCTCACAGATTCAGGCCTGGAACTGTCGCTCTTCGTGAAATCAGGAAATACCAAAAGAGTACTGAACTTCTCATCCGTAAGCTTCCATTCCAGAGACTTGTTAGAGAAATCGCTCAAGATTTCAAGACTGATCTCCGATTCCAAAGCTCTGCTGTTGCTGCTCTTCAAGAAGCTGCGGAGGCGTACTTGGTTGGTCTCTTTGAAGATACTAACCTATGCGCTATTCACGCTAAGAGAGTGACTATTATGCCTAAGGATATCCAGCTTGCTAGGAGAATTAGGGGTGAGAGGGCTTAATCTGGATTTCAATTGATTTGAATTCCTAGGGTTAGGGTTTTCTTGGATGTTGAATATCAGTAGAGAAGTGTGTAATTGAAAATCTTTAAATCAATTTGACTACTAGTTGGTAATTTTCTCTGTAATTGTGGATTTAATCTCGCTTGTTCTATAGTCAATGAAATTGTTCGACATTGTTCAATGAATGCTGTGGATTTAGACTTTAGTGCTGTCTTTACTATCAGTATGATTAGATACAAAGCATCCAAAATACCATGCCAAGATAGTCTTTTCGTGGATTTGTGTATTTGTCTATGTGATTGTTGATTTCAAAACTGTCCGAAAAATGTTGATTGAAATAATTAAGAGCATATAAATTCAGAGTAATAGATTTTGTGGACGACTAATAAACAAGTTTGAATAAACAAATGTTTTTTTTTGAGAGATTGTCTTTTGTAAAGATGTCTTTTAAAAGTTTAGTCTAAATCTATATTTGGCGTTGTAATAATATATATTTGACGTTGTAAACACTAATAAACAAGTTTAAATAAACATTGTTTGATCATATCCATTTTTTCAACTTGATTAGGCTGCCCCAAAACAAAGTATATTTAGAGGTTGGATTTTGCTCTTTTGTGTTGAAGATGAAAATGGCGAGGGGTTCAATGATATAAGGGGGTAGTTGGCACATGGATTTCAATGATGAGAAGGGGATTTTAGGTCAAAAAAGTTTGAAGTGAATGAGGCCAAAATATGTGAGTCTCAAAGAAAAATGTTTTGGAGGGTGGTGTTTGAGTTGAAATTTTGATTCTCATTACTTTTTTCTATGGTTTAGGACTTGATTTAAGATCTTGTAAATTGTGAGAAAGGAAGAATAGTCAAAGGCTTTGGGAATAGCGTAACAGCTTCTGATTTAAAGACACGAAGACACAAAAATTGACGAGAATAATAATGTAATTGTATAGTCGTTTATTTTTGTATTTGTCAAATAAAAACTCCAAGTGTTAGGAGTTAGCTAGATAGTAGTTTGTCACATGCCTATTTGTGTTTTTAAAAGCTATATGCTAGGCATGTGATCATCTTGTTTTGTGCCTATATATAGAGGTATCTACTCATTGTAATAGGAAACTTTTGGATGATTAATAAACAAATACTTAAAATTCAAGAGAGGAAGTTTCTCTTTCAAAGGGAAAGTACAAGAGCATTTTCTATTCTATCTTCTTGTCTTTGTGAGTGAAGCAAAAAAAGATTATAACAAGATCCCATAAAGATTAAGGTGAGTGAAACCTTAATTAAGAGTGTGGGGATAAGGGCTTCTTGGTGAGTAAAATCAAGTAAGTTTT
The DNA here is from genome assembly GCA_019776075.1 of Amaranthus palmeri. NCBI lineage: Eukaryota > Viridiplantae > Streptophyta > Magnoliopsida > Caryophyllales > Amaranthaceae > Amaranthus > Amaranthus palmeri. The sequence goes on from JAAKBH010000123.1 coordinate 306,473, forward strand.
TATCCGAGATCAACATTGTTTGATCATATCCATTTTTTCAGTTTTCATGTTTTTGAAGGGTTTAATCTTTATTCCGCAAACAACTCAAATTTGGCCTCATCATTGGGTCCAAACTTGGTGCAGTTTTTAACAAAAGAAACACAGTATAAGATTTTTTTTATCTTAAAAGTCTGATTATAAAAGTCTCATCTTAAAGTTTCAGTTTTACATTCTCTTGTGCTAAACACCCACTAAATGGCCACAATCGTTTTAAAAATTTCTTTTTAGTAGTAAATAATGGGGTTTAAAAAAGTAAGTTGTAAATTAAATGGATGAGCAATGTCTTTAAAAAAGAAGAATAGGGCAATGCTAATAAATACTCCTAAATAATTTTTCGAATAAATTATAAGAAATTAAATAACATATAGGTTTATTTGCAAAAATAATATCATGTCTATATTTTTGTAAAAAACTACTTAATAAAGTATTTCTTTTCAAATGTCAACTACTTAACGGAAAGAGTTAGTTGATCGTTAAGTTTAACATTTCGACCAATTTGAGATGTTAAATTGACCACGTGTCATCATCTAATTGATCCTTGTACATTTTAAATTACTAGTTATGGGGCCGCGTGCTATGTACGTGGTCCCCTAAGTTATACTATCGAATTCGATCATGCTATTATAAATTTTTTTTTTAAAATTATTATAAACATTTTTATTAACAATAATACATATGTAAATATTAAATTGTCAATGTGTTGCAAAGGTGTAAAAAAAGATGCAATGCTTGAAGTTGTATAATTAGTAGGATCATCAAATTAGGTATGTAGCTTCTAATCTAGTTCTTACATAACTTCCAATCAATTTCTATTTACTATACTCACTTGAAGAACAATAGTAAAATTCATGCACATTTCACATCATGTGCCAGTGTCCAATAACATCTTCATATAGCTTCTATCACAGAACTTCTCGTATAACATACTTAATTTTTGTTATGTTCATAATTTACCATTTAGGTTTTTAGACATTTTTATGCATCCACATCTATGTACAACTATCAGTCTATTACAAGGAAGATACTCAACATCACAACTATCAGTATCCTCTTCACTAATTTGACTGTCACTTTTATCCTAAAAACCAAAATTGCTTCCAACGTCATTAAATGGAAAGATACTCAACAAACTGAGCAGAGAATTAAATTCTGTAAGCCCAAAGGAACACTTTTTGCCTAAACATCACAACAAAAAAGAAAATGAGTTCAAACCAAACCACGAGGTTATCAAAGCAGGGTAAAAACACACAAGTGATTCATACCTGAAAGAATTTGATCCTGGAAACAAGCAAGGGAAAGTGTCAGTATGAATGGTAAACATTCCTTAAACAATCAAATCGACTCTTTTATAGACTAACTTTCATACCTTTGGATTGTGTTATTCTTTACCTTAGTCAAATCAATCTTTACATTATATTGCTCACAACCTCACAGGTTTATGTTCTTTCATGATCTTCCCACCATTTACCTATATTTAAGAAAAAAGGCACTAAACAAACATAAATGTCATAGCATTAACATCAGAATTTTCGCCACTAAATTTTGGAAACAAAAACTCAGAAGACTGTGGTGAGGATAGGGATCAAATGTTACCCACTTCATTTTTTTTGGCAAAATATCATTTGGGTTGTTCTCAATTCATGCAAAAATTAACACGACATCATATGAGTCTGCAATAACTCAAAAAGCAACTATTATCAAAGCAAAATCAAAATCAAAACAATCAAAGGTAATCTGAACAATTAAAGAAATATCATTTCGGAACCTTTTGATATTATTTGGCCATTATAAAATCTTTTTTGGAAATTTTGTTACAGTTTGGAGATGATTTAGCCCTTTTGGAATGAATTTGATTACAAACTCGAAAAATTATCTAATTTTTGCTAAATTTAAATTTGATGCTTGAAAAGAATACATTAGGATTGAATATCCTCAAAATAGGCTTAGGAATTAATCAATTACCTTTTAAAAATAGAAAGTTGAACTTTTTAAAAAAACATCACAGACCAGCAGGATTAGTAACTCAATGTAGCACCAAGAACAAACTAACAGAGCACCCTGGGGCTGCACAGAAGAAGCACAAAACCCTTGTAGGAGACTATATAACTTGCCGCACCTAGCACACCAGGTAGAAAACAACATACCGCACAAGGCAGAAACCAGTACATCACAAAACAAACATAAAATCTAATTACAACCCCAAAAAGTGCACACTATATACAAATTGAAAAAAAGCAATCCCCCTACTAATTCAGTAGATAAATACTACAATCCGTCATCGTCTTTATCAATCTCCAAGGGTGGAAAGTTATACACCGGAATTTCATCTCCAATGCTTACGTCCTCGTCATCTCCAACACCCCTCTTCACTGCCTCGGCGCTCTCCATCACTCTCTGAGTTCCTTCCACCAGCTACTGCAATCACAATCACAATTGCAACCAATTATAAAGCTAATTGAACAGCAAGGTCAACGATATAGCAAAAGTTTAATATGGGTATTGATTATGTTCTTTAAGATGACCCACATTGTTGTTCTACTTATCCATTAGAGCTTGCCCTTTTACTTTATGAACCATCTTCTTAAAATTAGTAACAAACATATCAAGTTCCTAAAGTATTTCTGTATCAACAACTTTACTATCAGCATTGTCACTTTCTTATCAGATCCAACAAATTCACCATCATCAAGAAATCGTTCATTTCGTGTTGTTTTTTCTGACTGAAAAGATTGATGAAACTTTTCTCCAACTGTTCATCAATTCAATACTTGACTTCTTGAAGTTGTTTTTACCAAATCCACACCAACATCATGTTTGGATCCATCAAATATTTTAGTCCAAAAACGATGTTTGAGACGCTGTTTTATCTTTCTTAATTTGTTGACATCCTTGAACTTATCTAGGTGGGTAAGGACGCTCATAACTTTTGGAAATCCATTACTTGCATAGCATTCAGAAACTCACAAGTTTTTCCGCAAATAAAAATGTCAAATAACACTCTAAGAATTTAACTCTACTAAAATACATAAAAGAACCAAACATATAGTTGCTACTAATTATACCGAATTTAACTCTAGCGAACACTAAGACATTTAGAAAGTATGCTTTAGATGGTTCAATTAATTTCTTATATTCCAAAATATACATTTTAGGAAAATTTGCTCAAAATAATCCCAACTATCACCCATTGGCCAAAAATAATCCCCACTATCAATTATTTTTCAATAATCTCAACTATTCTCATAATTTGTTGAAAACATGCCCACCCTCTTGGTACCGGCTAGAATAGGTATCTTTTTCACTTTTTTTCCTTTTCTTTTTTACTTAACTCATAGGAGGTTCTGAGCAGGTTCAACATGTTCGACCGCACAGGGCCCCAAAATATTATGGGCCTCAAAATATTATGGGCCTCAATATTAAATTATTTCGTATATTTTATGTGTTTAAAGATACAAAATTATTTGAAAAATATTATAATTTTTAAAATTGCACAAGGCCTTCATAAAATTTATAAATTTTTGCCTCGCCCCTAACTTAATTGTTCAAAATAATCCTTCCCCTTCATCTATTAATCAAAAAAAAAAAAAAATTGTAAAGTTACATGTTGTAGCCGGTTAAAAAGGAGGTGAGTATGTTTTCAACAAATTATGAGAATAGTTGAGATTATTGAAAAATAATTGATAGTTGGGAATATTTTTGGCCAACTGGTGATAATTGGAATTATTTTGAGCAAATTTTCCTACATTTTATTGGATATGGCAAGTGGATCATCAACATCCCATTGTAACAATAATGTCTTATGTACTTATCTTAGATGATATAATGACGGTATTCTGCAAAGGTCACCTTTGCGCCTTTTAGATAAAAAAATGTAGAATGACATTTACTATTTGCATTGTGCTTTCTCCAATTCATTTAATTTGCACCTCTTTGTAAATTTCATGAAATTTAGTTGCTCGAAATCAAATGTGTTACCTAATTAATCAGTTGATCCTAAGAGAGAAAATGGTCATGTAAATTCATCTTGTTTTGTTTATCGTTCGCACTCATTTGTAAACTTGAAATGTACAAACCAAAAATGCATCAGATCCAAAACATGTAGGGAGGTAAAGGACCAAATCGAGCAACCATTCAATGGAAATCAAAAGAAAAAAATAACCCAAAATTAAATCAAATATATCTCTTGAGGTATGAACATCTTGGGATTCACTTTGTAACAATATTATACACAAGACAGAAACATGACAAAACAATGTTTAATTGGTTGATATAATAAACTTTAATCAAAGTCTTAGAATAACCAACACAAAAAACATGTTTTCATCACTCATATTTTTTTAATCTGTTTTCGTTTCTAAGATCAAAATTAAATATATTAAAAAACCAGAGAAAAAATTAACGAGAAAAACATGGTTAGAAGACTAATGCACTTACCCAATTCTTCCTCAGATGTCCATGTTCCGTGATACCTACATTTCATTAAATTTTTATTAATTCCAATTTTAACCTAAACTATAAGTTATATTGAATTATGACTTAATTAATAAAGATATAGAACTAGCAAAACATACATTTGGATTTGATATGCATAAGCTAAAATTCATTTAAAGATAATGTATAAGTAAATCAATAATGAAATTGAAATTGAAACTTATTTTTGTATTATATGCATAAGCTACAATTCATTTAAAGGTCAAAAAGATATAAGTAAATAATAAAAAATTGAAATTGTCACAGCACACAGACAACCTATAAACAAAAATTCATGAGCACACTTATTATTTGATTCTGCTCGATAGATAATAATCAAAAAATTATGACCAAATTTCAATATAAACTTAATTCTCAATTGCATATATGACAAATGGGGTAACAAATCATGAGTTTTATGAGCAACTTAACACAATTATTTAGACAAATTCACATAAAAAAACTATAGGAGACAATTACCTCCTAAAGAAAGCTATTGATAATCCCTGAGGCAGGTCACATGCAATTGAAGATATAAAACATATACACTATAATCAGGGCCGGCCCAATATATTTTGTGGCTCTAGGTGAAATAGCAAATTAGGGTCCTTTTTCTTATAATTTATAACATATATGGACCTTCTACAACTATCAATTTTCCTTTTTTGACATGGAGCCCTAAGCGACGGCCCCTCTTGCCCACCCTTAGGGCCAGCCCTGACTATAATCCATACTCCATTTTTTCTTAATAGTAAGTGGCAAGTATCTATGAAATTCCAACCTAATGAAGCCACCAAATGTTCTAGTGTTTTCTACAAGTAAAATTAAAAAAGAAATAATGATATCACTCAAAATAGAATTACATTTCAATCCATATAAACACACGAAGCATAATAGTATGTTAGAAGTATTATCATTTATCCCTTCTAGACATCCTTATAAACAACTATATTGAATCATTCACCTTTGTGATTAGGGATGGGCATGGGTCGGATCTGGGTCGGCTCCAGCAAGATCAAGATTCAGACCCTAGTTTTTTTTATTGAACCCAGACCTGGATCCGAATCCGTAGGGTCTAAAAATTTTGTTCCCGAACCCAGACCCTTAGGGTTGACGAGTCTAAGGTCTGGATTTTGGTCCAACACAATTTTATTATTTTCCTAAAATTTTTTAAAAAGTATATTATGAAGTGCAATTTTCGACCATTAGTATAAAATTATTTAAATATTTTCGACTAACGAGGATCTTCTAATACTTTATACTAATTGAGCGAAACATATAAAGTTTTTCAACATTCAAGTTCTTATAACGAAATATTTATCAAGTCGATAATTTTTAAAGTATTGATACAATGACCAAATTTTAAATTACATGAACCGATAAAGTTCAAAATAACGCAATGTTAAAAAATATAAAAAAATTTCAAATCAAGCAATTAAATACATAATACCTAATATATAATTTTTTTTTAAAAAGATGTAAATGGGTCCATGGGTCGGATCTGGGTCCATTCTGGGTCTCAGAAGTCAGATGTGAAGACCCGGACCTGGACCCTAAGGTCATGGACCCAGATTCGACCCGGATCCATAGGGTCCAAAGAAAAGAGGACTCAAACACTTAAAATTAGGGTCGGGTCTATTAACGGGAGTAAATAATGCTAATACAAATTACAAGCGGGAATTTGTATAAACCCCTTTGTTTGATGACAAAATGTAAACTACAAGATGATTACAATGCTTATAAAATAGTGAAGATTATTGTGTAACGATAACCGTTACCCGGAAACTTGACACAAGTTGAAGGCATGTGCTCACTATCCTTTTGTGATATTTCCCCCACAAAGGTACTTGGGTTTAGAAGTTGGAAATTCACAATGAGATACAATCAACTCCAATACACCCTTAATACTTAGGATGTATAATGTAATAACAATGTGTTTGAGAAAATATGAGCAAAGGAAAGCAAGAACAAGAGTTAATTACTCTCTTGACTAGCACAAACAAATGAGAGGAAAAGACTTAGAATTTCAGAGGAAAGGTGTGCCAAACACTATGACCAAAGGTCTCTATTTATACTACAAGTATAGAAGAGGAGCCTTTGGGTCATCAATCACCATTATGATCATATTGATGATTATGAGTATCAATGCCATAATTGTATAGCATAATTATCCTTAATACTCCCTAATAACACCAGGGATTATGAGCATTAAGACGAATCCAAGGCATTAACTACAATGGAAACGGGAAGAAAGCAACGGTAAACTTTCCAGCCCTGACCGCCGACTCGGCGATGGGTCAAAAACAAGGCTCGCCGAGTCGGCGATGCCTTCTGACCAAAACAGTGAGTTTCCAGTGGCTAAAGCCGACTCGGCTTTAGCACAAACAAGGGGATCGTTGAGTCGGCTTTTAGGCACTGACTTGGTACCCCTTTTTCCTTATTTAGTGTTATCTTGTAATGCCTTTTGGACCTAGTATATTAATACGTTTTGTCCCACTACTTTTAGTAGCTTTAGTGATTTGTACGGACTTAGTAATTTGATACGTATTGTCCTACTACCTTAGTCGTACATAGTGATTATATACAGGATTATTATACACTAAATGTTCAACAATCCTCCCGCATTTTGGGTATAATAAGCCTCTCATTTACCAAAACTCATAAAACATTTCATGCATCAACGCTAATATCCCTTCGGATTGAATTAACGCCTAGTACAACACACTTAACAAGTGATCGAGCCAGAATTGATTTCTGTAAGGAATTGAATCAAATGACCCTTCCAACCACTTGAAAATGTAGTACACATAAAACAATTAACACAAAGTTATTAACTTGACACATTATAAGGCCGTGTCCGTATCTTATTCATAAGTTTATCATAGTCATTATGCCAATCTTGACTACTTGAAGCGGCCACACTCCAAACTTATATAGGTAGGTTCTCAGTACGTATAAAACATATCCCCGTGACGTGGATATAACACCAAGAGCTCTTCAACCCTTGATCTTGAGAACTTTCAAGACGACTACCTTATTCCATCACGATACAAAGCAACGATGGGTCATATAACGAGTTGCTTTAACAAAAATCAAGAGGACTTTACCACATTGAATTCAGACACGGTGTTACTCATGCGTGAATTGGGCCTTCCCAAATGATTTTATTGACATAAACCGATCTCAACTGAGGCTTTCTCAATTGAATCTCTATTCATGGCTTTCGTAAACGAATCCGCTACATTGAACTTAGTGTTCACATAGTCAAAAGTTATGACCCCGTTAATGATAAGTCCTTGCACTAGGCTATGCCTAAGAGCAATATGACGAGACTTACCATTATATACTTGACTATAAGCTCTACCTAAATCCGTCAAGCAATCCGCATGGATTGCCACCGGTGAAATTGGCTTAGGTAACAAAGGTATCTCAAACACGAGATTCCTCAACCACTCTGCTTTACTAGCTGCTGAAGCAAGTGCTATGAATTCAGGTGACATCGTAGAGTCGGCTATACATGTTTGTTTCTTAGAAGACCAAGAAACGGCACCTCCCCCATAAACAAACACCCATCCACTAGTAGAAGAGTTATCCTCTTCATTAGTGATCCAGCTAGCATCGGAATAACCTTCTAGAATAGGATTATTATACACTAAATGCCTTTTAGGCACTGACTTAGTACCCCTTTTTCCTTGTTTAGTCTTATCTTGTAATGCCTTTTGGACCTAGTATATTAATACATTTTGTCCCACTTCTTTTAGTAGCTTTAGTGATTTGTACGGACTTAGTAATTTGATACGTATTGTCCCACTATCTTAGTAGTACATAGTGATTATATACAGGATTTTTATACACTAAATGTTCAACAGCGTCGGGTCTAGACCCTCAGGGTCCAAGACCCTTGCCCATCCCTATTTGTGATACTTGCTTAAAGCTTCTGTGTACTGATACAGTCATACCGAAAGTTGCACAACCTAAAACTCAACTCCTACAATTGTGTATGGCATATATATTTTATAGATTACTAAATATGAAAGGCAGATTCAATTCAAGCTCAATAAATTGCATACTCCCTAAGCTGAAAGCACAAGCTAATTAGTTGGAACAGTACATAGAAGAAAGCCTTCAATTAAATGATAAAAAAGATTAAACAAGTTCACATTAAGCATGGTCTAAACCAGTTTGATTATCTGGAGACACAACTAATTAAATACAACATTTTGAGTCTTTTGAGATTCATTTTTTTGTCTTGAAGTTGACACAAGTAATGAGCGCGAGCAAGTGTTAGTTAAAGTCAAGCAATCAACTCAATCAAAAACTTAAGCTGATGGTTGAGACATCAAGATATGTTATATACTTTAACACGCGACCTAACCTTACATGAGAGCCTATTAGGCTAGAAGTGTAGATGTGATATTACACTTTAAATGATGGGTTGTTGAGATTCGGACATGTGACCTCACGTTAGCTTGTGATACCATGTTAAAGTGCCATTTCAACCAAAATTTTAAGTAAATAGCTGAAACTCTAAAATTTTTATGTACTCTAAAAATTAACTTGAACTTGCATCCTTACAAAGAACGAAAGTTCATTTTTGTCATTTATTTCCTTATTTCAACATCATTAGCAATTAGTTTGAGCCATTATTAATTAAAGTTTAATTATTTGAGCTATTAATATAAGTTTGACTTTAAAGTTATAAACAAAATATGATTTCTTAGGCAGCCACCCTACCATTTAGTGTAGTATAAAAAAAAGTCCCAAATATACTTTCATTATACTTATTATATTTGACTTTTTATGCATTTGGATGTGTTATTTATTACATTGCACTCATCTAAATATTATAAAAAGTTTATATATGACAAAATGTAATTAGACGATTCAAACAAGATTCCATTTGACAATATTTTTGCTTATATATTAACTGCATTATACAATATAAGATTAAACAATGTTGAAATGCTCATTGTTACCCACATGTGAGTTGTCCCACTTCGGAGAAAAAGAAGAGTATGCATCACTGTATATTACCAATTGGTTTTAATAGTGAACCTTCTTTAGGTTAATGAGTGGTCTACTTCTTCTCCTCCTTGTTTGGGTTGCCCAGGCCCATTTTCTAAATTCTATCAAACGATGAATAATATCTATAATCAAAACTGTAAAATGTAGCATGCATTTTAGAAATCATAAGGGAGGCAGTATGGTTATATGTTATGATCTCAGGGATTCAGTCAATATTATACTTCATAAGATTCACTCAAATTTATTACATCTTTTATGAAATAGGTTTTGGTTGGTAGTAGGCTGCTAAGTTGTTAAGTACCCACGTAAGCTGCCAACGACATGTCGACATCTAACCGAGTTTTGATATGTACTTACTATAATTATGACTGAACAAGACGCCTGAGCAAATATGTCCCTTTTTTGTTGGGAAATTAAATTTAAGTACTCCATATGAGATACTCCCTTGCTCCGTCCGAATAAATTAGTAGTATAGAGAAAATAAGTGAGGATTAAAAAGTGGTAATAAATGAAGAGAGAGAATAAATTGTGTGGATAAAGTGTATGAATAAGATTAAAAGAAAGTGGTAGACCATAGTCCAAAAATAAAAATGTGCAATTTAAGTGGGACGGACGAAAATAAAAAATGCTGCAGATTATAAGGGAAAGAGGGAGTAGTAGCAAAGAGAAAAGTGGTGAGAATTAAGAAAGTGGTAATAAATGAAAATAAATCAGAATGAATTGTGTGGATGAAATTAAAAGAGAGTTAAAATGTATGAGTGAGATTAAAAGAAATGGTGGGCTATAGTCCAAAAATAGAAATGCTGCAATTTATGTGAGACGGACGAAAATAGAAAATGCTAGCTGCAAATTCATAGGGACAGAGGAGTATTTGAAAACAATGATTTCATTCAATAATTTAGAATTTGGTCAAATATATTATTTGGCAAATTAAAAATTTTCAAATTTAAATTTGGATTAAATTTCACTATTGTTTTTAAAGTAGTTTAGATTGAGAATTTTAGAATGACTACCCAAACCTTGTTGTTACGGGGTCAATAATAAACTCGTAATTTATTTAGTCGAACGATAAATCACATACCTTAGACCAATAACATCCTAAAATAACAACCCACTAGTTACCGTAACCTACCATTAGCACCCATCATGTCCTTGATTCCTACATTAATTCACCATCTAACCTTCATTCTACCATTATAAATACGTTTTATTTACTTCATTTATTTACGGGACTAAGCTTTTATTTTCTTATCGTTACTCCATAAAAATGCATCGCTTTCTTACTTACAGTCAATACTTAACCAAATACCATTCAATTGACCTGAACTCATCCTATAATATGTTAATCTTGCATTCATATTTTATCATATATTCATTACTTACGGTTTTTCGATCTGACTTGAGCGTCAGAGGAGTTTTCCCTGAAACACCCACCGGACAAGGCTAACGTTGTATTACAAGATTTGAGGTCACATCAGTGAAAGGATCATAAGCACTTTCAGCATATTGACAGTTGTACCCGATTACACCTATCTCCAGGTATTTTAAGTGTCTTTTACACTTTCTTATTTCATTACCAAAACATTGATGAAAATATTGATCGAACTTAGATCTGCTAAATAAGTGATCGAGTTATCAAGCTAGGTAATACTCGCTATGAATACTTTGACAAATAACGCCCAAAATTGATCACTCGTTAAATAAGAGTTTGAGTTATAAAGTTAGGATACACTCGCAAGGATCCCACTTTCAAACAACGTGAAAGTTTAATAGTTAAGATGAATACTAAGAAAATATAGCTAAAAATCAATAATCTTAAGACCTAAATAATAATATATATATATAATAAACGATTCGTCTAATATGTGCCAATATCCACTATAATAAGAATAATAATGGTGAAGTATTAAATTCCCACATATATATAATAAACGATTCGTCTAATATGTGCCAATATCATAGTTCATCATGTTCACGTTGACCCATGAATACCAAATACGAAACACCCGATACATGTTGATGAATAAAAACAAGAATAGTTGTATGAAGATCATCAGATTGCTACAATATATATTCTTCAATTGGCAATACTAATCAAAGATTTGCATCCTTTATGTAGTATTTCATTAGAAGACAATAATGGTGATTTTGCTCCATGTATCAAGTTACCTAAGATTGTTCTTTCACAGGTGGATGGTTTCAACCCCTATCAGATTATACCTAGATCCAGCCAATACAGTCACTTTAGGTTGTTTTTCAAGGATCTGATGTAGAGAGTTTGATCCACTGTTAGATCATATGGGGATCTAGCCATATATTGACTGTTGGTAGTTTTCCGAGGATTCGATGTATATAGTTTGAACCACTGTCAGATTGTACCCGTATCCATCCAATACAGTCGTCACTGGTGTTTTCCGGGGATCCGATATTGATAGTTTGAACCACTGCTATATCATACTCGGATCCAACCAATCATTGAATTGGGCAATATGTGGACTTATTTTTTTAGACTGAAACAACTTAGTTGAAGCTAGTTTGGAAACGTTCTACGGGTCATCTAACCCTTTAGAATGTGCATCGGATCAATTTTCAACCTCGGGACTGAATTTTTTAGTCAGTTAAAGTTGGTTTGGAAACGTTCTACGAATCTAATAACTCTTTAGAAGGTGCATCAAACCTAACATGGGTCCGACTTTATCATAATACGTACGTCAGTTTGGCCACTTGAAAGGAATTGAACGATTGTGTAACTCCTTATTTAATGCTTGTTTATTGTGATTTTTTTGTCATACTTAATTGGTATGTTTAATTGGTGATGTAATTGTGCTTTGATGGTGCATTGAGTGTGGTTCTATGAAACATGCTTTCCTCCATCTATAAAAGGGAGCATCATTCATAAGAACAAAACACCACATACACATATTGTTGAGTAGGCTATTGCATAGTTAGAAACTTGAGAGTGTTCTTCATAGAATTAGTATTGTGATCTTGAGAGAGTTGTTCTCAAGATAAGGAGAGGTTTATTACATTGTAATTGTTGAATTCAATATAACAAACTACATTTGAGGGGGAGGTATCCAAGATACCTCATAAACACTTGTGTTCATCTTTTGCTTTTTTCATCATTGTTAAACCTCTTCGAGGCTTTCATTTCATGTTCCTCTCATTCATTCATTTATTAGAGCAAACATATAAATCTAGCATAATTTAAGGGGTTTAGCTATAATGGAAACTTTATAAAAGAATGTTCTTATCCGCTTAACATCTTCTTAAGTTCGAGCGTAAAGATCACAAATGCCTAATATTTTATATGGTATGAAAGAACTTTTGCAAAAGACTAGTGGTAGCAAATCCTAACAAAATTCCAAAAAATAGTATTGTACTTTGGGAATTTAATATGTCGTAACATTATGAACCAAAAGACATTAGTCTATATCTTATCTTGGAAAATTTTTTGTTTGCCCTTGTCTTCTTCTTCATCCATCTTCTCCATCTTCACTCATCTTCTTTCTCCAGTTCTCCTCCATCTTCTTTCATACATATTTAGCAGAAGGAGATTTGGATCAATCTTAATGGTATCCATCATATTAAATTTTTCTCTGATTTTATGAAGATAGCAATGCGTTTCTCCCTTTCTAGTGATTCTTAACAAGCACATTGACACTTATACCAATACTAGGAATAAAGTAGTCAATATGAACATACATTTTTTTATCAAACGATTTCCTATTTATATGCCTATATATATATATATATATATATATATATATATATATATATATATATATATATATATATATATATATATATATATATATATATATATATATATATATATATATATATATATATATATATATATATATATATATATATGTATGTTTGGAACAAGGCTGCTATGTTGAAACACCTGTGGAACCTAGCGCAAAATAAAGAAAATCTTTGGGTTAAATGGGTTCACAGCTACTACTTAAAGGCTAAAGGAATACACGACGTGATTCCTTCTATGCACGCTTCCTGGAGTTTCAAGAAGATCATCAAACAAAGGAGTCTTCTTAGGCAGCTGGGAGATTGGAGTAAAGTCACCATTGGCAGTACTTTCGCTATTGGCAGAGCTTACAGCATTTTAATATCAGATGCTCCGAGGGTTCATTGGGGGAACATAATGATCAAAAATGCCGCAAGTCCTAGTGCTCGCTTCATCACGTGGCTTGCTATCCAGGATCGGTTGGCCACAAAGGATAGAGTTAGTAAATGGATGACCCTCTCAGATGACTCTTGTGCTTTGTGTGGTGGTTATAGAGAAACAGCTCAGCATTTATTTTTTGATTGTTCTAATGCTAAGGAAGTTCGTACTCGTCTTTTCAACTTCCTTCCTAAGGGTCTAGACGATCCAAACTTCCAAGCCGAAATCCTTCACATGAACAAAATAAACAAAAAGAAGACAGACAGAGCTAAGTTGATCGTGGGGCTTTGGACAGAATTGATATACTGCATCTGGATGCAAAGAAACAAGAAAGTCTTCGACAATCACACTTTTAGTTCGAAAGAGGCAGTGGATTGTATAGTTTTTAGGATGGCCGGGAGGGCAAACAGTAGGATGCTAGATATGCTTGTAATTTAGGTTGTTAGCTTTTGGGGCTTTTTGGGCTAGCGCTCTTCCTTTTGTCTGAGCGATAGCGTTTTTGGTTGGCTCGGGTGGAGTTAATTTCCGTCCTGAGTGTCTGTTTGTATCTTCTTTTTGTATATAATACAAAAATCATTTGGCAAAATATATATATATATATATATATATATATATATATATATATATATATATATATATATATATATATATATATATATATATATATATATATATATATATATATATATATATATATATATATATATATATATATATATATATATATATATATATATATATATATATTTTGGAAATTAGGAAATATTATTAATGAGAACCAAAAACACTGAAACTTGAGAGCCTACTAACCGCCGCCATAAAAAACCCTGCGAGGGGAAAAAGCCATTGGCCACCAGGATCAAGAATAAGGCCATCCAAACAAAGCATAGGGATGGACTATGCATATACAATGACCAAGTATCTATATCAGTTCCAGATTAGCACCCTCTCCATAGTCTCCTTGTAGTCTCTTTCCACCTATATCTCCAGATAGCTCCAATCAAACAACCAACACACCAAACACACAACACCAAAAGCACCACCATACAAAATGACAAAAATTACAATGTAAAACCATCAATGGATGCATAAAAACGCCTACATACAACAAAATACAAAAAGAAAATTGAGCATCTATGCCATGTCGATCAGTCCCAAGCATTTGTGGGAGGTAGTTCTTGCCCAAGCATCTCCTTTGCCCAAAGTTCAACACGGATCTTCAAGGTGTATAGCATATGGTTGAGATTTAACGCCCCCTGTTCAAACTTGATTTTGTTTCTTTCGAACCATATCGACCAGAGCACACATCCAAATATCATCTTCCAAAGTTTGACTCGGCCCCTTCGACCCGACAATTGTCTCCACGCCAACATGAGGTCGATGCAACTATCTTGTAGGACTCCAGAAGTTCCCCACCAGTTGAGAACATGCATCGAAATTTTCCATGAGATGAAACAAGTAAACAAAATATGAGAATTAGATTCGATTACCTCATTGCAAAACGGACAAAGCAAGAGATGGATCAAGTCCACCTTTCTCCACAAGAATATCACCTGTTTTTAATCTTCCTAAACAAGCCATCCAAAGGACAATATGTGATCTCGGTGGTATTTTAAGACTCCACATACATCTAGACACCTCAGGGGAAAGGATCGGAGTGTTTGCTTCTTTAAGTTTATTGGCAATATTTAAAATCGGAAATTTTTGACCCTCAATGCCATACCAACTCACTCTATCTTTCTTATCTAAGATTGGTCTAAGGTGTTCAATGATATTATAGAGCCGATTAAGATCATCCCTTTCCCAATCAAATAAGAATCTGCGCCATGTTAAATTCCATCTCCAAGTTTCGTTATCCCATTCACCCATTTGGCAAATATAATCATCTTTTTGTATTGAAATGGAGAATAATTGAGGGAAGCTAGTTTTAAGTGGGGACGAAGGACACCACGTATCATACCAGAATCTGATTGAGCTGCCATTGCCAATTTCAATTTTCATCCCCTCTTCCACAATGTCTCTAATCCTCTTAGTATCTGCATCGTTTTTCATCAAGTGTGCCAAGGTGCCATGTGTGATGTGACTAAAGGATTGAGATGAGGCCATTAAGCCTTTAATATTATGGACAGAAATGAGAATGCGTTTCCACAAAGAATCATCGCATCCTGAAAAGCGCCACCACCATTTGAACAAAAGTATCAGATTCTTATGAAGTATATTACCAACCCCAAGACCCCCCATAGTCTTTGGCAATTCGACATTAGACCATTTAACTGCAGGTGGCATCACATTTCCATTGCTTGAGGAACCCCAGAAAAAACGTCTTTGCAATCTTACAATTCTCCGGGCAACCTCTTTTGGCATTTTGAACATACTCATAAAATATATGGGAAGACTATTGAGTACGCTCTTGATTAGCGTCAGTCTACCCGCTCTTGACAAGAGCTTTGCCTTCCAAGAAGCTAATTTAGCTTCAATTTTTGAAATCAAAGGCTTCCAGGTCAAGACTTTACTTGTATTTGCACCAAGGGGTAGGCCAAGGTAAGTAACAGGACAAGATTGATGAATGCATCCAAATTTATTTGCCATGTTTCTTGCCCATTCATGTTCATTTGGACTCCAGGAAATGATACTAGACTTATTATAGTTCAATTTTAGCCCTGACATAATTGCAAAAACATCAAGAATTCTAAAATAGTTAGTGATTACCTCCTCATTCCTCGGAGAAAAAATTAATGTGTCATCAGCAAACTGGAAATGCTTCAAGTTCACCTTGTTTTTGCCAATTGGTAGTCCTTGAAT
Source organism: Amaranthus palmeri (assembly GCA_019776075.1). Classification (NCBI taxonomy): domain Eukaryota; kingdom Viridiplantae; phylum Streptophyta; class Magnoliopsida; order Caryophyllales; family Amaranthaceae; genus Amaranthus; species Amaranthus palmeri. Next base: position 322,995 of record JAAKBH010000123.1, read on the forward strand.
CAGATTCAAATCCTCAGCTTTGCGAAGGAGGCTCACAAGTACTTCACTAACTAAGATGAATAGGTAAGGTGATAGTGGGTCACCTTGCCTCAATCCTTTCCCCATCTTCACCGGCTTTAGGGGAGACCCATTTAGGAGAATTGAAACTGAAGCTGAGGTAATGCAGGACATGATCCATCTAACCCATTTCACACCAAAACCCAACTTTATCATCACTTGCTTGAGAAAAGACCATTTAACAGAGTCGTAGGCCTTTTGGAAGTCCAATTTAAGCATTGCACCCGGGATTTTCTTCTTCTTTAACCATCCAATTGCCTCATTTGCTACCAATACACCATCAAGAATTTGTCTTTCCATAACGAAGGCGCTTTGAGATTCATCAATGAGAGGACCAATCACCTGCTTTAGTCTAGTGGAAAGAAGTTTCGCAATGATCTTATAAAGAGAACCCACCATGCTGATAGGTCTGAAGTCTTCAATTGATTCTGGGCTATTTACTTTCGGTATAAGGGTGACCCATGTGATATTGATTGCCTTGACCGTGTCTCCCCTTTCAAGGAATTGAATGACGAACTGATAGATCTCTTCATGTATCGAATCCCACATCTCCCTTATGAATTTGAAATTGATACCATCATACCCTGGAGCTTTATCAGTTCCACACCCCCACACTGCAGCTTTGACTTCATCTCTAGAAGGTATAGCTTCAAGGAAACTAACTTGATCTGCATTCAATTTTCTATGGTTTCCAAGATCAAAGTCTATTTCCGGAAGATCATCTTGCATAAAGTGGTTTGCAAAGTAATTTCTGATTTCATTTTTCATGTTTTGAGCACCCGAAATACTTCTCCCATCAATCATCAAGCTAGTGATCTTCTTTCTTTTCCTCTTGACCATGGTATAGGCATGGAAGAATTTAGTATTATGATCTTTGATACTAAATCCATAAGTTCGTGCCTTTTGTCTCCACATTCTTTCTCTTCTAATCATCCATGTATGAAGATGACTTTGTGCTGCTCGCATTCTTGCACTCTCCACCTCATTCAAACTCCGTGTTTCACTCAGCTTTTGAAGATTATGAATCACCTCTTCAAGTTGTTGGATTTTGCTATCCATACACCCGAATTTCTCTTTACTCCATCTTTTCACAGGACCCTTAATTGCCTTCAACTTATTCACAATAGGTATATTCTGGAGGTTGTTCCATTCTTCCTGTAAGAACTTCTTAAATTCTGGATTCAGAAACCAACAGTTCAACATTCTAAAGGGTTTTGGACCCTAGTTTATCAGTTTGTTTAAGGACAACAAGATTGGGTTATGGTCTGAATCACTCCTTTTCAACCCATCCAATCGTAAATTCGGGAAACTAGTGAACCATTCATCAACACATAGACATCTATCCAGTCTACTTTGTGACTCATTCCTCCCCCAAGTAAACCTCACTCCATGTAGTGGGACATCAATCAGGTTGAGCTCCTGTATCCATTCTAGCAAATCTCTCCTACTAGAGTCATATCTAAATTGTCCCAACCTCTCACTAGGATGCAACACTTCATTGAAGTCACCAAGCAGTAGCAACGATTTATTGATCGCTTGAACAATTTGCTTTAGAGACTCATACACCATTCTTCTCCCTTCTCTATTATTGGGTCCATAAACTATGCCTATGCAGCAATTGAAGGAAGCCTCATTTATACAACCTTCAAGAACAATCCCCCTATCATTTATAAATTTTTGAGAGACCGAGAATTTTGCTGGATCCCAAATTGTTATTATACCTCCACTGTGAGTGTCCGATGCTAAAGATTCACACCATTCAAACTCATCCCTCCCCCACATTCTTCTAACTCTGCGTGCAAAGGAGTGTCGATGTTTTGTTTCAACCATCGCAAGAAAGACACTTTATGTTTTTCCACTAACTTCCTAATGCATAAACATTTCTCCCCTCTCCCAAGTCCCCTTATATTCCAAAATAACCAATTCATCATAAACATAATATTTAACACCAATTAAAAATAGGAAAAATCACCTATCCTTGGACCGGATGTTCCTCCTCGAGTAATTGCAGCCTTTTAGACTTTCGCAACGTTGTTATGACTTTTCCTTCATGAGTAGTGGACAAATCCAGCCTTTTCCCAACTCTCCATGTTGTATGAGCTTCATTTAGAGATGTTTGCGGGGTTGAAGGAACCCTTAACGGTTCAGGTATCGAGCATATTGTTCTTTTTGGCCTGCCCCTTTGTTTTTTCTTTGGTGGGCTGATAGCTCTTGAACTTGAAACATCTTCTGAAATATTCTGTGTCTCCTTATAGGTGTTAACATGGCATGGTAGAGAGCAGCAACCCCTTTCTTCTACTAGCATAAGAGGGTCAGACCAATTCACCACTGTTTGGCATCCCCAATTTGTTGCTGTTTCTGCCACAATGGGGTCAAAATGCAAATTCTCGAGGCTCTTTTCATTACTGAAATTCTGGACAAGTCGTTCTTCTTCGTTTAACAAAGCTTGCTGCCCAACATCTAGACATTCCTCCTCACAACCAGTTCCATCAAGTCCCATTATCATTTCCCACATGGTTTCTGTCCATGTTAGCACAACCATCCCCATCAACGACGGTCCCCCCCTGCTGCACAAAAACATGACAGTCAGCTACATCCCTATGGTTATCAGTCTGCCTTATTTTGTGCACTTCATTATCCAATAACAGCTTATCCACCATTTGCACACTCCCCTCCTGGTTTCTGTCAGCTTGTACATTTTCTAACAGCCTTGCTTTCATTGAATTCTCCCAATCATGAGTCTCCTGTACTACCACCTTACAAGAACCAGTTTCCCATTGAACATTAACAGTGGCATTTATTTTGTCACTGTATGAAGTCAGAATCAAGACTTTAGCTGCTGTAATACAATGTCCACCATACATAACATGGTTAACTTTGACTGTTTTTCCCCAAAGATTACCTATTTTGCCAAAGATCTCCGAACCCCAGCATATTGGATTAAGTCCAACACACTCTAGCCATACAAGCTTCTCATTGAATGTTAAATCACCCGACCATCGATACACATCCATAAAAATACTCCAAATTGGTGATTCTTCTTTTAATGTCAAGCATAGGGTCTCCTCATCATCAAAAAATATAGCTAACTTATTTGGTGCGAGCAAGGATAAACATTCATATTGTATGTCTTTTTTAACAAGTAAGGACTCGACTTCAAGCACATTCATAGACATTTAAAACACACCAACTAATGCTAGCTTCATTCTTTCTACCATAGTACTGTTTTGACAGGTTTTAAGTGTTACCTGATGTTTGTCGAGACCTTTCACATTCGCTGGTTCATTCCCTTTCTCCCTTCCAGCTTGTATGTTCATCAGTTGGGGTTGCTTAGAGTTGTTCTGCCTCGTAGATTTCGAACCTTCGTCCCCGTTAACCAATCGTCCCGAAAGTACGTCGGCATAGCTCCTATGGTCTCTTAGTGCCGATTTCACTATTCTTTTAGGTTGTACTTGATTTCTGACTTTCGTTTGATTCTTTGATGCTGTGTTCTTCATCACTTCTCCCCCCTTTTGATATCTAGCTTTAGAAACCCATAACTTGTCTCCATTAAGTAATGTACCGTTTGTGTGTTGTATGGCATTCATGGCTTCCTTTTCATGCTTAAACCTTACAAAACCAAAGTTAAACCTTGAATTGCTTCTTTTCTTACCAGAAATATAAACATCCGTTACTTCACCGTATTTCTCGAACAGTCCACGAACATCTCGAATGAAAGTACTCCTAGTAATACCATCAATGAACAAAGTAAAATCACTACCCATGGATGAGGACGGCTCCCGAGGCACCCACCGCCATGAGGGGTGAGCAAACCCTCGATGGCCAGTCGACAGCTCGGTGGTGTTGGTGTTTCTGAGGCGGTTGCTGACGGTTCAGCTTAC